>CAWUFW010015279.1:0-368745 GCA_963921515.1 Calotriton arnoldi
CTGCCACTCTATCACAAGGATGATGTCATCAGTGATGTCATCAGTGATATCATTTGAGATGTCATCAGTGATGTCATTTGAGATGTCATCAGTGATGTCATGAGTGATGTCACTGACCATGTCATGAGTGATGTAATATGTGACGTCATCAGCAGTGCATTGCAGGCGCATGAGTTATAGTTAGCTGAACTAACTATAACGGGGGAATTTCTATGGTTTTGTACGAGTGAAATGTCCAACTAACTATAACGCCCCTGAAACCTATGGTTTTTTCAGTGAATTTCTAAGGTTTTTTAAATGCTAATTTCTAACTATAACGTGCCTGAAACCTATGGTTTTTTCAGTGAATATATATATAGATACATATAACCATCAAAGAAATTCCAATTACAACTCGCTCTCAGGTGGTGCTGGCAAATCGAGTGGAATCAGACCCGCGATCATCTCTATGAGCTAAGAAAGGATAATGCCGCACTCCAGGAGTTCGTTTAAAAAAGTATTTTGATTACACCACTATCACCATATATATACTTACTACACTTCTAGGATTTTATGAACTCCCAGTACAACCAAAGCAATCTGCTCCTTCATTATGAAATTGAATGCCAATATTGCCGATCGGCTATCTTTGCAATTATTGCTATAGATTGCATTTTTTGTATCACAAACATAAGCACAATTCACAACAATATTTCAAATCATGCTCCATCATCAGTGACTGTGGCAATATCCACCTTTGCCACCAAGGATCCTCAATGTCTGGTCATCTCTGCCACTGGCTCAGTCTAGTGAACTGTTTGGCAAATTTCAGGCCTCCACCTGCAACACAGAAGCTCTCCATGACACCAGCATGCAGAGCCTGGGCAAGTCCCCATCTTACACCTTATAAATGATCTTGTCAAACTATAATTACTCCTCCTAGCTCCACTTCTGACACTCTCTCTTTGAGTTGGGTTGTTGTGCTTCAACTTTTGAAAAAACTGTCACTCGGAGCAGCACTCTCTGTCATTGTTACTTGTAATGCTTAGTTTGCAAAACAATAATAAGGGCAGAGGGCAAAGTTTTTCTTAGGAATCTGCTACCCATACTGATGAATAGCAAAAATGCAATTTTTTTCTTTCACCTCATGCCTCTTTCTTCCACCACCCCACACTTCCTGTCTCTTTATCTAGATCTTGCTGGCTCCTTTTCATCCCTGGTTTTATTTTTCTTTGTCACGGTTTTTCTATCTTTCAATTACTCCCCGCTTTTCCCTTTTCTGTCTTTCACTTGCTGTGGGCCTATCTTTTTTCCCCTCCTTTTTTCACTCTTTTGTGCTTTTCTCTGTCTGGATCAATGTCTGTTCAGGAAAAATATGTGCTGGCCCCCAAAAAATGAGTGCCGGTGGGCCCCACCTGCGACCACCGGCTCAAATTGTCTAGTGGTTGCCATGTACACACAAGAGAGTTCTACAATTAAGCCTTTTATGATTTAACAAAAGCTTTCGTAGAGAAAATTTTCAGGCATATATGGCCCAAATACAAACACACACAATAATATATGGCGGGGAAGCACTGAGGTAGCCAGGCAAACAGAAAAATGTACAAAACATGGAATAATATTTATTGCCTAGAACAGCCATGGGTCAACTTGATAACCCCAAGTTACAGGCAATGGGTTTGGGGTGTATTAAAAGAACCTCTAAACAGTCCAAACGACCACTTTCAGCTCAGCTGTATCTCAGGGAACCAGACTGTGTACCAGCCCTAATAATGCATCATCCTCTACTTGCTGAATAAATAAGCACTTTCCCATGGGCCATTGCAGTAAAGAAATATGTTCCTGCAAAAGACAAACTGCGCTTTGGGCCATGCCTGTGGCTTAACTATAAAGGCTGCACTACAAGTGATGCCACAGGCCACAGTTGTCCTCAAAGATGGGAAGGACTTTCAGGGCTGCTGCTGCAACTGCTCTCACTAGTGTTTGGCTTCTGTGCCTTTCTAGCCGCAAAGCATCCTGGGATACCGCCGGGGAGCTTGCCTAATTTATATAAGAGATTTGTCTTTTTAGCTGGATTCAAAGATATTAAGGTAATGGGGATGAGGGCGGTGCAAAGGGGCACTTGGTAAGGAGTGCCTACAGCTGAACACAACGGGGCTTATTTACAAGGCCCTTGCGCCACTTTTGCGTAATTTTTAACATGGGAAAAGTGACGCAAAAGTGGCGGTAGGGGCTTGTAAATCTGCCCCTACAAGAGGTAGGAAGTCTGTAGCGTATCCTTCTGGATACCTGATCCATGCCACTCTACGTAGGGCCTGATCGGGCCAGTCCTATAGAAGCGGAACATTTATTTAAGTTAATACTTCAGTACATTCATCTAAGGTTGCGGCGTTGGCTGTTATTGTTCTAACCCAAGGACATTTTTGGGTTTATGCAAATCAGAATGATGGAGGGGGCATACTAATAAGTCATTACTCAAGATCCCTTTGTACAACTTGATACTATCTAGTGCATATGTGTGTGTGTGTGTGTGTGAGAGAGAGAGAGAAAGAAAGGGAGAGAGGTGAGGACTTGGGTGAATTGTGAGAGAGAAAGAGAGGTGAGGACTAGGGGTGCATGTGTGTGTTGTGTGCGTGTGTGAGAGAGAGAGAGAAAGCGAGACGTGAGGACTAGGAGTGTATTGTGAGAGGGAAAGTGAGAGAGGTGAGGACTAGGGGTGCATATGTGTGTGCGTGTGTGTGCGTGTGTGTGTGTGTGCATGTGTGTGTAGAAGAAAAAGAGAGAGGTGAGGACTGGGTGCTCAGCTTTTCCCATACGTTCTATTCTGCTCTGCTCACTGGATGATTTCACACAAACTCATCCAATGGGAGGAAGTGGGAGGGGCTGCAGTCGGACAGTGAACATGGAGAAGACATTGATGCCTACATTAGTCCATGGTTCCACTCCTGCCTTCTTGTGCCCCCCATCATCATGACATGCTCCAGTTCTCTGCTTATCTGGTCTGCCTAGCCACCTGACTTGCCTTGGTGCTGTGCAAGTCATCCTGGGGCCAAGGAGGCAGAGATTTGAAGATTGCAAGCATCAGTATCCAGAGTTCAGGGGATGCCAAGCACCCTGCCATGTGACATGGGGGGCTGGGGTTGATTAGATGGTGTGCTGCTTTAGAGCTTCCATGTCTGAGGAGAGCACAGTAAACATGTGAGTGATACATGTATATAGCAAGTAAGGTCCAGAAGGGATGATGATTTTTTTGGGTATGTGTGTAGATGGAGTTTTACTCTGTCAGTCCGGTAGGCACATCTCTACACTCTGGGAGGCAGTTACTGGCGGTTCTTAGAACAAGTAGCCAGCCTTGCCCTTTGAGGACCTCCTCCTGTCGATGGTGACCACCCCTGGCATAGTAATGTGCCAAGTTTATTGTAGGCATCTATGGCATATTGTGGCTCTCTCCGCCATTTTGACAGCCTCCTACCATACTGGGTGGATTTTGGGCTTTATGGTGCTCGTCCCTGCCATCATGTGTGCCCTGCCACATTGTGAGCATTCTTGGCACATTGTGAGCATCTTTGTTTTAATGTGGCACCATGGTGTCCATACCTGGTATAACTGTGCCTCGGACCAAGGTGGTCATGAATAGTATATTGTGAACCTTCTTGTGGGTGCCCTAATTTATTGGGCCCATTCATAGCATTTTTAAACTCATCACTGGCATGATAATGGCCATCCAGGATATACTGGTGCTTACCCCTAATGCGAGGATAGCCTTCTCTGCTGTCACAAGAGCCCCGAAACAATGTGATAATTGTTAGTATATTCAGACATCTTTGGCATAAGTATTTTGCCAAGGTGGCCATAAGAGTGCCCGTCCTGGGCTTAAATTGCACCCTCCCCCCATAGCATATTGTGGTCTTCCATGGCAGTACGGTCGGTATAACTGTTTGTGGGTATTGGTGGCATATTATTGTCATCCTGTGCATTCTGGTTACCATCACTGGCATAATGATGTCTAACTCGGGCATAGGGAGCATTCCTGAACTGATGGTGACCATTCCTGGAATAGAGGCAGGAAGGCATAATGCAGTAACACTTGGCATATTGTGTGCAGCCATGTCATAATGGTAGCCATCTTAAGGTATAGTGGTGGTTATTCCTAGCAAAATGGTGGTTCTGGAATAAGGTGACCATTCTTGACATATTGTTCCTTTAAGTTATGATACTGACATTTGTATAGAGCACAGCCTATAATTATTATGACCTTTCAGCACTACTGGCTTTCTGGGATCACTTGCCACACAGGTCTGAGGGTCCTTGCAAGCCAGGTTCTAAGTCATGTGTGTATCCCTGGCCTAGTTGTGGTCGTCCTAGACCAGGGGTCTACAACCTTTTCTGGAATAAGAGCTACTTATGTTCAATGGAAATTCTCCCGAGCTACTAATATTATTAGAGATGTAATAGTAACCACATAAGACACAATGACATTCGTGGACACCATATACAAGATTACCAGCTATATTCACCTCAAGCATGGTTGCTAGCAGTGATGTAATAAATGCTTTGCAATGTGGAATGTCTCCACATGTGTAACACCAAACGGCCATTGCTGCACTGCCCCTAGCACCTAGTTAATAATATTAGTAAAACCTGTCCCCAACACCGTTTGATTTTTATCACTCAAATATCAGCCTTAAATATATTTTGGAAATTCAGCCATTTGTTTTCAAACGTCAACTTATGAGTTATGAAAATACACAAATGTTCGTCTTGAAATACACGCTTTTCAATTTTGGTGTGCATACATGAATTCAACCAAGCAAAGCTTCTAATTTAGTTCACTGGGCTGCATGGGTAGCTGGAGAGATACCAGCAGCTCACGAGCTACTTGTTGGAGAAGCCTGTCCTAGATATTGCAGTGGCTATCCTTTGCATAATGATTTCAAGCCCTTGGATATAGGGGCAAATCACTGCTTCTGTCGACCATCCAGTAGGCACAGCCTCATCTGGTAGCAAACCCTGACGTCATATGGATATTTGTTTCAAGTGATGGTGGTATGTGGGCACATGGGGCAGAATCTGTTCATGTGGGCAGTGGCACAAGAGAGTACCCGATACAAATGACACCGTGGGGACCAATCCAGTGTATTTACTGAAATGAAATGTAGTATTTGAGTGCAAAAAGATGTTTGCA
The DNA here is from genome assembly GCA_963921515.1 of Calotriton arnoldi. Lineage (NCBI taxonomy): Eukaryota > Metazoa > Chordata > Amphibia > Caudata > Salamandridae > Calotriton > Calotriton arnoldi. Next base: position 5,165 of record CAWUFW010015279.1, read on the forward strand.
GAACATGGTAAGATTGTGTAGGAGGAACTGAGTTTGTTGGCCCAAAATGAGCAGCTGTTTGGGAGTAAAGTGTGTGCATTTTCAGAAAATAACAAATTGGTTCTTAAATTGAAATGAAATTACTTAGCAAAACAAAAACGAAAAATATGTGTTTCAGGTCATAAAGGTTGCATTTATAATCTGATGTTTCGGGGCAAGATGAGTGCATTCCCATTATATTTTTCAGGTTAATATTTCATCTCAGTATGGTACATTTGGTGCTCATATGAATTCCTTTCTGACATAGGGTTTTTACAGTTGTAGCAGTTATGTCAAGGCTCGCGTGTTGGCTCTATATCATTTATAATCATACAGTTGTTTATGACATTATTACTAGGGATGCAAGAAACTTAAGTGTTTAGGATTTGTGTAACCTAAGGGATATGTTTGCAGTCTGAACTGGTGAGTTCTCTTCCCTGAGCTGTATCTCAAGTAACTATGAGATTTTCTCTAAATTTTTCAATATCTTTGCTTTCTTGGGATTGAGTTTGTGAGATGAGTTATTTTTCATTTATGTTCCATCCTGCCCCTTTAATTCTCAGTCATAAAATATGAGTATGAATCTATTTAGAACTGGTATGGAGGAAAAATGAAAGCAAGTGAAGCAAGATGCTATAGATATATAGCAAAAATGATAGCCACCAATGTCAAACTGCATACTGAGAATATTTGCACTGCTTTCTTGCACTCCATAATACTAGGGACAGCTATTTATACCCCCATGTATTCAAGATTCTCTAGTCGCCACTCACTCATTATAGCATCCTTTGCCATCCCTGATTCTCTGTACTCCCTGGGGTCTTCAGGACTAGGTCTGGACGTTCCTGAATAGAATAATGTTTGACCTATTCCATGTAGTGCAGATATCTCAGCAGTAGGTTTGGGGCTAGCAGATGGACAAAATCATTGAGAAGTCAGAAGAGATATAAAGAGCTTGCTTTTCCCAATTGAAGGTCTCAACGAAAACATATTGCCCAACCGATGACCTGTTTCTACATACTGTTTGCGATCTCAGGGGCATCTCCTCCGTAATGGTGGAGGAGCATCGCCCCACTGCTCAGAGTCAGTAAGCGAAAAATAAAATGATAATAAAACGATATTAGCATTTGATTTTTCACTGACTGACTGGGCCATGCAATCTAGGGCAGGGCCGGGCCGGGCCATAGCAGGGAGGAGGAGTGATGGGCACTCTAAGTGTGCATGTCGGTTTGGCCGGCCATCTTAGGACGGCCAAACCGACATGCACACTTATATTTCTCCAACCCATTTGTGTTGCACAGCCAGGATGGAGAAATAGCACAGGCTCCCTGTGCCTGAGAGAGCATCACACCAGCCCACTCAGGCCAATCCCTGCGCTGCTCTCATGGTTGTTATAGCATGAGAGCAGCATCTGGATTTGGTGGGGAGGCTGTGCTTTGTGCCCCAGTGGCTGCTGGGAGGAGATGAGCACCGAAGCGGCTGGCAGCGTCAGAGACAGGTAAGTTTTAAAAATATATATTATTATTCCTAAAACCCCCTCACCCCCACCACACCACTTTAGATTTACAGCAGCCTCCACTGTGAGATCTTATCCTGACATTCCTCTTATTACAACCCTAAGTGTAAGCTGCATACAATGTGTCAAGTCTGGAGCACGCAGTACAGGCCTCACATGCAACGTCAAAATTCAAGACTAATACATAACACCCACTACTGGCACTCTTCTCTCATCTGTGCACCTCAACAGCATTACTGATTTGACGGGCCTTAAGAGGAGGTTGTTAACTGCTATAGATATGCTACAATACAATGCATCCAATTTGGCCCTCTTAGTCTCACAATATATTTTCCATTTTGGTCAGGGCCTCTGTAAATGGCCCATAAACAAGTCCTCCTAATCGTAATGGACCACTTAGTGCAGAAGGTATTCTACCTTAATATTGCGTTTATAATATTAACCTGCAAAAATATCAACTCCTGAATATCAACTACCACTATATCATCAAGGTAATTATATATAGGTAAGTATAGATGATCTACTATTCTTAACTCATCATCTAAGAATAGTTGAATACTTATTATATACATACTATACTTACTAATAACCATATATAATTACCTTGATATTTAAGGGCCCCATTATGAATTTGCTGGTCCAGGGAACCCTGTCTTTTCTGGTGCATCTGTGCACAGAAATATAAATGCAAACTCTGGACCCGATAAATTCGGTCCCAAAGACATCAGGCCCAGACTTTCCTGCGGTGCTTCAACGGCTGTGGCAGCTTTGCGCTCGCATGCTGGCATCCTGCAGCTGGGGGAAGCAGAAGAAGCTTCTCCCAGTGGAAGTACTATGGATCTGTCCTCCTGCATCCCCTTTGGACCACCCACAGGCAAAGGAAAAAGGCCCCACAATATATACCACCTGCCTGAAGCAGGTGGTAAATATTGGTGGATTTGGGCCTGTTATTCTCCCCCGGAAGGGGGAAAAACATGAGGGATTGGGCACGATGCTCCAGGTTCTGCGTGTTTATTCCCCATTAGAACTTTGGAATGTTGGGAGCTCAATTGAAAACAATGGAGTGCTCCGGGCATTTAATGGCCGATAGAAGCCCGGAGCTCCAACATTCCAAAGTTGTCATTCACAGCTGTTGCTGTGAACAAAGGCCTCAGAGAGCCCCAGGGGATTTCAATCCCCTTGGGCTCTGTGAGGCCTTTCTTTTATTTGTTAGAACATTTGCCCTCTAGTGGCAGAATGTCCTAATACCCTTAAAGCCCTCTGTAGCTGGGCTATACTGGCATTGAAGGTCCCGCTCCCTTGTTAAAGGCCTAAGCCGAACGCTGGAGTGGGCCTCTAATGGGTGGTTTAGCCCGCTACGGCAGGCTATAAAGCTATATTAATGGGGAAATGTTTTTAATCCCCATTATCTCCCATGAAGACACCGCCTGTTATCATTAATTCTGGCCCCAGTATCTCCCGCGGAGAAAACAGGCACCTTGCAATCGGGCCCATAGTGGTAGTCAATATTCTGCATTCAATATTCTTGTAGGTTTGTTATTTATGACCTCGATATTCTGACATACAACCATGCAGAATATACAACACAGAATTCAAGCAGGCCAAATAAATCTGTGCAGGAGTCAGTTAAGTTAGCCCGAAAATGGGGCCACTCTGCCGCTGGCTATTTTTAGCCTTTGGTCCAAGCCTCCTGCCTCGGGACAAACTCATTGGCTGCGATCATGCTGATCAAATGTTTGAGGGGGGGGGCAAATAGAGAGCTCCCAATGGCCAGTGGCCTAGCCACTTCTGCAAGGTAGCACTTTGGATGCATGAAGTGAGAGAAACTATTAAAGGATGCAAACACTGTAAAAAAAAACCTGCTCCTGGGAGTGCGCATGTAGCGTGCTGCTACCTGGCAGAGCAGCCAGCTATTTTGAACCCCATCTGCAAGAAACAGCGTGACGCCCACCGCTGATAGCAATTTAATCAGGGCTCTGTGGTAGCTTGGGAATAGCTGTATACAAGGAGAAGCCATGCTTAACAACCACCAGCGCGGATCCAGGCGCGGCAGCCATTGCGGGAGCGCCATTACCAGACTGGTAGTTTACATCAAATAAACGGAGCAGCAGTACAGCCAGAGCATGAAATAGCGTCCTAGAAGTCAAATTTTATAATATTCATTACATATCCTTTGAAAGAGGGAGTGAGAGGCCATGCGGAGAAGAGCTCATCCAACCAATGCGCTCATTTGGCCGCCATGTTTGGCCTGCAATCACGCTTTCAAGTCGAACAGCAAAACCACAGCGGTAAGCTTTTAAAATGTTCAAATATGTGGACAGTTTCTGTGATTTTCTGATTTTTATTCCAATATTGTACTTGCAAAGTGTGTAGGTGTGAAGTCACCTGAGGCACAACACAGCAAACCGACAGAGCATCTAGGCACTTCCTGGCTAAAGATGTGTTTGACGCCTCAGCTTAAAGAGGAATGTATTACTTTTTTTATTTTTTTATGTCAGCTGGTTAGTTTTGGATTGGTGAACATGTTCGGTTGCGTAAGTTCCTTAACTGCGAAAGACCCCTAGCCTTTTGAGCTACAACGTGTTCTGGGAATATTAAGTAAATTTTAGTTTCAGAATGAGTGACAGAGTAGGACACAATGTCTTATACTTGGACACAGAAACTACAGAATTCTGTGGTTGTGATATTTTAGATATAATCATTGATTTACCACACTTGCCATATATTCCACTACTTGAAAAATAATTTGCAGATTTCAGCAAAAAATGTTGGATGTTCAAACGGACCAAAAGTTACTTGCAAAGGTAAAGTGGTGCCGTGCAGTGGCCGACTATTTGCAAAAGTTAAACTGTTCACCTTTTAGGTGACCAATGCGATGTAACATCCGGTGGTGGAGTTACTGAAGTCTCGTGATATTTCCCCCCTAATGAAATTGGCAGTAGGAATCTAAACATCTACAATAAGGGAGATATGATAATTTAACATTATGTCTCTACAATTTAGAGATGGTTTGCCTGGTTATCAGGCACTACTTAATTTGTGGAAAAAAATGTGAAGAATTCAGTCATCTCGCTCAGTCCTGATTCCATAAGAATGTTATACAGGAAAACCATTGCACCCAATTGGTACCAATTTTAATGAAGTCATTTACGTTTTATTTACAGTGGCGGCACGCCGAAGGAGTGCCGCGGGGCGGTGGGGAGGGGCAGGGTGGGGGTAGTGGACTCGGACTTACGACGGACAGAACTCCTCTGAGTTCTGTCCGTCGTATGTCCGAGTCCACTACCCCCCCACCCTGCTCCTCCCCCGCCCCACGGCACTCCCTCGGAAAGCCGCCACTGTTTATTTATGTCCGTGGCCTTTATTTATGTGGGTGAACTTCTATAGCGCACACTGAAGGGATGTACTGATGTGTGGGGATACAATGCATCGAGAGATTGTAGAAGAGGGATGGGGGATGCAGAAGGGTGGGTAAAATGAAAAGGTTGTATTTCGAGAACAAAATAATCGTGCTACCAAAATACTGTGGCCTAAATATCGACTATCTAAATTTCTTGGAATTAGGTATGTATAGGAAAGTATAGATTTACTATTCTCAGCTCCACATCTTTGAACCTTGAAGATATATCTCCCATTAAGGCACATCAGACGTGGAATTAAGAATAAATCCAGCAGAGGGCGTTGTTGATCGCTCCTTATTTGGTCTGGCTTGTCATCAACAAGGAGCTCACGACTGGTTGGAATTCACTGAATGGTTTTTAGTACGCAAACGTTTTCACACATATTTTCCACGCATCCAGGACTTACAAACAAAGACAACTTAGTATCCACAAGCAGGACCACTGGAATTATGCTGCAATGCATGGCTAATTTATGCGAGTAGGTTGACAACATTGTGCAGCAGGTGATGTCATCAAAGACAAATTATGCAGAACTTTTTTTGGTACTGTGAATTAGGTAGTTTGTCACGTCAACAAATATTGGTGTTGAGACAAAATGGATCTCACAGCTGTAAGAATAAGTATTGTTTCTTCCAATTAAAAAAAATCTACATATTTGGCATGAACTAGGCCCAATCATTTATGAACTATTTTATTTTGCATGGTGCACAGGAGCATCAGTTTATTAATACTGGCCTCTCTGCCAAAACCCAGAAAGCAACAAGGTATTTATTTAACAGTTTCTTATCCATTATCATGGGCCATATATGTTAAAATCTTTGACACAGTAAATTGAAAAGAAAGCAGCAACGTGGTTATGTAGTTGAAATGACGCAGTGTCCTAGCCCCTGGGCAACCAATGTTAAATTACAGTGTCCACCATGTCACTTCATCCCTGTGTCATAAACCACACTTCAGGGGATGCTTTGCATTGCAGTTCCAGCCTGTGACAGGCAGGTTTTTACTCCAGCATGTGAAGTATAGAAATTGAAGGTCTCCGAGAGCCGTGGTTCAATGTCTATTTTGCTTGCTTTACCTAGGCTCAGTCCTGGCAGACCATGGCCCACTTAGACTACTGCAGTGGCGGCCGCTAGCTGGGGAAATCCGTGGGGCAGCGTTGAGGAAAAAAATTAATAAAAGCAAAACTTACCTGCATCTTGATGTCCACAGCCTTGCTGCTTCTTGAGCTCCGACGATGCTGACACAGGCTCCCAGACTCCACTGCGCCAATCCAGACGCTATTCTCATGCTGGTATTACCCAGCATGAGAGAAGCGTCGGGATTGGGTGGAGTGGGCTGTTTCCACGCTCCAGCAGGGACTGGGAGCCTGTGCTCCTGAGCACTGATGATATCTCCAAGCAACAGCCTGGAGATATCTAAGTGCGCATGTCGGTTTGGCCATCCTAAGACGGCCTCCCAAACCGACATGCTCACTGGCAGTGCCCTGAGCCCACCACTCCTCCTGCTGCTGGAAGTCCTGCCTCCAAGACTCAGCTGAGCCTCTGGAGTAAATTAAAATGATAATAAAGCAGTTTTATTAACTCGTTTATTATCATTTTATTTTACATGCGTCTGCCGGTTCCAGCAGTGGGGCTACGCTTCTCTGCCATAATTTAGGAGCCCCCCTGGCCTATTGACAAAGAACACATGATTCTTTCCCTCGTTCCCCAACTATATTAAACTATGGAGAACTTCCCTTTCTTGCTGCAGAGTAAAGCACTTTCCCCAATCTATCTGTAAGGACATTGGCATCTGGTCAAAGTGCTCACAGACTTCTAAAATATGTCAAGCACATTTCTTCCAGTGTCAGGAGCTGCATTTCATTCTATAGGCTGCATTCTTGGGAGAGTTTGATCTCTTTAAGTTAGAAATATTCCAGAAAGCTGTAGATGGGTGTTAGACCTGGCATCTTTTGGCATGCTTCCCCTGTCTTTTTGCTTTCTGGCCTCCTGTTATTAATGGTATGTTGGACTTTGTTTTGCTGGTTTAGTGTCTCTGCGCACGTCCTCAATGCTGTTCAGTGTTAAAGTGCAAGTGCTCCTATTGTAAATTGTGTTTATGGACTGGTGTTTTAATGTTTGGCTTATTTGATTTACTACTAAGTCTCTAGTATAGTGCACTGTGCTAGTGGGCCTGCAGCACTGATTGTGCCACCCACACAAGCAACCTTTCATAGGTGTCTCAGACCTGCCACTGCAGTGTCTGTGCGTAATGTTTCCTGCCATATCGACCTGGCAAGTGCCCCCGCTTGCCAGGCCCAAACTTTCCCTTTTCTTACATGTAAGGCATGTCCCAGGTAGGCCCAAGGTACCCCCATGTGCAAGGTGCAGTGTATGTGAAAGGTATGGCATGTCCTAGTGTGTGACGTGTCCTGATAGTGAAATACTGCCAATTTATTTTTTCACTATTGAAAGGCTAGCTGTCCCATGGGCTAACATGGGAGTTGCTTTGTAACATCTTACAAGTACAACTTTCCATTGGGACAAGATAGGGAAATGGAGTTTAGACTCCCTGAACTCAGATTTTAATAACACAGCTTTTTAGGGAGATGGTTTTTAAACTGTGTGTTTAAAAAGCCACTTTTAGAAAGTAGGCATTTTCTTGTTTAACCATTCTGTGCTCATCTGCTGGTTTGTGTATTGGTTGTCTGGTTTTGGAGTGACAGGGGCTAGGGATGTGCATTCACTGTAGACAGCCACGAGGGGGGTTGAGGTGTGTCCTGCCTTTCCTGGGTGACTCATAGTTGGCTGAATAGGCTTGGTCTGCATTTAGAGTGGTGGGAGTAGTTTTCACTAGCACCTGAATAGGCAATGTCTCCTCTGTACAATGTTGTCTCCACCTCCTGTATTGGAGCTGGGCCAGAGAGGGCAGAACTGGTTTGGACTGAGCTCAGACAACCTTGCCACAAAGGGAACAAAGAAAAGATGTGGTATAAATATTGGGGCCCTTATCCCAGGACATTAGAACTCTTTTGGATCAAGGAACCTGCCAAGAAGAAGAGCTGGAGAAACTGTGAGGTGGAACTACCACTTTCCTGTGTGCTTTGCTGTGTTGGCCTGCAGTGACTGCTTCTGTCTTGGGCAGAGAAAGGACTGGACTGAACTTTCTAAAACTTCTCTGTTTGAGTTTCTCCAAGGGCATAAGGTAGAGCTTGCCCCCTGTTCAAGAAGTCTCAGGAACAGCAAAGACTTCAAGTTTATCTACTAACAGCACTGGGAACTGTATGTTTTGTGCTGCAACAAAAGAAAAAAACAACCTGATGCTGTCAACGGCGCCGCTGCTGGCTCCGTGTCCTAAAGGTACCACAGAGGCCACCGCTGCACTTCGCACAGCAATCCTGGTCTCACCACTGCCACCACTGAGCTGCTGCTTGCACCATGACCTGTGGGCACATCACTTTGCCCTGCCGTGCTTCACACCACCGCCCTGGTATCCCCGATGACGATGCTCCACTCTTCCATCAACGCCACTGCTTGCACCGTGGTTCGAGGGCACCGCTCGTAAGTTATATGACGCACCGCCTCATCCCACACCACAGCCTTGGTCTGCCGGCGCCATCGACTCCGGTTCGTCAGCCAATGACAGTGCTTCAGCAACAACACCGCCGCTGCTTGCACCGTGACCTGCCAGTACCGCACCACTTCAGACCGCAGCCCTGGTCTCACTGACGCCACTGGATGACCATCACCAAGCCGTTGCCTGCACCACGACCTGTGGGTATCGCACGCCACACCGCTGCACTTCGCACCACATCCACGACATCTGCCGGCGCTCCCGACTTCAACCGTATGGAATTCGATCTGCAACACATGTGACTTCAAGGGCATGACGACTCCTGCGCCGACCTCTGGAACAGAGGCCTGCTGACGCCGGCTCTTCGGAGCTCGACGCGAGGTCCCCGACGCCCTGCATTTCTAAAGGTACTGTTTTGCGGGTCTTCCCGACACCGTAGCTGGCCCGCAACACTGCGGTCAGCCAGAACCGTTTGGATTTGTTGTTCACAATGCCTTGATAGTTCCGGGTGTAGTAACTGACTTCACGGAACTGTATTCTAAGCTTATTTTTGCTTATTGATATTCCTAAGAACTGTATGGTGGATTCTTAAAGTTTTGGTCTTGTTTTGCACAGATAAAATATTGGATATTTTTCTTAAACTGGTGTGGTGTCCTTTCGTAGTGTTTTCACTGTATTACTGCTGGTTATGTGCAAATGCTTTACACACAGCCTCTGAGGTAAGCCTGACTGCTCGTGCCAAGCTACCAAGGGGGTCAGCAGGGTTTATTTTGGAAGTGTATCCCCCTTACCCTGACTATGAAGAAGGGTCCCTACTTGGACAGGGTAACAACTTGCCAACTAGAGACCCCCATTTCTAACAGTGGGCGAAGCAGTAATCCCTCAATTACTCCCATGAAATTCTTCAAACTCTGCACTTAGTACTTTTTATACTGCACAAGCCCACATAGGTATGTATGCACTGACCTCAAATCTTCAATTTCTTTTGAGTCATATAGCGTTGTTTATTGATTGGCATTTTTCAATCCAATGTTGGATTCCATGATGATTGGGTACCAATGATAACAAATGACAGGGAATGACCATGATTTGAAGTCAATATGTACTTGTGTGCGCTTGTGAGGTACTTTCAGATCTGGCATAGAGACAGCTGTGTGGTACTTTCAGGTCTGGCATAGAGACAGCTTTAGCTGTCTCACCAGCCTGATGTTTTCAAGAAAATCCTAATAAAAATATGTCATACATAAATACAGAGGGGCTTTCAGTCAGCCCTCTTCATCATTGGTCTGTTAAGCTTTCATTCACATTTCGCTTTCTCCCACAACAGCCTACTGTATTGCAACTGGTAAACCCACTCCAGCCATTGCCTCTCTTGTGAGTTACAGCATTTTGCCCTTGCACTTGTGCACATCCAACTAGAAAGTAGTCCGCTTTATCGCCAGGGCTGGTAGCACAATCTCTGCTTTCATTATATTCATTTATTTTTGTGATGTATCAGTTTGTATTCACTTTTTGCTGGAAACATATGCATGCCACCTTTAGATGTGTGTGTGTTTTTTTAATTTTTTATTACGCTTACACTTTTAATGTCTATTGCATATGTTTGTTTAAAAAAAAAGTAAATAAGTAAAACAAAATATGTTTGCCAAGGCCAGACTCATTGACTTTGCTAATGCTTGATTGTTGATGGTGCCTGAATATTGTGAATTCTGGTGACTTGAATGCTGAGGAATATCAAACACTCCAAAAAATTAGGCACTGGAGTACTTAATGCAGGTGAATGCATAGATGGTGATGACGATTTTTGGATTTATTGAATTTGAAAATATTCCATGAAATTTGAGGATTATGTTAAATGCCTGGGATCATGGGCCTAATAGTACAAACCTTTAATTATGTGAAAGGCATTAGGCTACGGATTTGCATAATTCAGTGACCTTGCACATAAGGAAACTTCCCTTTCATTGTTTTGTTTTTTTACAAGCAATTGAGACTTAAACATTGACATCGTGCAAGGTTTATAAGCCATGTCTGTCTTCCTGTCTTTGTTAGGTTTTATCACTGTAGGCTTCAACAGGAGACGAAACAGCTTTTCTCACAGGGAAGCTTCCCCTCTTCCAATTATCCTTTCTGCAGTGACTTTTATCAGCTAACCTCCAGCCCTGTCTTTTCGCGCACGTCTAGCTTCATGGCGTCCATGTTTAATTAGGGAGTCGCTAGCTGCATAAGCCTACAAGATAAAGAAAACAACTCTCTTCCATTGAAAAGAGACAACAAATTGGACAACAAATACAACAAAGATGTTTCATTTGCAAAAAACTAGGGACCAGATTTACTAAGGGCTTGGGTTGTCCTTGTCTCACCGAAGTCGATGCAAGACGACGCAGGTCCTTAAGTTATAATACTACTAAGCCACGGAAAGGGCGATTCGAGCCACCTTGCGTGACTTTGTGAGGAAATGTAACCATTCCATGGGTGGCACATGGGCATTCCGGTGCATCCACCTATGGAACTTGCCACAATCCAAGATTTACTAAAATCAGCAAACCCTAGATTGCGCCAAAATGGTACGTCTTCCGAAAATGGCGTAATGAGGTGACATATTTTTATTTCTCCTCGTTACTTCCTCTTTCTATGCATGCTGCATTCCACATCACACATAGAAAGAGGAAATTGCCTCTTAGGATTGCTCTTGACCAGGAAAGTATTCTTTCCTGCACAAAAACAAACCGGCCTGTAACGCAAGCTCTCTTGAACCATGGTGCAAGGGTGCCTGCATTGGCGTAGGCAGCGCACAGTGCACCTGCACAAGGAGGGAACAGAAGTGCGCCAAAACTCAGTAGTTATGACACATTTCTCTCCTCTTTCTGTTTTCACACAAAACAATTTCCTTGCTGTGTTGTGTTACATGAAACTGTATTAAATCTGGCCCTGATATTGCAAATCAGAACAAACTATGTAACTTGTTGATATTTGAGGGGAGTGGGGAGCCCAAAGATTTGTGCCTTATGTCTTATAGGACCTGATTAAGAGTTCACCGGATACACCAGATGCATTTAACACAACTGATAAACATCATTACCTAGTGGTTAGGTATTTACCAGGTGCAGTAAATATCACTTGTTCCAAATTTCCCTCAAGAAAAACATGGAATTAAATTCCTCATGCATCAGAATTTTCTAGGCATTTTTCCCAGGTAAATTTTGGCAAGTTTGACCTGACAAAATATATCTGGGAAAAATACAGGGGGTTCGTAATGACCGCAGTAATCATAATTTCGATTTGTGCTGTAACATGAGCTGTCACAAATGTAAGAATTTAATGGGGCCCTCTTGACCAAAGCCCTAGCATCATATTCTTCAGCACACCATTCATATAGATAATTCACTACATAGTTATCTGGATGAAATCCGTTTTGCTTTCTCATTAACCAGCAAGACTCAACACAAAACGAGACACTTTAGCCCTCATTTATGGGATTTTGGAGCAGGGCAGCGCAGCAAAGCACCTTGCTGTGCTGCTCTACACCAAACTGAAAGGGCAGGAATGCACCGTATTTATGCAATACAGCAGCTTAGCGTCAACGTAGGTACCCCGGCACCATGGTGCAGGGATGCCTCTGTTGCATGCAGGAATGTTTTTGTGCAGGATGGTGTTCCTTCCTGCACAAAAATAATCCTGAGAAACTTTTTCCTCTTTCAATGTGTGCTGCATTCTGCAGCACACATAGAAAGAGGAAAAACGATGAGAAATAAACATATTTCTTCTTGTTAACCCTTATTTCGGAAAGCGTACGATTTGGCGCTTCCCCAGGTTTACATGATTTTGAGTCGAGATCCATGGGTGTTGCATGGGAAACCTCACTGCAATGCTTATGGAACTTCTCATGGGCGCAAAGAAGGCGACTCAGCGATTTGCACTGCATTGCCTTACTCAAGATTTATGAGGACACTCAAAGCCACGCAGGGTGGCTTTGCATGTCTTCATATATCGGATTGAGAACCCTGCGGCACACATGTACCACTTTACGTGGTGCAAAAGTGATGCAGGGCTCTCATAAATAAGCCCCTTAATAAACTAACACTAACCACGCATACTTTCTGTAGGAAGTGTTGGCTAAGACTTATATTCCGTAGTGTTTTTCAACCTGTCTCAATATGTATATAGCACGTAAAGAAAAAAGCTATATAAAATTTTGTGTTGCTTTTGTTCTTACCAGACGTTCTAAACGTGAAATAAAAAAAATGTCTAAGCAAGGAAGCAAACAACGAAGGAAAATGTCACATCCAAAAACCTTTTGAGGAAAATTGATGTTCATTGTTAAGCTTTATCTTCCCTAGAGATATACTTAACATTTCAGGCTTAGTAACAAGGTTCGATTTTCCCTTAAAAACACATTGTGGCAAAAACATTCACCAAATACCACTGTTATTCAACAGCAATTTCAAAATGGCTGGGAACACTTCAGTGCCTCTTGAAGTAGCTTCACTTCTCCCCTCCAATAGACAACCCTCCATTTGGTGGTCCAAAAATGTATTTCCAACATCCCAGATTTGGATCTGTCCTCTCTTTCATGAACACAACTGTCGCAAATTTGTTAACTAGCTTCTACACATCATCAGATTTCTGGAAGTGTCTGGTTTTCAAAGGATATATATATGTATACATATATATATATATATGTATACATATATATTATCTACTGGCGGTCGCCAGTAGATAGTTATAGTTAGGACCTATTTTCCATAGGAAATCCGCAACATTCTATTTGAAATAACTCTTGCGTCGGTTGACGAATCTTCGCGAAATTTTCAAACTTTATGGCCCGCTCCGGTCCGCTCCTACCCTGAAAGTTTCGGGGTGATTCATCAAGCGGGGGCCGAGAAAAAGGGGGTCCCAAAACATGTTTTCCCCATTCATTTTCCCATAGGAAACTTTAGCCACGGCTACAGCTCGAACTGCTGAACGGAATTACACCAAATTTGGCAAAGAGGTAGTTCTTGGTTCAGAAAGAACCCTTTTTGTTAAATGGTGTAAATCCGTTCAGTAGTTGCTGAGAAAATGAAAAGTAAAATCACATATATATCTATGGCCGCGTAGGGTCCGCGTACCCTCCCGATCACGAGCTGCATGCTAATTGGCTGTCAACACTCCAAATCAGGAAGTGTTGGCAGCCATTTTGTCCCTCGGTAGAACTGAGGCAGAGAAACAAGTGCGCAAAACGCACAAAGGGGCAGGGTAGAAACACCCTGACCCCTAGGTCTTCTCAGGGGGTCCCACAAGGACCCCTGGGCAGAAAAAGCATTTTTTTTTTTAAATCGGCGGGTTGCGCTTAGGGTGCGCGGATCCCGCCGGTAAAAAAAAAAAATTGCAAGTGAGCAAACGCACAAAGGGGGCAGGGTAGAAACACCCTGACCTCTAGGTCTGCTCAGGGGGTCCCACAAGGACCCCCTGGGCAGAAAAAGCATTTTTTTAAAATAAATCGGCAGGATGCGCTTAGGGAGCGCGGATCCCGCCGATAAAAAAAAAAAATCGCAAGTGCGCAAACGCACAAAGGGGCAGGGTAGAAACACCCTGACCCCCTAGGTCTGCTCAGGGGGTCCCACAAGGACCCCCTGGGCAGAAAAAGCATTTTTTTTAAAACAAATCGGCGGGATGCGCTTAGGGTGCGCGGATCCCGCCGTAAAAAAATAAAATCGAAGCGCGGTCTCCCGCGCTTCTATGCCATTTTGCCCCCGGGTGGGCCAAGTCCCGGGGGCATGCGGGGGGTGGGTTTATAGTTAATGGGGGGCCTCTAAGGCCCCCCAAGCCCTGGAGACCACCACCCCCCGGGGCTTTCTAATAAAAACGGTGCGGGAGGGCACTGTGCCCTCCCGCAGCCCCCGGGGACCGCCACCCCCCGGGGCTTCTTTTTTAAAATTTTAAATACCTGTGTGGGTGGGCTCCAACCCCCCCCACACGCCCCGGGGACCGCCACCTCCCCGGGGCACTAAAGATTTAAATATGGGGGTCCGTTACGGACCCCAGAGCCCCGGGACCACCACCTCCCGGGGCTTTGAATAAGTTGGGAGGGGGCCGCGCGGCCCCCTCCTGGAGCCCTTGATAGCCCTGGGGACCACCACCCCCAGGGCCGGCTTCCTGCAGTGTCCCGGGGTGCGTACCCCGGGACACAGTAGTTTGCTATGACAGGACGGGAGCCTCGTAGCTCCCGTCCTGTCATAGCAAACTGCTTTAGTATTGGAAGAGAGAGCAGGAAACCTGCTCTCTCTTCCAATATCCAAAGCACATTGCTTTTCCACACGGGGAGCTGCATGTTAGCAGCTCCCCATGTGGAAAAACACTACCGGCTCCCGCAGGACGCGGGGAGCCGGCAGGGTCCGTGGGGGAGTTGGGGTCCCCCCACAGACCCCAAAGGATAGGGCCTGCCCCGGGGGATGGGGTCCCCGGGGCCAATAGAGGCCTTAGGAGGGGGGCCACGCAGCCCCACTCCTCCAAAATTATTTTTTTTAAAGTGGCCATGCCCTGGGGGATGAGGTCCCCGCGGCCGGAATAGGCCACGGGATGGAGGCCACGCGGCCCCCTTCCCCTACAGTATTTTTTTTTTTTTTAAAAAGGCATCAGGCCCTGGGGGATGGGGTCCCCAGGGCCCCAAAAGTAAAAAGAAGGGGGGCCACACAGCCCCCCTTCAAAAAAACAAAAGAAAGAAAAAGACGCGATCGAAGCGTCAGGCCCCGCCCCTCCCTTAACCACTTTGCAACGCTGATGTGGCGCGTTTTAAATTGGGGAAATAATTCCCATTCAATACTGGGGGTCCTGGGGCCAACTAGCCCACCAGGTACCTCCTGTAGGCGCCACAGGGCTGGGTTGCAGAGAGGTGGTCCAGGCCACGCCCTTTTACACCTCTCTGCAACGCAGCTCTGTGGCGCTTACTGGAGGTACTTGGTGGGCTAGTTGGTCCCCAGGGACCCTCACGATTCAAGGGGACTTAATCCCCCAACTTAAAAACGCGCCACGGGCGCGTTTGCACAGTGGTGAAGGGAGGGCGGGGCTTCAGGTGACATGTGTAAACAGGCTCCGTGGCGCGTTTTAAGATGGGGATTTAAATCCCTTCAATCCAAAGGGTCCCTGGGGCCAACTAGCCCACCAGGTACCTCCAGTAAGCGCCACGGAGCTGCGTTGCAGAGTGTTGTAAAAAGGGCGTGGCCTCTGAACACCTCTCTGCAACGCAGCTCTCTGGCGCATACTGGAGGTACCTGGTGGGCTAGTTGGCCCCTAGGGACCCTCGGGATTGAGGAGGAATTAATTCTCCAACTTAAAACGCGCCACAGGGCGTGTTTGCAGACATGTCACCTCAGGCCCCACCCCTTCCTTCACCATTGTGCAAATATTCCTCTAAAATCAGCCGAACTACGAATTCCGATTTACTCACCTGTTATCAGGAGAGACCTCAGTGCTGCATCTTTGAGCCCAGTACTGATCCTGAAAAGTAATTCTAACCGTACTTACCAGTAACTTGAATTTCCTTCCATAGGCTAACATTGACTGGTTTCACTTGGAAATTCTTCTAAGTGTGGAGTTTTGGAACTTTATAGTATTCCTCTAAAATCAGCCGAACTACGAATTCCGATTTACTCACCTGTTATCAGGAGAGAACCCAGTGCTGCATCTTTGAGCCCAGTACTGATCCTGAAAAGTAATTTTAACTGTACTTACCAGTAACTTGAATTTCTTTCCATAGGATATCATTGCCTGCTTTTTGCTGAAAAAGTTTCTAAGTGTCGATTTTTGTAACATACATATATTCCTCTAAAATCAGCCGAACTACGAATTCCGATTTACTCACCTGTTATCAGGAGAGACCTCAGTGCTGCATCTTTGAGCCCAGTACTGATCCTGAAAAGTAATTCTAACCGTACTTACCAGTAACTTGAATTTCCTTCCATAGGATATCATTGCCTGCTTTTTGCTGAAAAAGTTTGTGTCGATTTTTGAAACATACAAATATTCCTCTAAAATCAGCAGAACTACGAATTCCGATTTACTCACCTGTTATCAGGAGAGACCTCAGTGCTGCATCTTTGAGCCCAGTACTGATCCTGAAAAGTAATTTTAACCGTACTTACCAGTAACTTGAATTTCCTTCCATAGGCTAACATTGACTGGTTTCACTTGGAAATTCTTCAAAGTGAGGAGTTTTGGAACCTTAAAATATTCATATAAAATCAGCTGAACTACGAATTCCGATTTACTCACCTGTTATCAGGAGAGACCTCAGTGCTGCATCTTTGAGCCCAGTACTGATCCTGAAAAGTAATTCTAACCGTACTTACCAGTAACTTGAATTTCCTTCCATAGGCTAACATTGACTGGTTTCACTTGGAAATTCTTCTAAGTGTGGAGTTTTGGAACTTTATAATATTCCTCTAAAATCAGCTGAACTACGAATTCCAATTTACTCACCTGTTATCAGGAGAGACCTCAGTGCTGCATCTTTGAGCCCAGTACAGATCCTGAAAAGTAATTCTAACCGTACTTACCAGTAACTTGAATTTCCTTCCATAGGATATCATTGCCTGCTTTTTGCTGAAAAAGTTTCTAAGTGTCGATTTTTGAAACTTACAAATATTCCTCTAAAATCAGCCGAACTACGAATTCCGATTTACTCACCTGTTATCAGGAGAGAACCCAGTGCTGCATTGTTTAGCCCAGCACTGACCCTGAAAAGTAATTCTAACCGTACTTACCAGTAACTTGTATTTCCTTCCATAGGAATCCATTGTCTGGTTTTCAGCAGAAAAGTTTCAAAGTGTCGATTTTCACAAACTACAAATATTCCTAAAAAATCGCCTGTATGACTTAAACGCATTCTTTCAACTGTTTACAGGAGATGCACCAGTGCTGGATCCAGGATCAACCACTGAGTAAGAAAAAGTAACGATAACACTTCTTACCTGCTAAG
Source organism: Calotriton arnoldi (assembly GCA_963921515.1). Taxonomy (NCBI): domain Eukaryota; kingdom Metazoa; phylum Chordata; class Amphibia; order Caudata; family Salamandridae; genus Calotriton; species Calotriton arnoldi. The sequence continues at coordinate 22,611 of CAWUFW010015279.1, forward strand.
TTAATTTCCTCCCATAGGATAACATTGGTGATTCTATGTGAAAAAGTTTCTAAGTGCCCACTTTTAAAATACAATAATATTCCTTAAAAATCACTACTGTAACCAAAACGCTTTTACTCAACTGTTTACAGGAGATGTCGCAGGACTGAATCTAGGATGCAGTCCTGTGGTTAGAAAAGTAATCCATAAAGTAACTAATTGCATTTAACTAGAAATTCACATTGAACTCAATGTTGCATTGTGTTTGAAATTGTGTTGCCCATTGCAACAACTGTAACTACTGTACTTAAAAGTCTATTGCCTATTTGCAAAGTATTTAAACTAAAGTAATTCATTCTGAGAAAGTATATTTTGTAATGTAATGTATAATGTAATTACAATGTAATTTAAAAATAAAATATCTAAAAATAAATAGTTTAAAAAATGTAGTAAATCAGTATCAAAAAAATAAATATAACAATTAATACATTTAAAAATTGTCATTTACAAAACCTTTGAAATTCACTGAAAAAAACCATAGGTTTCAGACATGTTATAGTTAGGAATTAGCATTTAAAAATCTTTGAAATTCACTGAAAAAACCATAGGTTTCAAGCACGTTATAGTTAGAAATTAGCATTTAAAAACCTTACAAATTCACTGAAAAACCATAGGTTTTAGGGACAGTTATAGTTAGTTGGACATTTCACTCATACAAAACCATAGAAATTCCCCGTTATAGTTAGTTTAGCTAACTATAACTGGCGCCCGCAATGCACTGCTGATGACGTCACATATTACATCACTCATGACATGATCAGTGACATCACTGATGACATCACTGATGACATCTCAAATGACATCACTGATGACATCACTGATGACATCATCCATGTGATCATTTGATGCATCTTCTCACACCCTAATATAACCTTTGAAACACCCACTCTAAATTACAGACTGCCATTCTCAAAACCATAGACACTCCAACACCAATAACTACATACCCACTCACTGATTCTTAGGTCTACACACACATCCACTCACTCACCCGTACAGTCACTCACTACTTACGGTCACTCAGTACAGGTCTATCATATGCACTCATACACCTACATAGACACTCACACACCGCCACTCATCCATAGAGGTACTCACACACCTAGTCAGTCATGCAAATAATTAATCACACTGCCATTTACTCACCTATACAGTTATACACACACCAGCTCACTTACTCATACAAATACTAGCACATTCTTACGCACTTATACAATAACTGATACAAGCACACACGCATCCATACAGCCACTCTCACAATCACACACTCTCACTTATAGCCATTTATATACTCCAACACACATATATACTGCCTTTCACATATGTAGTTACTCACACATGTACCACTGAGATATACATTCACTCACTAACACACCCATACACACACTCACCCACCTATACAGTCCATAACAGATGCACTCTTGAAATCATGCACCCAGTGAATCACCCACTCACACATCTATGCACAGAGTCACACACACCCCACCCACACAAAAACTCAGGCACCCATACAGATACTCAGACAACCAATCAATAACCCATGTAGACACTCATGTAGCTATTCACAAACTCATGCAGCCGCTTACACACCAACTGACAGACGGATAGGCATTCACACAGTTTAGTCACTAACCCTTGCATTCAGTAAGATACGTTTAATCACTCACTTATAGAGTCAGTCACGCACCTACTAAATCCTTCATCCACACACTTATACACCCACTCATTCTTCAATACACCTTTCCCTATATATATTAAACATATTTAAACTTTGCAGAAACACACAGTCACTGGATGATGTCATCAGTGATGTCATTTGAGATGTCATCAGTGATGTCATCAGTGATGTCACTGACCATGTCATGAGTGATGTAATATGTGACGTCATCAGCAGTGCATTACGGGCGCGAGTTATAGTTAGCTAAACTAACTATAACGGGGGAATTTCTATGGTTTTGTACGAGTGAAATGTCCAACTAACTATAACTGTCCCTAAAACCTATGGTTTTTTCAGTGAATTTGTAAGGTTTTTTAAATGCTAATTTCTAACTATAATGTGCCTGAAACCTATGGTTTTTTCAGCGATATATATATATATATATATGTCCAACAATGCCCTCGAGCTTTCCAGGACGCACTAAGTGGTAAGCCAGCCATCCGGCTTTCAGGGATATCACTCTCCATCAAAACCCAGGTGAGTTGTAGTGCCTGACGCGTTTCAGGGCTTTCCGCCCCTTAATCATAGGCTGCTCAGTGTGCAACTTTGAAAGGCTCTTTTTATTTAAAATTTCTGCACGCTCCTTATTGGTTCCCAGCCCTTAGTGGGCTACACTTCATTCGTGTCCTTTTACATTGTATGCTGGGAATTGTATTATTCAAAAAGAGCCAAAATTATTCCCTTCAGTAGGTTCATTATTGCATACTTTTATTCGAGAATTTATACAATCCTGCAGTACGATCCCAGGAATTGTGGGGAGTTGTTTTCATCAGGCTCACCACGCTGAGCAGATTGAAACCGTTTCAGTCCGCGGCCTCTTCTATCCATTTCTCACGAAGATGGTGAAAGAAGATGGTGCAATCCTGACGCGGCAAGGACACCGCGTTGTAAATATATCCAACAATGCCCTCGAGCTTTCCAGGACGCACTCAGTGGTAAGCCAGCCATCCGGCTTTCAGGGATATCACTCTCCATCAAAACCCAGGTGAGTTGTAGTGCCTGACGCGTTTCAGGGCTTTCCGCCCCTTAATCATAGGCTGCTCAGTGTGCAACTTTGAAAGGCTCTTTATTTAGAATTTCTGCACGCTCCTTATTGGTTCCCAGCCCTTAGTGGGCTACACTTCATTCGTGTCCTTTTACATTGTATGCTGGGAATTGTATTATTCAAAAAGAGCCAAAATTATTCCCTTCAGTAGGTTCATTATTGCATACTTTTATTCGAGAATTTATACAATCCTGCAGTAGGATCCCGGAAATTGTGGGGAGTTGTTTTCATCAGGCTCACCACGCTGAGCAGATTGAAACCGTTTCAGTCCGTGGCCTCTTCTATCCATTTCTCATGAAGATGGTGCAATCCTGACACGGCAAGGATGCTGCGTTCTAAATATGTCCAACAATGCCCTCGAGCTTTCCAGGATGCACTCAGTGGTAAGCCAGCCATCCGGCTTTCAGGGATATCACTCTCCATCAAAACCCAGGTGAGTTGTAGTGCCTGACGCGTTTCAGGGCTTTCCGCCCCTTAATCATAGGCTGCTCAGTGTGCAACTTTGAAAGGCTCTTTTATTTAAAATTTCTGCACGCTCCTTATTGGTTCCCAGCCCTTAGTGGGCTACACTTCATTTGTGTCCTTTTACATTGCATGCTGGGAATTGTATTATTCAAAAAGAGCCAAAATTATTCCCTTCAGTAGGTTCATTATTGCATACTTTTATTCGAGAATTTATACAATCCTGCAGTAGGATCCCGGGAATTGTGGGGAGTTGTTTTCATCAGGCTCACCACGCTGAGCAGATTGAACCCGTTTCAGTCCGCGTCCTCTTCTATCCATTTCTCACGAAGATGGTGAAAGAAGATGGTGCAATCCTGACGCGGCAAGGACGCCGCGTTGTAAATATGTCCAACAATGCCCTCGAGCTTTCCAGGACGTACTCAGTGGTAAGCCAGCCATCCGGCTTTCAGGGATATCACTCTCTCATCCTGGGTTTTGATGGAGCGTGATATCCCTGAAAGCTGGATGGCTGGCTTACCACTGAGTGCGTCCTGGAAAGCTCGAGGGCATTGTTGGACATATATATATATATTCACTGAAAAAACCATAGGTTTTAGGGACAGTTATAGTTAGTTGGACATTTCACTCGTACAAAACCCGTGAAATTCCCCCGTTATAGTTAGTTCAGCTAACTATAACTCGCGCCCCCGTAATGCATTGCTGATGACGTCACATATTACATCACTCATGACATGGTCAGTGACATCACTGATGACATCACTGATGACATCTCAAAAGACATCACTGATGACATCATCCAGTGACTGTGTGTTTCTATAAAGTTTAAATATGTTTAATATATATGCCAAGGTGTATTGAAGAATGAGTGGGTGTATAAGTGTCTGGATGGATGATTTAGTAGGTGCGTGACTGACTCTATAAGTGAGTGATTAAACGTATCTTACTGAATGCATGGGTTAGTGACTAAACTGTGTGAATGTCTGTATCCGTCTGTCTGTTGGTGTGTAAGCGGCTTCATGGGTTTGCGAATAGCTACATGAGTGTCTACATGGGTTATTGATTGGTTGTCTGAGTATCTGTATGGGTGCCTGAGTGTTTGTGTGGGTGGGGTGTGTGTGACTGCGCATAGATGTGTGAGTGGGTGATTCACTGGGTGCATGGTTTCAAGAGTGCATCTGTGATGGACTGTATGGGTGGGTGAGTGTGTGTATGGGTGTGTTAGTGAGTGAATGTATATCTTAGTGGTACATGTGTGAGTAACTAATATGTCAAAGGCAGTATATATGTGTGTTGGAGTATATAAATGGCTATAAGTGAGAGTGTGTGATTGTGAGAGTGGCTGTATGGATGAGTGTGTACTTGTATCAGTGATTGTATAAGAGCGTAAGAATGTGCTAGTATTTGTATGAGTAAGTGAACTGGTGTGTGTATAACTGTATAGGTGAGTAAATGGCAGTGTGATTAATTATTTGCATGACTGACTAGGTGTGTGAGTACCTCTATGGATGAGTGGCGGTGTGTGAGTGTCTATGTAGGTGTATAAGTGCATATGATAGACCTGTACTGAGTGACCGTAAGTATGAGTGACTGTAGAGGTGAGTGAGTGGATGTGTGTGTAGACCTAAGAATCAGTGAGTGTGTATGTAGTTATTGGTGTTGGAGTGTCTATGGTTTTGACAATGGCAGTCTGTAATTTACAGTGGGTGTATCAAAAGTTATATTAGGGTGTGAGAAGATGCATCAAATTATCACATGGATGATGTCATCAGTGATGTCATCAGTGATGTCATTTGAGATGTCATCAGTGATGTCATCAGTGATGTCACTGACCATGTCATGAGTGATGTAATATGTGACGTCATCAGCAGTGCATTATGGGCGCGAGTTATAGTTAGCTGAACTAACTATAACGGGGGAATTTCACGGGTTTTGTACGAGTGAAATGTCCAACTAACTATAACTGTCCCTAAAACCTATGGTTTTTTCAGTGAATTTCAAAGGTTTTTTAAATGCTAATTTCTAACTATAACGTGTCTGAAACCTATGGTTTTTTCAGTGAATTTCAAAGGTTTTTAAATGCTAATTTCTAACTATAACGTGCCTGAAACCTATGGTTTTTAAGTGAATGTCAAAGGTTTTTTAAATGCTAGTTTGTAACTATGCCTACAGAGGTAGGACATGTGAAGAAAGAAGAAAAAACGCACAGAAAGAAGCAAAAGAAATGCAGAAAGAAGCAACAGAAGTCCACAAAGACGAAGAAAAGTGCAGGAAGAAGCAAAAGATGTGCAGAAAGAACCAACAGAGGAGCAGAAAGAGGCCTTGTTCCAAAATCATCCTGTGCCCACAACTTTTTCCGACGTGTACTGGTGGTAACTGACTCTGACTAACCAGAGCCAGTGCTATGCTAAAACACACTTAGAATACAGTTAAAACACCTACATACACTAGGGAACACTATGCGTTGGGGTACCCCTGTGATTAGCATGACCTCCTCTGTAAGTCCCTAGTACATAATAGGGCAGGGAGATTAAAACTACCTCTTAAAACGCGCTACAGGGCGCGTTTGCACAGTGGTGAAGGGAGGGGAGCCTGAGGTGACATGTGTGCAACGCGCCCCGTGGCACGCTTTAAGTTGCAGGATTAAGTCCCCTTCAATCCTGAGTGTCCCTGGGGCCCAACTAGCCCCCAGGTACCTACAGTTAGGACCACAGAGCTGAGTTGCAGAGAGGCGTTCCGAGGCCACGCACCTTTTTTCACCTCTCTGCAACGCAACTCTGTTGTGCTTACTGAAGGTACCTGGTGGGCTAGTTGGACTCCAGGGACCCTCAGGATTGAAGGGGACTTAATCTCCCAACTTAAAACATGCCACAGGGCCTGTTTGCACACATGTCACCTCAAGCCCCGGCCCCTCCCTTCACCACTGTGCAAACGCGCCCCGTGGCGCGTTTTAAGTTGGGGGATTAAGTCCCATTGAATCATGAGGGTCCCTGGGGTCCAACTAGCCCACCCTGTACCTCCAGTATGCGCCAGGGAGCTGCGTTGCAGAGAGGTGTTCAGAGGCCACGCCCCTTTTTACACCTCTCTGCAACGCAGCTCTGTGGCGCTTTCTGGACGTACCTGATGGGCTAGTTGGCCCCCAGGGACCTTCAGGATTGAAGGGGATTTAATTCCCCATCTTAAAACGTGCCACGAGGCCTGTTTGCACACCTGTCACCTGAAGACCCGCCCCTCCCTTCACCACTGTGCAAACGCGCCCCGTGGCGTGTTTTAAGTTGGGGGATTAAGTCCCCTTGAATCCTGAGGGTCCCTGGAGTCCAACTAGCACACCATGTACCTCCAAAAAGCGCCACAGAGCTGCGTTGCAGAGAGGTTTAAAAAGGGGCGTGGCCTCTGTACACCTCTCTGCAACGCAGCTCCCTGGCGTATACTGGAGGTTCCTGGTGGGCTAGTTGGCCCCCAGGGACACCCAGTATTCAAGGGGAATTACTTCCCCTTCTTACAACGCGCCAGGGGGCGCGCTTGCAGACTGCTGCAGGGAGGGGCGGGGCCTCCGGCACGATGCCGGTGTTTTTTTCTTTTTTTTTTGTATGGGAGGGGGGCTGCGTGGCCCCCCTTCCCTCTGCCACTTTTGGCCCCGGGGACCCTATCCCCCGGGGCCTGAGGTTTTTCTTTTTAAAAAAAACGGGAAGGGGGCCGCGTGGCCCCCCTTCCCTGGGCCTCTATTGGCCCCGGGGACCCCATCCCCCGGGGCATGCCCTCTTTTTAAAAAAATATATATATTTGGAGGGGGGCTGCGTGGCCCCCCTCCTCAGGCCATTTAAGGCCCCGGGGACCCCATCCCCGGGGCCGGCCTTTACGTTTTTGTATTTTTTTAAATTCTTTTTTTATTTTTGGGGAGGGGGCTGCGTGGCCCCCCTCCCAGGCCACTAATAGCCCCGGGGACCCCATCCCCCGGGGCCTGGCCACTCATTGGGGACCGTGGGGGGGTCCCCAATCCCTGCACGGTCCCGCCGGCTCCCCGCGTCCTGCGGGAGTCGGCATTGCTTTTCCATAAGGGGAGCTGCTGACATGCAGCTCCCCTTATGGAAAAGCAATCTGCTTTGCTTCATTGAAGCGAGAGCAGGTTTCCCTATATACATATATATATAATATATATGTATATATATTATCTACTGGCGGTCGCCAGTAGATAGTTATAGTTAGGACCTATTTTCCATAGGAAATCCGCAACATTCTATTTGAAATAACGTTGGCGCCGGTTGACGAATCTTCGCGAAATTTTCAAAAGTCGTGGGGCGCTCCGGTCCGCTCCTATCCTGAAAGTCTCGGGGTGATTCGTCAAGTGGGGGCCAAGAAAAAAGGGGGGTCCCAAAACGTGTTTTCCTCATGCAATTTTCCATAGGAACATTTAGTCGCAGCTACAGCCCGAACTGCTGAACGGAATTACACCAAATTTGCCAAAAAGGTAGCCCTTGGTTCAGAGTCGTGCCTTTTGCTTAAATGGTGTAAATCCGTTCAGTAGTTCCTGAGAAAATCAAAAGTAAAATCACATATATATCTATGGCCGCGTAGGGTCCGCGCACCCTCCCGATCACGAGCTGCATGCTAATTAGCTGTCAAGTGGCTGTCAACACTCCAAATCAGGAAGTGTTGGCAGCCATTTTGTCTTTCGGTAGAACCGAGGCACAGAAAGAAGTCGCAAAACGCAAAAGGGGGCAGGGTAGAAACACCCTGACCCCTAGGTCTGCTCAGGGGTTCCCACAAGGACCCCCTGGGCAGAAAAAGCATTTTTAAATCGGCGGGATGCGCTTAGAGTGCGCGGATCCCGCCGTGATTAAAAAAAAATCGAAGCGCGGTCTCCCGCGCTTCGAGGCTATTTTGCCCCCGGGTGGGCCAAGTCCCGGGGCATGCGGGGGTGGGTTTATATGTTGGGGGGCCTCAAGGCCCCAAGCCCCTGGGACCGCCACCCCCGGGGCTTTAAAAAATGGCAGGAGGGCTCTCCGCCCTCCCGCAGCCCCGGGGACCGCCACCCCCGGGGCTTCTTTTTAAATTATAAGGACCTGTGTGGGGGCTCCAGCCCCCCCACATGCCCGGGGACCGCCACCTCCCCGGGACACTAACAAAAGAAATGTGGGGGTCTGTTTCGGACCCCCAAAGCCCCAGGGACCACCACCTCCCCGGGGCTTTACTAATGAAGGGAGGGGGCCCGCGCGGCCCCCCACCTGGAGCCCTCCATGGCCCTGGGGACTGCCACCCCCCAGGGCCGGCTCCTGCAGTGTCCCGGGGTTCCCACCCCCGGGACACTTCTGTTTGCAATGGCAGGACGGGAGCCGCGCGGCCCCGTCCTGTCATTGCAAACTTGCTTTGCTTCATTGAAGCGAGAGCAGGGAAATCTGCTCTCACTTCAATGAAGCAAAGCGGATTGCTTTTCCATAAGGGGAGCTGCATGTCAGCAGCTCCCCTTATGGAAAAGCAATGCCGGCTCCCGCAGGACGCGGGGAGCCGGCGGGACCGTGCAGGGATTTTCGTTTTTCATCAGTGATGTCATCAGTGATGTCACTGACCATGTCATGAGTGATGTAATATGTGACGTCATCAGCAGTGCATTGCGGGGGCGCGAGTTATAGTTAGCTGAACTAACTATAACGGGGGAATTTCACGGGTTTTGTACGAGTGAAATGTCCAACTAACTATAACTGTCCCTAAAACCTATGGTTTTTTTCAGTGAATATATATATATACACACCCAAGTAATCCACCCCAAAGGACTGAAGCGGCACACCAGTTCCATAACGAGTGATTTAATCGTGAAAATAACGCGTTTCAGCTGTGGCGGCCTTCGTCAAGTTTCCCGGACGGCTTCAAGTAGATCTCTTAAGAGAATACATAGGGCTCATATTTACATGTTAATATGGTGACCTAGATGAGATGGGGCGTATATGTTATTAAAAGGTATTTCTGCACCTTATTTTTAAATGAATATATTTCTATTTTCATTTATGTGGATATATTCATATTTTCATTATTTATGTGGAGATATTCATATTTTCATTATTTATTTTAATGGTTCATTTAAGATTATAATTATATAATAATTTATGCACTTTTTCAGGATGTGAATTTCAATGAACTACAATTTCACGCTGTAGTAACTTTTCTCTATTGATCATGACATCACATGTATTTAATGATCTGCTTGAAGCCGCCCGGGTAACTTGACGAAGGCCGCCACAGCTGAAACGCGTTGTTTTCACGATTAAATCACTTGTTATGGAACTGGTGTGCCGCTTCATTCCTTTGGGGTGGATTACTTGGATTTCTGTGGCTTCCTGCCGCCACTGCTGGCACCGACATGTATAGACAGGCGTACTGCGTTTTGGCAGACATTTCAAAACTTCATATATATATATACACACACACATATATATATATCCTTTCCCATTTTATGGCGAAAATCAATAACAAATCCTTCAGTATATGCACCTGGAAATTATGTATATTTTTTGATAGTTTAGATACTAGGAAATGAATGCCAACTCACCAGAAGACCATGAGTGGCAGAAATGCTCTTCAGACATGCCCTTTGACTGAAAAGGATGTCACTAAAATAAGCCATTCTTTTAGTCACTCTTTTAAAAGCCTCCTATTTGCTTTTAAAGGGTAAGGGAAAGGACAATAAGTGGAAATACAGCAGCCTTTATTTAGAGTTTTGTGGATGTGGGACATTCGCCAACAAGTGACGGATGCACCATACACTCTATTAAGAGTTCATAGAGGCACTATACACTAATTAATGCAGACGGGACTTCCTACAGCAGCGCTTTTGTACCAAATGGCAAGCCACCAATAGAAGCTGTGACTCATCGCTACTCCAAATTGACTTCTATCTACTGGAACCCTATAGCACACCCAGTAGGATATCCCTCCTAGATGTTCTGCATGACTGATGATAAAAGCACCTGTGCATGACTAGTGAGGTGCACATGTGAACATTAGAACATGCGTTATTAGACAAGCACAAAGAAGGAAATGGTAGCCGGTGCTTTTACCGTGTGAAACGGATTTCATTAGGACCTCCAAGCTCATTACAGTGATCCCTATTGGAGCATTTCTTTGAAAATTCTGAGCCAACATGTTATGATTGGATAGTAATGGGTTTTTACTTAGGAATCAATGGCATGTTTCAACTTCACCTGGTGGCTTTAGGGCGTTTGGGAGCTAGATCAGGCTGAAAGGAAGCGGAAGCGAGAGCAGAAGGGGATGCAAAGGGAGTGAGGGTAATTAAATGAAGCCGCATGGACATTGCATATACAGAGGTCTGCGAAAGGTTGTGAGCAGCATCTGAATGATCCTGAGAGGCCAAGCCAAGACTATGTCTATGATTCTAAGAACTCATTCCCAAAGCCAGGGTTAGGCATACAGATTTTCGGAACGTGGGTGGGGAAGCCCTGTGCATGGTTTTCTGATGCCCAGACAAAGAAGCAGTTTGACATTTGTTCATTCCTTCTCACCGACCAACTAACGAGGTCATTTTTGGAATCTGGCTCACCATAGTGTCCTCTTGTAGTGGCCCCATATGGCATCTACCTACAGTGGCCTTATCGTGGCCATACTCCAGTTTGTTGTTTGTTTCATCATTTAGGCCAACCTGATTGGTTGATATGTTTTTCATTTTGGCCAATCAATTTATTCTGATCGACTGAGAGGAGCTGGGGAAACATTGCAATGCGGGGTGAAATATTTAATGAAACCCTACTCAGAGGATGTATATTGTTCATAGAAAGGATATCCTGGGTTCTCAGTAGCATGTAAATAGTGATTAAGGAGCATGCCCGCATTAGTGCCAGAGTTTTGAGAGGCATGTACAAAGTATCTACATGATTCAGAGAGTGACTACCTACAGCATCTATATGATCATGTCAGAGTCAACCCAAGGTTTCTATATGGTTCTGAGAAAATATTCTTGCATTCTAATCTATATGTTTGTGACATAGTGTCTACAGCATCTGTATGGGTTTGACAAAGTATGGCTGTGGTATCTATTTCATTCTGACGAAATATGCCTTTATCATCCATATAGTTCATGATCATACACGGTTAAAATGATGTATTTTTAATCCCTTATGCCTCCATTTCAGGGCAATTCCTTTAAATATTGTAATATCTTTTTAGCATCCTAAAGTTACTTTGCACTTCATGAAGTAAGGGATTTATGGGGTCGATTCATAAAAGCATGTATGAGTACAGACAGTAATACTAGTGATGTACTCTTTTACAAACTCTTACTTGCCTTTGTGAAGCGGCCCCAAAACGTCCAACTTCCTATTAGTAGAAGTGCAAATAGGGCACAGCCCTTTCTATTGATATTTCTATTTGAATTTATTGTATGTCAATATTCCTTAAAACTTATCATTGTATTCCATTTTAGATGTTTTAGGGCCAGGTCATAAAGGCTCGTACAGGTGCATAAAAAACTGCTACAGAATTACTTCTTCATGAACTCCAAAATGCCTTTGTGAATAGGACACATAGTTTGTACTAAGTCAATTATCTTTGCTGTGCAATCAAACATAGTTTCTGCCTCCGAGTAGCATTGGCCTTTGAGATGCATAGGTTACAGAGAACTGAGAAAATCCTAACATCATAGACTTTGGCAGATGTGGTGGCTGTTGCCAAGTCATAAACGATGCCAAATAATTAGGTGGAGTTGCGGATACTATTTGCAATTTTGTGACTGAGTTACCTTTGCGCCAAACCTATGCGATCTTTAGAACTGGGAGTACAGACTTGAGTCAGATGGCGGACCCCATGCTAGCTCCACAGATGGAAGTCTTTGACTGACAACCCGACTGACATTGTGCCCACGGTTAACTGACATCAGACAGTCTGCCCTGTTTAGGGCTTAGGTTCATACGTCATTACTTCCTGTTTGGGACTACAAGGGAAAGCATGGCATTCACAAACAAGAAAAAGAATTAATGACCCCCATGCACTAGGAAAAACTCTAAGCATACCAGTCCATTAATTTTATGTTTTTTACCAACATCTCCTCCTTTGGGAGTTTGTTTTTGAAAAACAAACGTTGTTGTTCGGGTGCATTGAGCACGGCATCCAAAAAGGAAACTGACAATGCCTTATGAGGAGTCACGTGGCAGTAGCTCTGCTGAAGGCACAGAGATGTCTGCCTTCCTGGTGGATATCTCTAAATATGTATAGATGTTCTCCACCAGAACAATGGAGTACATCCCTTTACTGGCATGGTGTAATAGAGTACTGCCTGCCATATTTTTAATAAGGTCCTTAGTGTCTACCTGAAGAAAAGTGACCGCGTGGCAAAACATCTAAGTGGACCACATGCTCTCTGGGCAGGTTGAGGATCATGATTTCTGTCATTGGCTATTTTTTGTCATTTGCATGTCATTACCCTTTGAAACTTTGAGACTGCTGGTTCAAGCACTCAGAAATCTCCTGAGAATAATATTTCAGATTGAATGCAGGTTGGTGCCATGTACGCTTGCATCACTCAGACAAATATCTTTTAGTTTATTCAGTGTTATGTTAATTATAAGTCACCAGAAACCCTGCTGAGCAAAAGAAAGTTATGTTTTGTATTTCCCTGGTGACTGATTGAAGCAAAGCCCAGTCTGAACATTGGATGGACTTATAAATCCTGGCTCCTCCATGTCTATGCCCAGTGCAAAATCTAATGTCTTGTACCAGCATGTCATTACTGTATTTTAGTCCAAGCCTTGAACATTTTTTGGCAATGGAAATGCACTCCTAACTTGCAGCCATGACTGTTTCTTCTTCCAAAATTGCCATGCTTCACTTTGCCACTTGCCTCATTTACAGTCTAAGGCTATGACCCCTTTGCCGATCCTCTACGCGACCTGCATTGACTCACTGCGTAGCTCTTATCCCTCCCTAAAAAGCTTGCATCAACTGGTAACTTTCAAAAACCACATAGACTGGCTTCCAAACTCTAGGACATATTAGAGTTTGGTAGACTGGATACTCCATCAAAAGGTGGTGGATATCCCATCCAGCTATAATCTATCATGCACTTGTGATACAGGAGATGGGACAACCGTCACGTGTGTGACAGAGCATTCTGTCCACCAAGCTCTAAATAAGGCCCTCTGTGTTTCAAGCTGATCTTAAAATTTCACAGGAAAAACTCCCCATACTTCTCCTAAAAAAGGAAATCTTCTGCATTCGTTTCTCCTGCTTCGTGACCTACTAAAGATGTATGTCCTCTCTAAATATATCCAAACTTACCTTCACTAAGGTCATCTTAGCTGTACTCACTAGATAACTGTATCCATCTACCATATTCAGGTGCTCTATCTTCTCCTCAACCTAAGCGACTCTTTCCTCCCCTTTTTCTCCTTCAACTTTAGCATTAAATGTTACATTGTAAAGCGCTTCATTAGCCTCTCATGTGCCACCAACACAAAAAAGCTATATTTGAAAATCAAAATATAGGCATTTTAGATTTCCTCTCATAGTTTTCTAGCTTTGCCAATTATTCCACTGATCGATACTAGTATGGCATTAAAACATAGCGAATCACTAGAGGTGAATAACCATTCCGTAAATGTACTTTTATCTTAGCACACTCTCTAAGATTGGAATATCTGAGATGGTTTAAACAGGCTGTATATTATCAAAGGAAAGACCCTGGTGGATTATCAGATATGTAATTTAATTTCTGAGGAGTTTCCTTTTCCATTCAAAAATGGTCCACAAATTATACGGACATGCTGGACAAAATGGTGGTAGTATTATCATCCTATAAAATAAGCGGAAACGTATCCACCAATGTGAGGTTTCCGGACAGAACAATCTCTGCGAAATGGCTTGTTTCATTAATATTATAAATGTTTTGCAAATTACTGGGGTCGGTACCAGCCGCCTTGGGGACAGGGATGGAAAAGGAATGTGTAGGCACGTGTTATGTCTTGTTGTTTCATGACCATCCAGTGTCTTTCATCAAGACTCCTCAGGATGACCACCTTATGGATCACTAAAAAGATAGATAGCCCTTGAGAATGGAGGAGCCCTAAGAAAGGCAAGAATGTTTATGGAACCAAAACTAAGTCTTCCAAGCTAACTGTCACTTAGGCATTAGAACACATTTTTAGATCACCCAGTTCAAGCGACAGACAGCGAAGGACCAGATGGAAAGAATGCCTGAGAGTGATGCACAGAACTCATTAAATAGGCGAAGAGGTCGATAAAACAGGATTTTAGAACAATTTCATCAATTATATGGATATTAACCTCAAGCACCAAGTATTCCACATTCCCAGTGTAATCCTGTAACAGTATTTCGGCCATTTTTAAATGATTTTTAAAGCGATAGTTAAGTCACGGCTTCTTTTATGTGTTCATGAAAGCCTTTTACGCCGTAGCCATCAGGGATAAAATGATTTAATATAGGCATGCAGGCATCAGTCATCCATGTTTCTATTACGAAGAGACAATCCAATTTTAATTGGAGAATGAGATTTTGAATATAGCACTCCTCTGCATGGCAGAGCGGGCGATTAGCACTGCCCAGGTCAATGTAGGAACATTATAAAGATGTACTTCGAAATGAGCGGTCCTGGGAGCAGAAATTATTTTAAAAATGTATTTATGTATGCCTTGAGCAAAGTCTGGGAGAAACCCTTCCATTGCAAATATTGATTCTGATCATTTCAAATTTTGCTTATAGGATTTTAAAATTTGACAAAATCGCACCATTTAGTAGGTGTTTTGAATAAAAGGAGGTATATCGACACCTTGACCGATTCTAGGTTTAGCGCATCCAGGGGTTTTAGGTTAAGGCGAGCCGGCACTGTCTGCCAACAATCGTTCCTTTGCTCGTTCAGGTCCATAGAGCTACTCTATACTGAGAATAAAACATGCACTAGAAATGGCAACCCCTGTGCCTTTTTGCTACAGAAATATAACTTTTGAACAGCATTGCACCATTTCTTGACTTTTTTCTGTTAAGGTCGCTGGTGTGAAGATATGGATACCACTAACAGAAACAATGTTGCCGCTGGTTAGTCGTCATATAGTCCGAACATCTGAAATGTATGGTAATAGTGGTTGCGGGTAATGCTATTATTGCCACAGCTATTTCTAAAGTATTTATTTTTAGGGCCTTCATCACAGTCCAAATCGGATCTATAGCGGCTCCTTTGTTAGTTTTACATTTCACCTAGCAGAAGAGAAGATCTAAACAATCTAGGTTATTTCGGCCCCAATTCAGCACCGTTTCCTCCATAGGAGCGTCACCCCCACCCCACACTGCTGCGCAGAGAGCGTGAAAAATAAAATGGTAATACATTTATTTTATTGCCATTTCATTTTTTACTCTCTGCCAGCTGAATGAGTGTGTGTGGGGGGGAGGGGGGGGCAGTGCATCATTGTTGATGATTGGCAGCAGGGAGGAGTGGCCACTTCTGTTTGAAGTGAGCATGTCGGTTTGGCCGGCTATCTTGCTACGGCCAGCCTGACATGCGCAATTCAAACCTCTCCAACCCAGCTTTCTTAGATAGCTGCATGGAGAGTAGGCACAGGCCTCTAGTGCCTTTAGGAGCGCTGAGCCAGCCCACTCCAGCCAATCCAGACGCTTCACTCATGCTGCTTAATGTTAACAGCATGAGAGCAGCGTCTGGATTGGACAATGGAGTTGGCTGTGGGATCTCGTTCTCAGAGGAGTCTGGAGCCAGTGAGTGGAGAACATCGAGGACGTGCTGCAGGCTAACGTAAGGTAAATTTGTATTTTTTCTTTGTAAAATGTTTTTTTTTATTTACGCTCTTTTTAGAACAGCATCTAAGTTTATGGCGATAAAGCAATGATCCAGGTAACCTTGATCTAGAGAGAAAACTTTTTTCTAGCCAGACCTTAGAACTTATTTCATACAGTTATTTGGGGGTCACTCTTTCTTGCAAATTAAAAAGGGTGAATCATATTAAGAATTAAATTGACAAATCCCTCCTGCCCTTAAAGGGGCCAAGGAAGTTCTTTGTAATTTATGCGGGCATCCCTCTGTGTCTTTGAATTACAGTATGGGCTCAGGAGGCTCTTTGTAATGTATCGGGACATCCCTTTGTTTCTTTGAATTAAAGTATTGGTTCAGGAGGTTTTTTTAATAGATGGGGACATCCCGCTTTTTAAATTTTTATAAAGCGCAACAATAGCTTATGCTGATGTCCTGGCAATGACAGAGCCTGAGAGTAATTCACAGGAGCAAAAAAGAGCCCCTTAACTCCTAAAAAGCCAGGCCATCAGGGTTTTCCTGCAATGTAACAGCAGATGGATCTTACAAAGAGAGATGGGCAGTTAGTTCCAAAGATTGCCAGCCATTACTGAAAATGATTTGCCACCAGACCGCCTGATTCTCTCACAAATGAGGACCCGTATGCTGTACAGCTTTAAAGACATGGCACATAGATTTGAAAACAATTCTTTCCTCTACAAAAAGCCAGTGCATAGCAGCAGATGAGAACCACGAAAGAGCAAGAGCCCATGGCGCGGCCTCATTTGTGATGCTTCACAGCTTCTTTATCAAACCAGTGGCCAAAGCATAAAAAAGAGAGCTTCAGTAATCCAGCGACTTCAGATGGTAACCACAAATGACAAATGTGAATGAATGAGGCTAAGAGAACCTCAGTGTCCTCTGTGCAGGTAGGTACCCTATTATTGAGACCCTGAGTACGCCCTAATGTCATAAATTAGAACCCTCACATCATTAAAAATTGTATGTGATGATCTCACATACTGCCCTCGGTGTCATGCTTCATCATTGGTCATCCCAAGCTCGCCAAAGAATCCTCTAGTGGCGGGCGGGCCCTCTAAGATATTGAGGGTACTTTGCAGGGAAATGAGGAAAAGGATCCAGACAGGAAAGAGATGAAGGCCTCGACTGCCTACAATGGAGACTTTCTTTTTATTGATGGGATGGCAGTGAGGTTGTTAAAAACAGACTGGATGTACTGGAGAGATTATTGCTCCTACATCCAGCAGGTCGGTAAACATGTTTCAGCCCCTTGTATGTGCCCCCTCAGGGGGTCCTGGGCTTGAGCAGGACCGGGATCCCTAAGTTTCCTTAAGTTGACTCCTTGACTACATACATACATCACCAGCATACATACATTCAGTACTAGTAGTATGTTTCTGTCAGAGGACAAACATTCGCTGATTATGCAACATTTCTGAGGTCCTTTTGCAAACTACACAAAAATAATAAAACCTTAAGAAGACAAAACATAATGACAACAGCATATAGGCCATGCACAAGAGAGAGGGGGCAAAAGTTTTCTCTTTAAAACATGCTGTATAACCTGTGTGTCACTGCCAACAAATCAACGCAGTGAGTAATCACTGCAAGCCACTGCAAACTGGTGGACAAACGTTCTGGCTTTTAAACCATGCCAATACCCATATAGACTTGCTAGAGGTCAAGAGGACTACATGGAGGAGTTATGGGGAGCCTTGGAATCACACACTAGAAAGGAAGTGTGTATCTTTTTAATGCCCCAGGAAAAGATAAGAGGGGGTAGGTGAGGAAACTCCGTACCTCCTTCGCGTTACTTACTTTGTCAAATGTCTCTCCCTGCGATCAAACCGCTATGCAAGAGCTATTGGCTTTTCCAATATGCTTTAGCAATGTTGTACACCAGAGTGGCTGCTGTTTAGCAGGGCTAAACGTTGGTGATGAATGGCGTAGAGTGGAGTGTTATGGAGTGGCGTACAATGTTGAATGTCGTGGAGTGAGTAGAGTGGCAGGGTATAGAGTTGGGGGCAGGGGCGCAGAGTTGAGTGGCATGGAGTACAGTGTCAGAATTGAGTCATGGCGTAGAGGGTGTCGAGTAGAGTATTGTAAAGTGGCATAGAGCGGAGTAGTGTTGTAGAACAGAGTGGAGTAAAGTAGCATAGAGGGAGTTGTGTAGATCGTCGTAGAGTGGAGTAGCGTCGTAGAATGGCATAGTGGAGTGGAGTACTGTAGAGTGAGTGGAGCAGAGTTTAATGGAGCACAGCCTCTTAGAGTGTTGTGGAGTGTAGCAGAGTGGATTAGAGCAGCCTGGAGTGAAGTGGCATAAGGTGCAGGGGCATAGAGAGCAATGACATAGAGTGCAATGGTGTAGAGTGGTGTAGAGAGCAGTGACAGAGTGCAATGGTGTAGAGTGGCGTAGAGAGCAGTGACAGAGTGCAATGGTGTAGAGAGTAGTGACGTAGAGTGCAATGGTACAGAGAACAGAGTCTTAGAATGGGGTAGGGTATAGTGGCATAAAGGGTAGTGGTTTAGAGTACAGTGGCATAACGTAGACTGCAGAGGTGTAGAGTGGCACAGATTAGAATGCAGTGGAGTAGAGTGAAATGGTGCAGGGTAGAGTAATGTGGTGCAGGGTAGAGTATAGTAGTGCAGGGTAGAGTACAGTGGTGCAGGGTAGAGTATAGTAGTGCAGGGTAGAGTACAGTGGTGCAGGGTAGGGTATAGTAGTGCACTGTAGAATACAGTGGTGCAGGGTAAAATGCAGTGGCATAGAGTTGATTGCAGTTGCATAGAGTTGATTTCAGTGACATAGAGTTGACAGGCGGAGAGTAGATTTTTTCAGAGTAGAGTGAACTGGTCTGGAGTGGTTCAGGGTAGAGTGAAGTGGTGTAGAGTGGTGCAGGGTGGAGTGGAGTGACGTACAGTGCAGTGGCTTAGAGTATATTGTGTTAGAGTGGAGTGGTGCAGGGAAGAGTGGAGTAGTATAGAGTAGTGGCGTAGAGTGCAGTGTTGCAGAGTGGAGTGGGGTGGAGTGGATTGGTGTGGAGTGGCTTAGACTGAAGTGGTGTAGAGTGCAGTGATGCACCTCAGAGTAGAGGGGCGCAGAGTAAAGTTAGAGTGCAATGGTGTGGCGTACAGTACAGTGGTCTACAGTTCAGTGGTGAAGAGAGCACTGTGTAGAATAAAGTGGCGTAGAGTGAAGTGGTATAGAGTAGTTGTGAAGTGTAGATTATTTCTGAGTAGATTGCAGTG
Source organism: Calotriton arnoldi (assembly GCA_963921515.1). Lineage (NCBI taxonomy): Eukaryota > Metazoa > Chordata > Amphibia > Caudata > Salamandridae > Calotriton > Calotriton arnoldi. Next base: position 41,902 of record CAWUFW010015279.1, read on the forward strand.
GCATATAGTGGTGCAGAGGGCAGTGCCAAAGAGTACAGTGGCATATAGTGGTGCAGAGACGTAGAGTACAGTGGCGTATAGCGGTGCAGAGAGCAGTGCCGTAGAGTATGGTGCAGACAGCCGTGCCGTAGAGTACAGTGGCGTATAGTGGGGCAGAGATGTAGAGTACAGTGGTATATAATGGTGCAGAGAGCAGTGCTGTAGGGTACAGTGGTGCAAAGAGCAGTGCTGTAGCATATAGTGGTGCAGTGACGTAGTGTACAATGGCGTATAGTGGTGCAGAGACCTGTCATAGAGTACTGTGATGCAGGATGGTGTGGCAGAGTGCAGTGGCGTAGAGTAGATTGTAGAGTGGAGTGGTGCAGGGTAGAGTGCAGCGATGTAGAATAGAGTGATGTGGAGTGGCATGGCGCAGAGTGGAATAGTAGCATAGAGTGGATTGGCGTAGAACTGGAGTGATGCAGAGTAGATGCGTAGACTGGCGTAGACTGGAGCAATGCAGAGTAGAGGCGCAGAGTGCAGTGGCGCAGAGTAGAGTGGCATAGAGAGCAGTGGCATAGAGTACAGTTATGTAGAGTAGAATAGGGTGGCGTAGAATGCAGTGACAGAGTACAATGGCATAGAGTAAAGTGGCATAGATTGCAGTCTAGATTGGCATAGAGAACATTGGTTTTGAGTAAAGTAGTGGCATAGAGGGATGTGGTGCTGAGTGCAGTGGCATAGAGTAGAGGCATAGAGTGTAGTGGTGCAGATACGAGTGTGGAGTGGTGTAGAGTGCAGTGGAGTGATGCAGATAAGCGTGTGGAGTGGTGGAGTGTGGAGTGGTGTAGAGTGCAGTGGAGTAGTGCAGAGTAGAGTGGGGTAACGTGGAGTATGCATGGTATGGTTGCATACTTCTATTACAGACAACACATCTTCAATTGAAATGACCATTACATTTGCACTCACTTGCAGTTTTACTAATAAAAGTATAGAGCGCACAAACGATAATGTCATTACCCAATAAATTGACTTGATTGTGAGCACAGTTCATTTACAGACATTTAAATTGTTGTGTGCTAGAAAAAAAACATCATAAGAGCCTTCCTTAAGCAGCCCCCGGTTGCCAGCATGATTGTCACATAAATCCTTTCACTTTGAAGTCAGAGAAGGAAAAATAAACACCAAGCTCCCTGCAAAAGACAGCCTAACAATTGACCCCCGTCTTTGAATGCACAGCAAATGTGACAAGATAAGAACAAGATTTAACCCTTTCGCTGCTTCTGTCGGCCAACGGCCGTCGCGAGCACTACCTCCGTAGTGCTGCGCACGTCCGTTGGCCGACGCGGCCCCGCCCACTCTTCAAAGCCGCCGCACCGCGGCGAAATTTCGGCCGCGGTAAAGGGGTTAAAGGCCTGTTTACAGAAAGCAAGTTTGTGGACAAATACAGTAAACAAGGTTTGGGCAATGGGAGGGACCAACTCAAGCTGGACAGTCGAAAGCCAGAAAATGTGAGTTACAAACCACGAAGCCAATGGTAAGCAATGGGCAGAATGCTTCCTGGGTCAACTTTCTGAATTTCCCCAAGATATCTTTAGCAAACAAGACAGCTGCAACCTAAAAAAAAATAAGCATTAGTAAATGCAATAGGTTTTGCCTATGTGAATAATAATAAGCTGTTTTTTGTTGTAAGTTGTAGCTTGGTGAGCATTTGTGCAATATAAGTTACTGAATCTCTGTTAGTGTTATGATTTGTTTATTGAGAAAGGCAATAAATTGTGCTGTTAGTGGTGGTACTATAAAGCAGGGAGATTAGGTAAAGGGTGGAGGGGGGACGGGTTTGTTAAAAACGATGCTGGGGTGGTGGGTTAACACACTGGGAGGAGAGAAGATGGCCCACAGATTCATTGACAGAGGTCACAGGTACCTCACTAGAACTCACAAACATTAGAACAGGGCTCATAGATACACAGACAGAGCTCACAGATACCTCACTAGGACTCACAAACATTACAATAAAGCTTACAGATACCGCAACAGGGATCAGTGAGACGAAAATAATGCACACACACATTGGAATAGGACTCATAGATACCTCGAAAAGTCTTTATGAAAGGTCTGACAGACACAAGAAGAGGGCTCAGACATACCTAGACAGGGATCAGAGAAGCACCCTTTGCTGATTTAGTCTGTGAGCTCTTTGACTTTGCACTACGGTACATACATATTCCTAGAAGGCTCACAGTCACAAGAAAAGGGGTCGCCGCTATCACTAATGTAATGCCTGACCACACAATAGGGGTCGAGAACATCTCAAAACGAGTTAAAGAGAAATACATCCTGATGTTGCTTAGCCTCTCGGTGAAGTCACACTTGGGTTACTGATATCAGGGCCATCGTTGATGTCACAAAAAGGTCACTGACTAAAGCCCCCGTGTGTTCAGTGTTATCATATTAGAGTCACTGATATCAACTGTTTATCCATATTTACTGTGAGTTTCGTGATAAAAGTGAAGCTGCCACTACTATAGTTAAGCATTTGTTTTAACCAACAAAAAAAAATAGGTACTCATTCTTGAATGTCGGCTAGGTTTCAAAGCTAAAAGCAACCATATAGCATTCCTATGGAAATAAGTGCATAGTAGTACAAATTTGCACTTCTTTAGCTGCGCAAGTTTCACTAGGCAACATTCTCCTTCTTTAACTTGTACCTGTTAGTCTGCACAGCTTCTGGGCTTGCAGTCATGACAGATAGTACCTGGGAATCACTTAAAAAAGACTCCTATCCGATTTTCCCTTACTTTATATTTCGTGGTGTGTGTGGCCATGCAATGTTTGCAAGAACACTTTTCTGAGCGGTGTGTGCAAGTGAGACATAACACAAGTCACTATGCTAGTGAGCATGGTACCTACCGGATTGGGAGGCAACATTTATATTGCATTTACTAAAGAAATCTCGTTTTCCAGCTATCGAATGTGTGGGATATAATTTATTACAACCAGTAACTAGAGGGTTCTGAATGACCAAAACCACCAGTATCACCAGAATGTCTTACATGTTGAGCAGAAACTAGAATATCTGTGTAAAATCATTATGAAGTTGGTTACACCTCGATTATTTCTCTTGGAATAGAAATTGTGAAAGTGCCCCCCCGCCCACATCCCGTGGATCACACTGCATCCAATATATACACACAATATATAATCCGGAGTTGTGCCTTGAGTGTTTTGTAATAGGCACACAATTTTCTTATTGACATACATAATTTTAAGAACATTGGGGCATATTAGCAAGGGCTTTATCGCCGCTTTAGCGGCACTTTTTGCCGCTAAAGCGGCGATTTTTTATCGCCCTATCAGCAAGCTGTCGCTAACAGGCGTTAGCGACAGCTTTCTGGCGATAGCGGACGGTTTTCCAATCGCCTTGCATGCCAGCGATAATTATCGCTAATGACATGCAAGGTAGGCGTTCCTAACTAAAAGCGACTGAAAACAGTCGCTAACACAACTTCCCTATTAGCAACGCAGGCGAAGCGATAAAAAACTTGCGCTAAGCGCGATTATCGCTAGAATTTAACACCTGCTAAAAACATGACTTACCTGTTTGTTCAATGGGAGGTGGATTGTCAGGCTAAGTCCCCCATGGCGTTAATGCGTGAATATCACTGGATTTCCAGCGATATTCACGCATTTCGCCGCTATCGCTGGATATTTTATCGCATTGGAGATAAACGTTGCTAATAGCGTGTTATCTCCGTGATAAAATCCAGCGATACGCGGCGATAAAAAAAACGCGCTAAGCGCGGTTTGCGATAAGTATCGCAAGTTGTTGCTAATATCCCCCTCTGTGCTAAAAAATGCACTATGTTATCCTATTTTTTCCTACATTTCCTGGGAAGAGACCCGTTCTTCCCATAAATGACCTTGAGAATGTCAGGCTTTCTCTCTATGGTCCTCATTATGATGTCGGGTGACCGCCACCGACAGGCCATCGGTGGCGGTCAACCTGACATCCAGGGCAATGGTCCAACCACCGGATTAAGATACCGGCGGTCGGAGCACTTCGGGCAGGGGGAGAAACCGCAGCCTCCAAAAGGTTCATGGAACCTGTCTCCACGGTAGTCAGACAGTAATCCCTACAGTGAAGGCACCGCCTGCACAGGCACCGCCATAGGATTACAATGTCCATTTCCCACAGACTTTTCATTGCGGTACCACCGCCATGGAAAGGCTGTCTGAAAGGGACCTTGGGGGCCCCTAGCAGGGCCCCAATCCCCGTGGGGCCACCGCTATGTGGCCAGTGGGGTACATGTGGTGCCCCCCCAAACATCCATGCATTGTGTGCCAGGCACCACATGGCGCCTGGCACACGGAGCATGGATGTTTGCAAGCATGGCTGTCTCTACTGCGGCTTGTGCTGCTGGCCTTTTCCGGGCCGCAGCACAAGCCGCAATAGAAAACTGCATGATTTCGACTACCTACACAGCTGTCATATCATAATATGGCAGGTGGAACCGCCAACTACATGTCGGGCGGTCTCCATCCTGCAGCGATGTCAGACGCTCATCCGACTGCCATCGTAATGAGGCCCTATGTTTCTTGCTGCAATTTGCAACTAGTATCAAAAGCTCCTGTGCTGTTTTAGGTTCCCTGTCCATTACCGAGTACATTAGATCATGTTGATGCACTATGCAACATTCATTAAAGGTAATAGTTTTTAAACATGAACCATTCATAAAACCCACCATGCCTCGTTATGGCGCCATTAGTTTAACAAGGAGTCAAGTCAATTTGTAAGCCCACATGTGACTAAATAAGTAGAATAATTTTATTATATGGTAGTAATATTATTGTCTACTAAATCTGGTTAGTACTCGCCCTCAAGTGAATGACTTCAAAGTGCTCTCAAATGTGATGGTACTGAAATTGCAGCCTGGTAAAGTGATTTGTCTAAAATCACACAATCTGGTCAAGCAAGGAAGCTGGGATTTTGATCCCAACTTCCCGAATCAAACATTGTACACATCAGTCACTGTGTGGATGTCTATTTCTCTAATATTTAACACCAAAGACACAGCTCTGGGTTGACTTTTTTCTGGGAGTAACTTAGCACAGTTTTTTTCCAGTAAACTGCACGTTACATCAATGTGACGTAAACAAACCCTTCCTAAGAAAAGGACAAAGGTAAGGGTAATGGCAATCAAAAGGCTTAAACGGAACTATTTGAAAAGTGTCTCAACACCTCACTGAAAGCAGTTATACATTAGCATGACAAGGAGGTTTCAGAGATCCCACAGAGCTTACTCTCCTGACAAGCATTCACAGGGACACGCGAGGCACTGCCTGGCTATACAAAAACTATCTCGGCTGCAGAAGACTTGAATGCACACTTTCTGGATTTAAACTCCCAACACAAGTTAAAGCACCTGTGGAGGCAGAGCGGTGGAGTGTGGTACTGCACAGGAACAGAACTGCAGACTGTCAATACTGCCTGACACTTCAGAACATGGTTCAAGAATCTGCTTTACATGTGGCCACTGCCCGTTGCCTCGGTCTTCTGCTGGACTTTCAGGCTTGATTTCCACTTAGTTCCTTGATTTGGAGACTTGGTGCCTCATTTTCACCTGCACTATTTTCCCGTTTTTGACCCCTGTATTAATACAGAAAGGAAAACACTACCGGCATATGGTAGGGACCCTCTATCCAGTGGCGGCTCGCAGAAGGAGTGCTGCGGGGCGGTGAGGCGGTGCGGGGGAGGGGCTGGGTGGGGGGGTAGTGTAGTTGGACATACGACGGGCAGGAGTAAAGTAAGTAAATAAATAAATAAAACTATTTACCTTGCGCTCACTGCATCGCCGAGTTGGCGATGCAGCAAGCGCAAGGTAAATAGTTTTATTTATTTATTTACTCACTTTACTCCTTGCCGTCGTATGTCTGACTCCACTGCCCCTCCCCACCGCCCCGCAGCACTCCCTCTGTGAGCCGCCACTGCCTCTATCGAGCATCAAGAAAACTGCACTTCAACAGAAACGAAACAACCTCTGTTGTAGTCAGAATAAAAACTGGAAAGCTGTGACATTAAGCTAACCCTGCGAGTTTTCATCTGCAATATACCTGTCTCCAGCATTATGTCATTCCTGATTTAATGAAATGGTCCATTTGGGTTACGGCATGTTATTTAGGTACCAGCCAGGTGCTGATTTATTCAACATTGTCACTTTTAGCAACAATTGGCTAAAAAAAGTAGTGAGTCCTCTCCGCCACTCCCACGCACACCAACTCAGACTGACCACAAGGGAAACAATTGCACTGCAAAAAAATCAAAATTGTGTTATTGGTGGGATGGAAAAAAATATCGAAACACCAGTCGCAAAAGTTTGTAGCTGGTCATTCCTCACACATCACAAATCCTCTGAAAAGAAACCTCTCTCAACCACTAAAACACTGGGGGAAAAAATCAGCTTAATTTAAAACTCAGACTAGAGAAGTATACAGCAGCACGCAATACACTGGGGGGGATATTCTCAAGAACGTGCGATAAACATCGCCAAAATAGGCTAACGCAATTTTTCATATCGCCGTGTATCGCGGGAAAATAACTCTGTGTCAACGTCGCATTCTCAACATGGCGGTAACATGCGATAGTTTCCCGAGAACGCCTCAAATGTCCGCAATGCAACTACCGCAACGGCAATAAAAAAGGAAACCCAAACGTGAAAAAAGTCGCAATGGGCCCAACCGCGATAGAAAAATCGGCGACAAGCAGCGCCAAGTTTGCAATTCCCACGTCAGGCGGGAAAAATCACCATAAAAGCTGCAAAAAAAAAACAACAAAAAAACATAACTGCGAAGCACAATGGAGGCAGCCGGAGCAAGTACAGAGGACAACCCAAACCTCACAAGCCCCACGGAGGACCAGCCTGGGACATCGGGGTCAGGGAAGGGCAAGGAGAAGAAGAAGAGGAAGACGCAGTTCAGTCCGCAGGAAAACAGGATCCTGATTACGGAGGTGATAGAACACCATCAAGAACTGTTCGTCACCTCCACTGTGTCATTGGCAACAAAAAATGGAACATGGCAGTCCATCGTGGACAAGGTGAATGCAGTCGGAGTGCTGAGGAGGACAATGGATGAGGTCAAGAGGCGCTGGAATGATGTGAAGCGCAAAACCAAGCTGAAACTCGCAAACAACCGCAAAGCAGCAATGCAGACTGGGGGTGGGAGTCCTGCGCCACAGGAGGAGCTGGATGAGATGGAGGAAATGGTGTCCACAGTCATCAGTGTGGAGACGGTGGCAGGAGTCGGGGGACTGGACACTGCTCAACATGACCTGACACAACAGCAACAGGGTGAGTAACCACCAGGGACTGGGGGGACGGGGGAGATGGGCACAATGGCACACATGCACAATGAAGTATAGCAAACTGCACAACCACAATGACTCTGGATCATGTCCCTGATCTCCTTGCCATACTGCAGCTTACATAGAAACAGCAAGTAGTCCCCCGTCCACAATGTGCCCAGAGGGGCCCTCCCCACACATCACCAATCTCACAACAAACCCATGCACATGTGCTGAACCCAGCAAAGCTGCGGATCCGTGAGCCCCACTGACAATGCAAGTGACACTGCATGACGATGAGCATGTCTGCAGGCCACTCATCATGACATGTTGCACGCCACGACACCGAGGTGGCTGAGTGTGGTCCACATCCGGAAAGGAGCAGGTCACACACTGACACATCCACATGCACAAACAACCCCTGACGGCAACAAGACATCTGCGGACAAACCATGCCCAAGAGTCCCAACACCCACCAAGAGCCCAATTTACCCAAGTATGCTACATCTCAGCACTGCATAAGCACAGAAGTCAAAGGCACACCGCCTGAAAGGGAGAAGGCCAAGCAAAGTCTGACCTGCAGGGGCGACTCTCCCACAATGCAGCACACACACAAGAATCAGAGCACATCAACATTGACAACAATGTGGTACAAACTGCAACACTTCCACAACAGAACAGAGGACACAACTGCTGTCGCTTGTGTGTAGAAACTGGTCAATCACATTTGGCATAGCAGGAAACTGTGACATGAGAATGGACAAGTACAACCCCACAGCCCTGATGGTGCACAAATGTCCACTGTCCAGCTTCAAATAGGCAGCTCCTCCCAAACAGTCACAATGTACATTGTCATGCAGTCTGTATGTAAACTTGTACAATGCGTCAACATACATGGAACACACTGTTAAACTGCATCTTCCCTTTACATTGCAGAGGGAGAATCATCACCTCCTGCTGAGCAGACCGAACACCTTCTCACTGATGACAAAGAGGACCTCCCCACCTTCGACACCGATGCCCTCCAAGAGCTCATGGACACCCTCAGCACCCCACCCCCAGGAGCAGGGCAGCCCAGCTGCATCGAGGAGACCCCACCCCCTGCACAGACCACACAGCAGGAAGCACCCACCACCCCGGCTGTCTCCCAGGATCCCCACGACCAACACATGGCATTTCAACGCAGTGTGTTGGAGGGCCAGAAGGAGATGGCTGAGCAGGTGCGGGTGGGGTTCGACCTCATGGCAGCCAAACTCGATGCCATCCATGGGTGTCTACTTCCCATCAGGGACCACTTACAGTCCCTAACGGACACCCACAGTCCGCTCCATGGTCTCCAACGAGCCATGGCTGACATCGCTAGAGTCATGACTCGGAGACAAGAACACCTGTCTAGTCAGAGTGGCTCCAGCGATCTCAGCCGGGAGTTGGGGCACATGCGGAGGCTCATGGAGGACACGGTGCGGATGGAGGCGGAAAGGATGGCTGCCACGGCTGCCCATCAGCGAGATATAGCTGGGATCTTCCATGCCCTGCAGATCCTCATCATGGCATTGCTGCCACAAGGCCTTGCGCAGATGAATGCTGCTGCTCCTACACCATGCACATCTCCGCCCCCTGATGTGTCAGTGCCCCACACTGCGGCAGACATTCCACCTCCGGCACCTGATGTGTCACTGCCACACAGTGTGGCCGACAATCCACCTCCGGCCCCTGATGTGTAAGTGACACACAGTGCTGCAGCCGAAACACCACCACCCACAGGTGAGACACATCACACATCAGAGGACGATGATGTGGATGAGACTGCTGTTGTGGTAATGAGGAAGCGGTAGCATTCATCTCCGCCATATGGCCTGTTTCAGCTTGGTTCGGCCCTTTGCATCATCACCTTCCACTGTCCCCCGATACACTCTGCGGCACTCACCTTGGACCTCGACATGGACTGCCATATTCTGTTTGGTTACCAATGACACAGCAATCAGACTGCGGACCGAACTCTTCCTCTTCCGATGAATTTGTCCTTCCCTAATGGACTCTGGCTGGCCCTCCACGGGGCAACAATGTCAAGTGGGGTGTGGATGGCCCTGTACTGCTCCAGCTGCAACACTCCACTGAATGTGAATAAAACATTCCAATTCACACAGATGTGTCATGTCTATGATCCTTCAAGTATGACAGTATGGATGAATGTAGGGTCACTGATTCCCCCTCACGTCCATTTTGCACATGTTGTGGGGCTTGGGTCACAGGGCGCAACATTGCCGATTGCGGTCCGGGTGGCGCAGACACTATAACGGAGACACACGCATTGGTTACTTCCTTGTCCAGGCCAGAACTGAACCACGCCCAGAGCCCCGGGCTCATTGTTCACACCCCTATGCTGGACTGGCATACGCAGCCCAGCCCACTCCGCTTACGCTCACAGGGGGTGACGACACAGCTACATGTCCCAGGTCTTCCCTGTAGTGATCTGCTGGTCACTGGTCTAGTTGTCAGCATGCCACAGCCACTCCCTGAGGGCTGGTTTACACCCACACCACACCCATCCAGCACAGGCGTCACAGGACATGTGACCCTGCCAATAAAAGGGGCCCACCACAGCACATCCCCCACTGCAGGAGGTGACATGATGGCGTCCGCATCCACGGAACTCAATCATGAGTGGTCCGTGACTTGCGTTGCACAGAGTTAATGGCACCCGATGGCCTGCGTCTGGCACGGGCCTACCGCCACGTGGCTATGACTTGCGTTGCACAGACTTAGTGGCACCCGATGACCTGCGTCCGGCACGGGCCTACCGCCACATGGCGATGACTTGCGTTGCACTGAGTTAGGCCCACCTGAAGAGCTGAGCGGGTGTGCAGCCTGCGATGATGCGTTGGCCTCGATACGGCGTCCAGCAAATCAAGACTCAAATTGAATTGTGAGCCCTGCTGGACCACAGTGTACGTGCAGGCAGCAGTCAGCACACACATGACTCTGCGGTGCGGTGCCGCAGGGTGCGCTGGATGAGACTGCCGTTGTGGTAATGAGGAAGCGGTAGGATTCATCTCCGCCATATGGCCTGTTTCGGCCCTTTGCATCATCACCTTCCACTGTCCCCCGATACACTCTGCGGCACTCACCTTGGACCTCGACATGGACTGCCATATTCTGTTTGGTTACCAATGACACAGCAATCAGACTGCGGACTGAACTCTTCCTCTTCCGATGAATTTGTCCTTCCCTAATGGACTCTGGCTGGCCCTCCACGGGGCAACAATGTCAAGTGGGGTGTGCATGGCCCTAGACTGCTCCAGCTGCAACACTCCACTGAATGTGAATAAAACATTCCAATTCACACAGATGTGTCATGTCTATGATCCTTCAAGTATGACAGTATGGATGAATGTAGGGTCACTGATTCCCCCTCACGTCCATTTTGCACATGTTGTGGGGCTTGGGTCACAGGGTGCAACATTGCCGATTGCGGTCCGGGTGGCGCAGACACTATAACGGAGACACACGCATTGGTTACTTCCTTGTCCAGGCCAGAGCTGAACCACGCCCAGAGCCCCGGGCTCATTGTTCACACCCCTACGCTGGACTGGCATACGCCAACCCAGTCCATTCCGCTTACGCTCACACGGGGTGACGACACAGCTACATGTCCCAGGTCTTCCCTGTAGTGATCTGCTGGTCACTGGTCTAGTTGTCAGCATGCCACAGCCACTCCCTGAGGGCTGGTTTACATCCACACCACACCCATCCAGCACAGGCGTCACGGGACATGTACCCTGCTAATAAAATGGGCCCACCACAGCACATCCCCCACTGCCAGAGGTGACATGATGGCGTCCGCATCCACGGAACTCAATCATGAGGGGTCCGTGACTTGCGTTGCACAGAGTTAGTGGCACCCGATGGCCTGCGTCCGGCACGGGCCTACCGCCACGTGGCTATGACTTGCGTTGCACAGAGTTAGTGGCACTCGATGGCCTGCGTCCGGCACGGGCCTACCGCCACGTGGCGATGACTTGCGTTGCACTGAGTTAGGCCCACCTGAAGAGCTGAGCGGGTGTGCAGCCTGCGATGATGCGTTGGCCTCGATACGGCGTCCAGCAAATCAAGACGCAAATTGAATTGTGAGCCCTGCTGGACTGCAGTGTACGCGCAGGCAGCAGTCAGCACACACATGACTCCGCGGTGCAGTGCCGCAGGGTGCGCTGGGGGCCTGTGGCGCGGAATCCAGCGATCGGCTGAGGAGGTTGCACCGGCACGTGGAGGGCCCTCTTGGAGACACGCCGGTGGCGGCAGGTGAGCATTGAGGCCTGGGTGCGCAGGGGCGGGCAGTCATCGCTGGGCGGCGGACCGGTCTGGGGACCAGGGCTGGGGTGCAGCTGGCGCACAGGATCGCGCAGGCACCACCGGTCACGGCGGCGGCCTCGTGGCTGGGTGGGGGGCGCCGCCCTGGCAGACACGACCATGCATGCGCTGACGAGATGTGCGCAGGTTGGCTTGGGACATAGTCACCTCGTCTCCAGTGTGAATACGGCCGTTGAATGTGGTCGGGCACGTGTGTGTAGGCCTATGGTCACGATATGGCGGACACAGAGACACACGCAGTAGTTACTGTGGTGGCCATCCCGGAACAGGACCACGCCCAGGGCCCTGGGCTATTCATTTGCGACAACGCCGGCCAAGGCCGCTCTGCTCAGGCTTACAGGGGGGGGACCACATGGCTACATGTCCAAGGTCTTCCACACTGCCTGGGGTCACCTGTTTGCGTCCACTGTCCACTACACTGCAAACACCAGCAGTAGATGTCCACATGGACATGTCTGTGCTCTGCATACTGCAGTCTGTCCAGCACATCTCCGCCACACTTGGCATTGTGTCCTTTCTTATTGCTGGGTCACTTGCCTCCTTCGCACATTCTTGGTTCCCACCTCTCCCCACATTCTGCAATGGTGTGGCAGAGGGGCTCTGCCTTTGTGGATGGTTTGTCTACATGTCTGGCCCCTGTTACCACGGTTACTTGTGTTGTCATGTCCGGTAGTTGGGCATGTCGGTTGGCATGTTGTATGTGATTTTGTTACGTGTGCTCTCCCACAGTTGTGAGTTGTGTGATTGTGGAGTTGAGGTGTGTGGTGTGTTCAGTTAGTACTTACCAATGAGCAGTGCATTGCCATAGGTGCCATCCTGGAAGCGCTGGTTGATGATGGACTGTACCATGCACACTGCCTGTGAAGTTGGCGACGACATTGGTGAACTGTCCCCGGTGGTCCACTATTGCCTGCACATTGATGGAATGCGTGTGCTTTCTGAAGTGGTAATTGTGTGCAGGGTCGGCAGGGGGCACAAGTGGTACATGTGTACAGTCAATTGCCCCCGACACGTGCGGTAAGGCAGCTATGGCGTAATTCCCTTGCATGGTCTCCAGCTGTTCATGCACAGCGTGGGTGAAGTGAAGGTGCAGGGGTATCAAGATGATACAAACCGTGATGTTTACAGGTATGATGAATCCTGCATGATGAGACCGTAACAGATGTTTGTGTGGTCGTAACCTTCCTTTTCTTTCCTGCGGAGGTTACGAGCACACGGACTTCTGTTACAGTATATTTGGAATGGATTCATCATACCTGTATGCATTCCGGTTTGTCCAAGTGCAATACACTGTACCAGATTACGTTTGTGACTATGAGGACGCTTGACCATTGTCACCATTTCTCCAACAGGTTTCTGACTACTGATTTCGGGATATGGAATGGTATTGGGGAGTTCCCGCAGCATTTGCAGTTTATTGGATCCACACGTTGCCCTGGTGAAGTTCCCCGTTGGGAATGGAACGCGTTGGCTGAGCTTTTCGTCTTGTTGTTTATGTATTTGTAATAAAGTTCTGTTTTTCCACTACTGTTGACCATTGGACTTCATGACCTGGGGGGGAGGGTCCGGGGGGTGGTTGCGGTGGGTGTTGTGACCCTCTTGGGTCTCCAGGCTGCATGATCATTGTCTCCATGGCATCTGTTGGTCTTCAGATGTGGCTCTAGGCTGGGCTCCCTTTCATACTGCAGGTTGTCGTCCTGCTTAACACCAGTAAGAGGCAGGTGTTGAATCCCTGCTGCTAACGCGCCTTATCGCCTGTTTTCGGATCGCATCGCTGATCTGGCTGGTCGTTGGGAATATCGCGAAGTGGTGTTTTCGTGTGTTTTTGCACGGGAACGCCTACTCTGCATATCATTAGCGTTAGTTTTCGCTCTCATCCGTGGCGATGTGTTTTGCGGCAGCTATCGCAGGAAAACTGGCGTTGTCGGCAGTTTGTACCAGCTTGTGAATGGGCGATAAGTCTATCGCCACTTTTGCGGCGCTAAAGTGCCGATAAATCGGCGATGGCTCCTTGAGAATATGCCCCTGGGTGCATCAAGGAACACGACGCAGCAGCCTTAAGCCGTTAGACTTTTGATTTTCAGCACAATCCTTTTCTCAGACTTTGCACCAAAAATGTAACAGAAGAACAAGTCAACGCATAACTAAAAAGTTCCTTTGCCCCTGCCTCCCATCCAAAACAATATAACGCGTAAACAATGTTATTTATTAAAGATGTTAAAACTACCACTGTTCAAAGCAAGTTTAAAAAAGCATACAAATAGTTCCTGGTCAAAAAAACAGTGGTTCCAATTTTCTCCTGTTCATCTAAAAATACACAAAGAAATAAACACAGTGGAAGAGATCCACCACTCTACATGTGCTTTAAACACAGAACTGAAACTGAAAAGGGAACATTCAATCCCCTTTTTCTCCTTTTTCTCCTTTCAGTGATTATATGTACGGATGGCACACTGTGGACATTTTTCCAACGTGTCAGAAGAATTCAGTGATGATCTGTGAGATCGCTGCATCCGTTTAATTTGAAAACAGATCTCTGTTTTCAAGCAGGTGACACAAAACTCTTCTCTGTCTGTGGACAGTGTTTGTTATTGATAAAAAATAATCGTAAAATGAAGGCAGCGAGTTGGGAAAGCATTGTGTGTCACCTTTTAAAATTAAGTGTCATTATAAACCTACCAGTCAATGGGTTTGAATACCACCCGGGATAAGTGGTGCAGAAGCGCTGGTAAAACCCCCGCTGCTCTGTACGTGCTCAACAATGAAACCCACCACATCCTGTTTGGAAAACGTTATCAGGCTCACAGTGGGCGGGCGGGAAGATTTATTTAGATATAAATTTCAGGGTTACAGCGCTCATCGTGGGCTACTTCCACCCTTCAGTCTTTTCATGAGAAAATGACAAATCTTGGGAGCGCAAAACCTAAAGGAATGCTCCTTCTGATCGTAAGATCATCCAGAAAATAAAACAAAATAACATCATAGCATTTGTTTTCCTTTAAGCCATGTAAAAATAGTGGGGGAAGGGGTTAATAAAACAACAAGCCGCGTGGGAGGAGGGAAAGGAAAAGAAACAAAGGGGGAGCAACACTAGGAAGTTGGGGGAAGGAGGTACTGAGGGGCAGGAGACAGACTACAGACATGCACTCTTCGAGAGCAAGAGTGCATGTCGAAACATTTTTTTTAAAGTACCAGCTAGAGCCTGTGCAAGTGAAACCTCGTATTTGAACACATGAATATTTTCCCTGAAATTAGGAGTCCAGTCTGCATCCATTGCTTAATTGCCATAAATATCATCCTTTTCACACATTCCATGCTGCTGCTGCGCACATGCAATTGAAGCTACAGCCAATAAACAGGGAGGGCGGGATGGGTTTAAAAACAACTGAGAGCAGGAGGAAGGGATGTGGACTTTAAAAAACAAGGGAGAACGAAACTTTGAAACACATTTTAAAAAGTTCCCCTAAGGCAGATGAATACAGTACTTGGGCCTCGGGACATTGATAAGAGCAAACACACGATAAACAACAGGAAATAGTATGCCACAGCCAATAGAAACAGAAGAAAAGTAAGTGGCAAGCACAAGAACCAGTGAGAAGTAATGGGACGTGATGTAAGCCCCTTTTAAGATTTATATTGAATACAATAGATTTCACAAGCACAGCGAAAGCGTTGTGCAGGCGAAACCTAAAAAGGCTTGCTTTGCGTCAATACACAGTATCACTGCCACCTTTGTCGGTCTTCTACGGGCCAGTGAAATTACAGTAGTCACATTCAAAAAAGAGAGCTCACATGATATCCCTCTCTAAACCACAGAGCCATACACTGGGTCTCAATGTGTGTCTTGATAGTACTTCCAGCTGAAATGTGTGATCATCGTGTGTGCAGAAAAAGCTACTGCTTGCTAGTAGTGAGTTCAAGGCATGTTCTCCAGAGCCCTGCAGGGGACTTTTCTCTGTCCCAACTTATGCAAGGTCATATCCACAAAGCTAACGTGACCTGCCTTTGCATTGAATCCTAGCACTAAATGAAACCAAATGTAAACAATGGTCAAGCAGATTCATATGATATTCTAATCCATAGCAGGTTAGTTGCTCTGAAATTACATACTTTACATGGCTTCCTCTTCCTGCTTGTCATCACGTACAAATTTATATATCTCAAGTTCATATCTATTGAAAGATACCACTCACTCACCTTTGCATAATGGTGCAATGCCTAAGGTAATCGTAAAATGGCATTTTTCGTACTTGCAGCCGATAACATCATCAGTGATGTAAATATGACGCTGAACAATTTTCCCCATTTTTGCAATGCAGCACTAGAATTTTTCAGTTAATGCTGCTAAATGTTTTGTAAAGTTTGGCCCAAGTTGGTTCTGCCATGATTTAAACTTGAGACCTGCGATTAACCAAGATATCACCACTCAACTCACTCATCCATCTTGCTGACTCATATTGCATTACCTACTAGAATCTGATCTCTTTTAGTTGTAAAGTTTTATTAGAGTCACAAAAGATATGTAGTATAAGAAGACTATATTTCAGCATTTCATATTTCTGTATAAAAGGGAAAATTGATGTCTAGGTGATAATAAACTTCTTCCTGTCACAAGGGGGCTCTGTTAATAGCTGTCAGAGGTGTGCCCTTTCTTGTTGCTCTATAATACTCCAGTCAATATCAGGTAGGTTCGAGCATGTCAACATCTGCAGCCCACGTTTGAATTGTATTTTAAATTACATTAATTAGCATATTGTTGGCATGTTCTCCTTTCTGAATTTGTGAAGACGATCTGTACACGGATCTTTAAACTGGTATTACCAGGTATAAAAACAAGAATAATATCACACTTAAAGCTTATTATTTTTTTCAGTGTTCAAAGTTTACAAACGAAGGAAGGCAGAACTTGGACAAGACAAGATTTTAAAGTGCCGATGCTAGATATTAGTATATTCTAGTTATAATAAGCAACATAAAAATACATGTAGAACTTTGTAGCTAACAGAGACTTTTCACATAAAGTAGAATCTTCTAGAATGTCTGCGACCTTAGACTATCTTGGGTGCGGCAGTTTCTGCTAGTTTTGAAATGTTAGCCCTAAGGCCTCTGAAGAATAACCACATGTCCCAGACAGCAGAACCGTGTTGGCTCAAAGAAGAGGTTCCCACAGTTGTGAAACTTTTCCTAATTCAACTTTGTAAAGTTTTAAACAACGATTCAAACTTCACGAGCTTTACGATGCTGGCAATTTTTCCTTAGGTCGTTTTTTTAGGGAAGGAACCCCCAGCAAGCCTACTTTTTAGGCTGAGAATTTCACCACAGATATTGGTTTTGGGTGAAACGTTCCCCCTTTTTTAAGGAAATTCTACCACAATAGCTTTTTCATGTGAAAACTTGAACCCGTCACATTTGTCAAAGTGCGCAAGTTTCCTAGCTTGTTGAACTGCATAAGGAGTGTTTTTTGCCTGCAAATCTAAAATTGTGTGTATTCCAACTAAACAAGCATTGGCAAATCAAATGCAGTTGGCTTGCACTTAGCACAGAGCCCTGGGAAATGTTACTTCGGCAGAGCTGGCTTTAGAGATAGGAGGCTTGGCCAGTGCAGCCAGTGGGGCTGAGAGCTTCCAGTATGAGGCACATACCAGGACTAGAGAAGTTGCTTCTGCGACTGATAGATCTGCACTGACTGTGTGTGCAGTGAAGAAGTGATTTGCCACATCGCAATAACCATAATATAAAGTAAATGACACAATGTAACCATCTGCAGAATGCCGTGGCCTTAATAGCATAAGTCTTCACAATGGACAGCTAAAGCTGTCTGCAGTCAGACTTAAAAGACCAGGAGAGAGTAAAGGCGACCCCATGACCTTGGGTAATTGGGAATCTATTGCTGCATCTTGGAGATGTCTCAACTACAGCAACTGTGAGTTGCAATCTATGAGTAACACTGTGTAACAGATGCAGATACCTTTGTGCAGCTTCACGTAAAATGTTTGACAAAGAAACTTTGAGTATTTCAGTGTGATTGTATCAGATATATCATGTTTTAAAAAATGATGAAAAGTTTGGGACAAATATGTAGTGAGGAAAGGAATATTGCCTCTCAAAGTTCAGATCCCCCAAACTGCTCTGGAATGCTCTTGTGTGCCACACCAGAGCCACCTCTGCTCAGTGAATCTAAGATAGATTCTCAAATCACACCTACTTAACAAGGAAACACCTAGCAAGTAAATCTAGCTCCTTTAGCACAACATCACAATTAGTGTCAGTTTGAAAACAATGCCAATAATTTGCGCTTCTTCGTCAGCATGTGATTTATTTGTATTGTTTACTTATCATGCTCTTTGGGTCTGCTTTCTCAAATTCACCAGACATCCCCTACGTAATTGCCCCAAATGTTAATCTATATTCAAACTCAAAGTATTTATTTAATATGGGGTTTTCACCTCACACATATTTATGCAGCATTACAATTATTCAGATTCAGTCATTCTTTTGAGATTCTGAACGAATTCATGCAGGTGAAATCAGACCAGCCTAGCTTCACAGTTATATAAAAAAAAAATGCCTATTGTATATTGAAGAAGAGCGAAGTTGAGTTCCAGGTGGTGACCTTCTTTCCCCTCATTTGTAATGGGACAGGCCAGCTTAAAACTGATGGAATGGAATGTGGTTCAATGTACTTATGGGTGGCGCAGATTGATTCAGGCATTCCCTCCTTTGCTTTTTGGGCTGTCTACATGGGTCTCTCTGCACTGGAAGGGTACTGACAGACACGTAAATCCCTAGTTCGGTGTGTCATCGGACTCCTTACAAGGATGCAAAGATCTGCGGCTGCTTGTGTCCCTTTTCAGAGCACACATGACCGAGCCATTTGGGTTAGAGTGTTCCGTTTGGGATCAGCAAGACTGATTTGTATGTGGTTGGTCCCTATCTGTAATGGCATAGACGACCTAAAAATGGCAGAATGGAATGCAGTCGAGAGTAGTTGCTAGTGACTGAAATTCAAGCATTGCATCCATCACTTTATGTGCTGGCATAGCATATATTGCTATTTACAGCCCCTCTGTGAACGGGAAAACAACATTTTCATTAAAAAAGAACATTTATGGGACAAAGTAGAGGTGATGTCATTGTGTCTAATTACCACCACGCTTAAAAGGCAATAGCTTTTCTGTAGGTGCAAAAAAACAATTTAAAGCCCAATAGTTAATATCTATGTGCAAAACAATTATGGACTGTAGAATTGATGAAAACACTGTCCACAGGTAAGCGGCTGTCTTTACTTCTCTGGCCTGAGATCTTCTCACCTCAATAAACCACCCGCAACATCCGAGTCTAATAGAAGAGATGAGAATGATTTGTGTCCATGCCCGCCCCCTCTCACCCAGAGACAGGGCGCTATGTTTCACTAAAAAATATCCCAGGCCTAGATACTACCAGCGGAAGGAGATCACGCGAGAGTTAGAAGAGTGAGAGAGTCAGGGCGCTATGGAGAAGGGAAAAGGGAGAGTGAGGAGAGAAAGTAAAAGATGGAAAGAGTTCTCTGGTGATAATAATGAAGGTGAGTTGATTTAAAAAGGAGTGAAAGTGGGTGTGTTTGAAGGTGTGTATAGGCACGCACATATGCACCTGCGTAAGTGCACGTGAGACCACACACCTCTCCCTAACACTTTTTAACGCAGCGTTGAAGCATCCAGCTTGGAGGATGCCTTCTTGCCTAAATGTCATTAAATGAAGAGTGTTCATGTTTTGTGTCGGGGCAGTCTAGGATACGATTATGCTCTTCAAGTCATAAAATATAAGTTGCTTTAACCAATCCTCTGAACTGCAACTGTTTGGGCTACTGGCTGGTTAATATAGTGGGCCGCATGCCAGGTGGACAACAGACTAAGGGCCAGATGTACGACGGAAAATTGCATGCGCAAACAGGTTTGCGACCCGTTTGCGCATGCAATTTTCCTCTGGGCCATGTACTAACATTATTTTGCGAGTCGTAAATAATTTGCCACTCGCAAAATAGTGTTTTGCAACTCGCTATTAGGAAGGGGCGTTCCCTTCCTAATAGCGACTCACAAGCCATGCACAAATGTTTTGCGACCGCAATTGCGGTCGCAAAACACTCACAATTTACCGCCCTCTTCAAGACGGTGGTAATGCAGTCGCAAATGGGAAGGGGTCCCCAGGGGACCCCTTCCCCTTTGCAAATGCAGGGGAAAATATTTTTTAGGGGCAGGCAGTGGTCCCAGGGACCACTACCTGCCCTTAAGAAATGAAACGAAAACGTTTCATTTTTTTTTTTTAAATGCACCCCGTTTTCCTTTAAGGAAAACGGGCAGCAGTTTAAAAAAAAAACTGCTTTATTGAAAAGCAGTCCCAGACATGGAGGTCTGCTGAGCCCAGCAGGCCACCATCCCTGGAAGGGCCAGTCATTCCCAATAGGGTGGCAAATTGCGAGTGCCTCATTAATATTCATGAGGCTCACATTTTGCGACCCCATTGGGAATTGCAATCAGTGTCTCTGACACTGTTGTACATTGTAAATTGCGACTCGCAATTTGCGACTTGCAATCGAGTGCAAATTGGGAGTCGCAATTTACACTGGTCGTACATCTGGCCCTAAGGCATTTATTATGAGTTTGCCAGATAGAGTAGGGTATTTACCACGTGGTAAATACCATTACTGCAGGGCCAGGTGAGGTATTTACCACTGGTGGTAAAGACCTTCCATTCTGAGTTTTTAACACACCGAATTCAATTTGTTTTGCATCTTATTCGGGCCTTGTTCACCTGATAAATTTAGACAGGTTTCACCAGCAGGAATTTATCGGAATAACGTTGCGAGGGTGTGATAATTATGGCACAACTCGTCATTCTGATCCCTGTGCAGACACGTGTTTGGACAGGGATTTAAATGAAGGCCGTAACTGATAATGAGGGCCTAACACTGTAGCCCGGGTGGTGTTAAATGCTAACAATTTTGCTGCTCCTCCAACCCCCTGACATAAGCCCCAGTGCCAGTGTAGGGAGTGGCATCTTTTCGTCCCACATGTGGAATTTTATTGTATTTGCCCCACTTCGACTCAGTGAGTGTCGTTTATGATACTGGTCAGTTCGCAGTAGTCTGTGCAGTGGCGGCTCCTCCGCAATGGCAGAGGAGCATCGCCCCCCTGCCTGGCGCAGAGCCAGAAAAGGAAAAATAAAACCATGCTCTAGCATCGTTTTATTTTTCGTTTGCCAGCTTGTGCATGGAGGGGCGGGGCACGGGAGGCACTCCCTAGTCCCTAAGTGCTCGTGTGTTTGGCCAGCCGTCTCAGGCCGACCAAAACACACATGCGCAGTTAGGTTTCTCCAGCCCGGCTGCATTCAGCAGCTGGGCTGGAGAAACCCCCACAGACTCCCTGGTCTGAGCAGGGCGTTTTTTCCGCCCACTCAGACCAACAGGGATTGGCTGGGAGTCTGTCCCACTGGCTGCTGGGACCCAAGAAACGGGCTGCAGGAGCAAAGCAACGCGGGACAGGATTGGTGGCATCAGGTACATTTTTTACATTATTATTATTAACCCCCCTCACCCGCGCTTGCTCTTCCCCCGTGGTCCCCCCCACCCGCGCACCCCCCACCCGCCCTACCACCCTTTGTTACTGGCGGCCACCACTGATTCTGTGTCGATTTACTCACTGTTTATGGCTTCTTGACCAATTCAATATGGCCTTGTTTGTGGCAAATTTTCAGTACCCCGTTGCATGCAAGTTGTTCCTAGCACCCTTCTGCGCAAGATACGAGCCATCATCCTCAAACAGTAAACAGTAAATGTAACTAGGGGTTTCTGCCCTTTATGCTGCTCTCTCGCTAGGCTCACACTCTAGTAATACCTATTCACCTATACATACATACATACATACATACATACATACATACATACATACATATATACATAGGTAGGCTTGGCCGGATAGGGAACCAAAATCAGCCCTGGAGAAAATGTTCAGCCCGGCTTCGCTCTCTTCCTCCTCTCTCATCTCTCTCTCTTTCGCTCTCTCTTTCTCTCTCTCAAGAAGCCCACCTCTCCACCCCAAATGCCTGCTGTAAATACCTGGGGAAGCTGGAGAAAGTGGCAGAGGCGCCAGCAGCAGTCTCTCATGGCTCCAGCCCACCAGGGAACTGCCTTGTTGAAAAAAGTGAGCAGTCCGGCTCTGGAGATAACTATGGGGCTATTCTTTTATATTTTGGTCTGCAAATTCTGATTGAATCTCTTGGCCTGATTTGCGCAATCCAATGGGTCCTGTAAAGCACTGAGGGAAATTTCGGACTTGTTGAGAGTATTCTAAACTTACCTTGAAGTCAGTGAATAATTTGTAAAACCGGTGCCAGGTCCCAAGGTATTTCACATGGGTCCACTGCAGTGACACTACCCACATGTCACGTTAAAACTGTAGCTTTAGGTCCTAGTCTTATCATGTTTTGCAACAAAAAAAAAAGCGCCACTATGTGGTGGATTTTCATAAATTCATGCCACTGTTTATAAATAACAGGAAGACACCAGCACAAATTAAGCACTGCTGAAGGTTCATATGCATCAATCAGAGGCATTAGATCTCTAAGAGATATTAGAACAAGATAGGATGTTCTATGTGGGGATTGAAGACACTATAAAGGTTGCCAAAGCTTCTAGTTTCTTTGAGGCTCTACTAGGCTCTACTAGGTGGCTGAAGGGCCAGACATTTTCAGTAATTATAATATACCTTGAATTATGACACATTTTGGGCCCTATTACGATGCAGTCGGAAAAGGCTCCGACTGTTGGTTGGAGTCTGTCCGATCGTATTGTAATATGCCGGTCGGAGTCTTTCCGACCGCCTCATTACGATGGAGGCGGTCGGAAAGGAATCCGAACGGTCATTCCAAATGGCTTCCGACAGGCTCGGAGAATTGGTCCGCCAGTTGGACTGCGGCGAGTAATCCCAAAGGTGGCTCTTTCCGCCCTTGGGATTACGATGTCGGTTTTTGGCAGCCTTTCCGTGCTGGCCTTTCCGACACAGAAAAGCTGTCGGATCTCGATTTTGGGGGCCCCCAGCAGGGCCCCCTTGGGTTTACCGCCTCCCCCCCTGTTGATCCCTGCACCGCGTGGCAGGCACCTTGAGGTGCCTACCACAGGGTGCAGGGATGAACTGCACCTCCTATTTTACAATGGGAGCATGCATTCCGGCCGTAATACATGCTCCCATTGTAAAGTATAGGAATGCGACTGAACACTGTTCGGTCGCATCCTAATCAGTCGGTCGCGACCGCCGACTGGGTGTCGGTCAGTCCCATGACCGAGACGATGTCGGGCGGAGTGTCCTCCGCCCAACATCGTAATAGGGCCCTTAGTCTTCTTCGTTCTACTCCAAAATAAGCAGCAAATAATATTGTTACAGGCTTTTCCAATGCAACATATTATATGTTTTGTGGCGGATGGTTTGCCAAAAACAAGAAATTTTGCTACGAGGTTTATGTCTTAGAAAAGATATGGTTGGTTTTAAATGTCTGAAAATTAGGAATTTTACAGCTTCTGGGTGTCTGATATAGACGGTTATCCCGAAGCATTCATTAGTACCTGAGCACTAAACTTCTTTGAAAAGATTGGCATTTTACTTTATGTTTTACTATCAGAACACCACAAATTGGGTACTGAGAGCATAGTCTATTTTTTTATTTTTTAATGCAGAAATACATATTATTTCCAGTACAAAATTTGGAAAATTTTAAGTTCACGATTCCAAATTGTAATTCATCCCCCACTATATTAAAAAACACATGCAAACAAATGGCAGGCTGGTCTGGCTCCTATCCCAGGAGCATAAGGTAGGAGTTCATAACAGCCATTATTAAAATCCAAATCCTAATTATCCCCAAGGAAGTGAGGTCCTACCCAACTAATCAGGATTTATCACAGTGTTGTTGAAAGCTTCTCACTCAAGGAAGTCTTTGCACTGGATATTCACATGCAAATATTACTACTAACCCCTCGTAAGGGTTCTAAACGTCTCAACAAGCGCGCGGGCAGTTCGATTCCCAGTATATAGTGAACAAGAATATGGCAACAATCATGGCATAAACAGTGGTCATTGGTCTTTATTAGAATATGTATTAATTATTTCTTAAAAGTCACAGAGAGAAAGTTTCAGATAAAATTACATTTTATAAGGATGTTGAGAGCTTAAAAAATGAAAAATGGAGCACTGATCTTGTTCAAGGTGGGAATCAGCCCAAAACATTTGGAGCCTATCTTGGCTTGCGCACCTTGAGAATGCGGAAAATTAAAGGGAACGCTATCTCTGAACTGGTCCAGTACTGTAGGTGTATAATGCAACATTCAGCAACTGTAGAGCTGCATTCACCTCAAATTGCATCTTTTGACAGTTTCATGGGCAAAGAGCAGATGGTTTGTCATTCGTTTGAACTAAAATTGATCCTGGTCTCCTCTTTCCATTTGCTTCTAATAAAAGAGCTTGTGTCTATTTCATTCCTTGTTAGCAAGTACTACATCCCACGCTTCATTCCACCTGAGCCAGATGGACAAAGGGCTGCTACTGAGTCAGTGGTTTCATCTATGTCTGTGCTTGTTAATTGGAGAATGCATGAGAAATCTTGATATAAGAGAACCGGTACCAGCTGAAAAGTGCAAACTCCTCAATGTGGAAGGCGTCAACATTTTTAAGGTGACCATCAGTAAAGAAGGCAAAAGACACGCAGATGATGGACGGAATGCAGAGCAGATCAAACATTCACCCCCAGTCAAGAGATCTGTGTTCAATCCATCGTTCTTTTGCTCACCATGCCACCCCAGTTTAGACCCAGCCATATGCAAATCAGTCTTGACCCTGTGCCTCATGGGAACAGTCCTGCCCGAATTGCCAAGCAAGGTCCTCCCTGGACCAGAAATACACATACTGGGACCAGTTTTGGGGCATCACCCCTCATCAGCCAGGCTAGCTTGCATCCAGTGACACAGTGAGCCATCAGTAAAGAAATCACCAACCTTGTTCACACCAATCCTAGACCACCTATGTACAGTGGCCCCAATGATAGCCGGAAAAATGGTACCACTTTCTAAAAAAGGTAATTAAGGCCTGCATCACAGGAATTCTCAAAGGACAACTAGAACAACGTATGACACTTGATCATGTATCCTAGAGTTTTAAACTTCACTTTTTTTGGTATTAAGGGAATCTTTAAAGATCAGGAGCCGATCGACCTTCGCTAAACATCCAAAATAGAAATTATCTAAAATTGCAGTATTAAATGTGCTAATACAGACAGTCTGCGGTGCAAATGCAGAAGAATATACACATAGGTTTGGCAACCACAGCCCTTCCTAGCTAATGGGCAAATTTCAGGGGATTGAATGGTATTCATCACAAAGCCTGTATCTTGTTTCCATTTATTTTATAGCCTTCTAGTTTAGGGTATGATTGAATGGATGGTATCATTTCTTCAGTCACTTCTCAGTCGGCCCACAGAAAGAAGACAATGATGTCAGTATCTAACTTAACATCAGATGCTCTTGCAACTAGGCGAGCAAAAAATGAAGAAAGACTAATAAAGGCTGCCAGTGATTCAATAAATAATGCACATAAAATGTAGGAAAAGGACAGTCCTGTCGCATCCTACTTGTTATATAAATAGGACCGGCAGCTCAACCGTTAATAATCAACGCCGCAGTGGACTGTCTACACAGAGAAGGGATCACCACCAGGAGTTTGGAGGGTTATCTATAAAACATCAAGATAGTAAATTCCCAGCTCACAAGATCAAACACCTTCTCCCCATCCAAAAGTATGAGATCAGCTGATGTTCATGTTGTGTAATAGTAATCGGTCACTGCAGCTAAATAATGAATATTCGTACATGAATGCCGTGCCGGCAATTACCTATTCTGATCAGATTGATAAAGACGTTTCTGCATTTCTATTTTTAAGTACGCAGCTAATCACTCACATCTAATGTTTCCTGCACATGCGGAGTCGCCTGTCCACTTATTGCATCTTGACTGGCTTTGTGAGATATCAGCCGCCCTCTAATTGTAGCTTCAAATGCCTCCCACACTACTGAGGGATCTGTGCTTTCTATATTTTTCTAAGAAAAGTAAATTCTCTTCTCTAATACTACTAAAGGTCTCTTTAGGTATAAGAACTGTTTTATCCAAGCACCATCTAGGCCAGTGGCGGCTCGCATAGGGCGTGCTGCGGGGCGGTGAGGCGGGGCGGGGCAGGGGCAGGGTGGGGGGGTAGTAAACTCAGACATACGACGGAACGGAGGAAAGTAATTATTACGTTCCTCCGTTCCGTCGTATGTCCGAGTTTACTACCCCCCTGCACCCCCCTACCGCCCCACAGCTCGCCCTATGCGAGCCACCACTGATCTAGGCGCCAACCTAGACATTTTATAGCATCTGTCAGGTAAGAGTACCAGCTGCTAAGCCACAGCAGCACAGGGAAGGGGGTGGTGCCTGAAGCTGCAGTTCCCAGTGCAGGGTTTTAAGCACTACGGTGGGGACGGCAGAAACGCAGGGAATAAGGGGGTGAGGTTGGTGATGGTAATTTGTGTGGGCAGATGCAGGAATAAAAGAAAAATTGGTCCAAATTAGATTTATTAACATCATGTAGGGTTATGTATGAAGAGCTGGCCATATATCCTGAAGATAGAAGACCGAATGGACATTTTTAGAATAATAATCCTAAACATGAATGAAATCAATAATCGGTGCAAGAGCAATTCTGTATTGCAATGGCTGAGGGATCAGAACCTTCTGTTGTTATGTTATGGGATATTCCCCTTCGGAAGAGAGGAAACCACGCTTTAAAGCTCTTGGCTAGGTTAATTTGTTGCTCTCCTCCACCTTAGCGGCCCCTCATGTGGTGGCCGTATTGTTTTGTGAGAATCTCCATGCTGGCTATCAGCCAATAACAGGTGATTCACAGGCGGCTGGTCAATAGTCCCTCTTGAGGTAGGACAGCAAGGGTATAGCTGTGTGCGTTACTACAGCCTCATGGTAGAGGATCCTGGACCACTATATAATCTTATCTGGAATCTTTCCGACTTCTGAGTATGGTTATTAACAGGAGGTGACTTGAACTTTTTACATTATAAATTTGAGGCACAACTGACGCAAAACGAACACAGTATTACACTAAAACCCAGTAGGCAATTAGATATTTAGGCTAGGAATTGGGTGTAGGGGTTCCATGGGGTTGAGATAATCCTCTAGCCAAGTGGTTCTCTTGTTTCTCAGGTTGCCATCACTCTCTATCGAGTATTGATTTTTTTCTTGTTTTATCGGGCCTTGTCGACGTTTACGTGGAGAGGTTTCTTCCTTGCCTGTTTTTGTAATCTGCTAGCTATGATTCTCAAATGCAATATAGGGCTGCAATTAAACATTTCCCAGTACTTCTTTTTGTCGGTCATGAATGGGAGTGTGTGTGATCCATAAATTCAAGTACTGGAAACATCAATGTGTGATTCCTGGCACATTTACCTCACCCCTTGTCTGATTTAATCAGCTGCAAGCTATTAGAACAGGGGTGGACGTAGGAAAGTGTTTCATACAATGAGAGCCAGAAATATGAAGCAAAAATATGATCCTGGCAAGTAAAGGTAAATGGAAAACATGACCAGCATTGGCAAAGCTGAAAGGTTTTTGCCTTTGGGACCTATTTGCTTTGTCAATGGTTTTTGGCTATGCTGTACGGTGGCCCCAAAGTGAAAAAGAGTGCTATTACGTTCTTGCCCAAATCTTTTTGTAGGCTCGCAGATCAAGTATGTTCGTATTTACAAAATGACGCAGGTGCTTTTTTTTCTTTTTATTGACCGATCTGAGTTTGATTGGTTTAGGGAGAGGAACATGGAGCACGGTGGGAAGAGAAGCACACAGGCTAGAGAGAGGAATGTGCAACTGTCGGAGGAAGCACACAGGTGAGAAAGCACGTGATAGGGTACACAATATGGTTGGGATCAGGGAAAAGCACAAACGCAAGAGAGAGCAACAAACGGAGCATGGCCGGCTCTGGGGCGGTGCGACCGGTGCGGCTGCTCTGGGCACTGACCAGGAGTGGGGACACTGACCTCGGGGGGAGGTGGTGCTAAGTGTAGCAATAACGTACGATTTAAAAGCACCTGCTGCAATGATCCTTGTGTGTCCAGCTTTCAGGCAGCAATAAAAATGTCATGATAATTCTTGTGATTAATATTCCTGCTAGAGAGAGAGATTGGTGTACTGTCTAGTGGCAGTTTTAACTCGTCATAAAGTAGTGCAGTGGGTTAATATGCCTGCCGCAAAGAACAGATCTGTATTTTATGTGCACAGCTGAGTGGATTAGTAAAGCCAGCCTTTACCAGTGCTTTAAAACAAATTAAATGTATGTTGGAGAGCGGCTATGGAAAGATGAGGGACACTTTTGCTAGGTGATAATGATGGAATCCTAAGAGGAGGTCACATTGGGTGGGGGGGTGCCAAAAAAGAATGCCGCACAAGGTGCAACCAGCGCTAAAGCTGGCCTTGACATGGAGCATGGTGGAAGGTGGAAGAGTAGTAAATCCCCTATTTCTATAAGTTACCCAAGGTACATAAGAACAGAACCCCACCATTGGGGCGACCGATCGTTTCGGGAATTGGTTCTCTATTAGAACCCTTATCATACTTCTGTGACTTTTTCCTGAAACCTTTAGTACAGAACACCACTACGTACCTGAAAGACACGAAAAGTCTTCTGAACCTTCTCAAGGAAATAGATGTGGACACTGACTCGACCTTCCTAGTGAGTCTCGATATCGAGAGTCTCTACACGAGCCTCCCACAGGACGACACAATTGAGGTTATTAGTAGAGCCCTAGCTGAGGCTACATGGGAGTTTCCGACTCCAAGAGCTTTTATCATTGAGTGTGCGAAATTAGCCCTCAAAGAGAATTTCTTCGAATTCGAGGGTGACCTGTTCTTACAAATTAACGGGACTTCCATGGGCAGCACTTTTGCCCCAAGTGTGGCAGGACTGTATGTCTATGACTTTGAAAAGAAATTCAACCTCCACACCAGCAACCCTTATGGCAACCACATTACCTTCTGGAGAAGGTACATAGATGACGTCCTGCTAATTTGGCAAGGACCTAGTGACGTACTCTATGATTTTCTTGAGTGGATCAACAGATGCGACATGAATCTCAAATTCACTCACTCCATTGACAAAAAGGAGATGACATTCCTAGATATAACCATCCCGAAGGAACGTGGGAGTTTGGAAACCAGAACCTATCACAAACCTACTGCCAAAAACAATTAGTTAAAATTTGACAGCTCCCACCCTAGGGCATTAAGGGAAAATCTGCCCTATGAACAATTCCTCCATCTGAGGAGCAACTGTAGTAAACTAGGGGATTACCAGGCACAAGCGGCTGATCTTTCCAGAAAACTCAAAACCCGTGGCTACCCAAACAAAATACTAAAAACCTCTCAGAAACGGGCTCGTAATTAACAACGGGACGCACTCCTTGAATATAATCCCAGGACCAAAAAGGAAATCCCGTTAAAGTGTGTAACAACCTTTAGCACGATTTCGAATCTAGTTACCAAGTCTAAAAATAAACACTGGAAAATACTGCAGACAGGTAATAGCAAATGGGAAGAACCACTGTTTCCTTCAAAAAAGCAAGGAGCCTAAAGGACTCCTTAGTCTCCACCCGCCCTAGAAAAGTTGGCAGTGCGCCAACAACGACAGTTCTGAATGCCTGGGGCCTTCCTAACGTGACCGGACACTACCCCTGTGGAAACTGTAGTGTATGTCACTTGACGGCCCCCCAAAAAAGTCTGATCTAGAGCACAATAAGACCTGGGTCCTACGAGCACACACGAACTGCAACTCTGCCAATGTAGTTTACCTAATAATGTGCCCCTGTGGCTTAAGGTACATAGGGATGACAGGCAGAAAAGTGAAACAACGTATCTGCGAACACTGTAGCAACATCAGGTGTAAGCAAAACACAACTAAAATGACAGAACATTTTTTACAGACAGGCCATACAACTAATGACCTCAGTTGGACAATCATTTAGCAAATACAAACAACAGGGAACACACAGAAAGTCCTATTAGAAAAGGAACAGAGATGGATATACTGACTTTCCACCCATAAACATGGCCTCAATGACAATATTCCATGGAACACACTGAACCAGAGGTGATACACCCTTAACCAGAGGTGATACACCCTTAACCAGAGGTGATACTCCCTTAGGATGACCATGTGCATCTGAATCCATATCCAACAGAGCAGAGTCATACTAGGATCAACATTCTAGCGACGCAATGGTTGGTGGTTGTATTTAAACTATCAGATACTTAACAGGTTCCATGGTATAGAGTCTGCACACACTAAGGACCTCCCTCTTACTCAAGCGGGGTTGAGGTAGTAATCAAATAAAACCCTGAGTCTGCACACATCATTGATCCCTTATGTCAGCTGGATTCATGGTATGCTGAATTACCGGGGGATATCCGACTGGATAACGCAGATCAATAGCTAGCACAATGCACAATGTTATGTATATTGCATGCTTATCCTTGTGACAGCTGGATTAATGGTATGTTTCAATACCGGGCGATATCCGCCCGGATAACGCAGAACAATGTCTAGCACATTGCTCAATGTTATGTATATGGCCTGCTAGCAGCTATATGCAAAGTGGTTCTTGGTACGTTGGGAATGTATAAAATTTCTAACCCTGGGTTTTTCTTAAGAACACACGGTAATACCATTGTTACAAAACGATTGGCTCCTTTGAGTTCAGCAAACACGAAAATGTCATAATTCACTATGTCAATAAAGCTTACCACGAGCCATTTCGGGCAAGTATGGGTTAACTTTACCGGGAAGTAGGCAGGCGTGCTGACGTCATCACGCTCAGCGTGATGACGCACACGGAAGCAGCCTCAGAGACCGGCATATTTAACACGGCTGGCCCGGGAGACAAGCTATCCTCGGGATCCCGGGCCAGTACTGAAGTAGGTGCCAGATGCGGCCGCTGACCTTGATAAAGTGAGTAGGACACTTGCCCAACAGAACACCAGACTACTGACAAGCATTGGCCTTTCTGATTACTTTCAACTTGCTCATTTCCAGGGTTTGACTATAGGCAACGCCCACCGCCAGGATCCATGGGGTATCGCATACTTGCGATCGACGTAAGATACAAATACAGTTTCTTTTCTCTGCTTTGTTTTGTCGGACGTTTCACTCCGACAAGAGATTGAGTTTTTAATTGTGATTTTACCCACAATTTTAATTGAACGATCACATTGTCTCCTTAAATTTGGCAAGCTGGAGAGCCCGCAGTGTTCGGCCTCTCTCCCTTGACAGGGTAATTTTGGTAAATCGCACGTGAATCTCCCTAATAATAGACCACACATCTAGTGTCACAAGTGTGGTTGAAAGCATGCGCATGATGGCAAACTATTTGATTGCCACCTTAATACGTGGATGTCCAAAGCACACATTAGGCAGCACGGGTGGAATAAACGAGTGCAGATCCAGGCATGTGGATCTTGATTCATTACACCTGATGAACCTAATGATCGTATTACTGCTTTTGGATGCATGATTTTCCTGATTGTAGGATCTTTAACCTCATGTGTTTTTTCTTCCAGAACAAGTAGCATAACCGTAAGTTTGCGGTTCATCTTTCACGGAATGAGTGCACCTTAGCGAGTGTACTTATCTTTCCACTGGTCCTGAAGAAAGCCTTGGTATTAAGCAATGAAAGGCTGAAACATGTAGACCTAATCATGACCTTACCACGGATGTTTATGACCAATTAAGTCACCGAGGGCATCCCCTTGCTTTGTTTTAAATCTTGTCCTATGACCCCACCAATGAATTTCAAGGTGTCATAGAGGCAATTTTAATCACTGTCACTTGTCACTCACTGTGCACTGTTCAAAAAAACCCTGCTCCGCTGTAACTCAGGCGTCGAAGCACACCCGGGAGGCACTCGGCCCCTCGGGTGGGAACCCAATGATGAGGCATGCCACCAACTAGGTTGGTGGGTGAGGGTTCTTCTTAAAAAAAGAATGTTTCCCTTTTCTTCCCACATTAAGCAGTAATCCATATCCAGAATTACTCCTTCTTTGTTGACTGTGTAAACCAGGGAGACAGCTGAAAGACTCATGCACTCTCGTGGAGTGCTAAACCAAAAAAAAAAAAAAGAAATAGACCTTCAAAAGTAAGCACTGGGAGGGCAGAAGTAATGCGTCTATGCAATAATGCACCCTGCTCTATGGGAGGTACAGTACACAAGAAGATGAAGTAAAGCCCACACAAGCTGATGAATGAAAAGCAAGCAAATCAGAGTGACAATGAAGCCTTGCAGTGGTAAGCACTGGTGAGGCTGGAAGTACACTGTAAGGTGATAGACAGTAGGTCTTTTCTCCAACTGACAACTGGAGCTGTCTGGTAGGCAAGACTTAATAAAGCTCAGTGGGTTAATGCAGCGGCTATAAGCAACTTTGTCCAATCTGCAGGTCACAGGTTTGAACAGCGATTGGCCAGTTTTACCATTGTCTTTCCACGGCCGATTGAGCACATGTGCACGGTGTGGATTTATAGTAGCAACCAGTCGCGGCTCGCATGACTCACGGGTGGGGGGAGGGGGTCACGCAGGGGTTCGCGCGGGGGGAATAAAAAAAAAAACTTACCTTACCGGATCCCGCGCCGCCTCCGCTCCTGGCTGGGTCCCGCGTTCAGCAGTAACAGGAAGCAGGCATCCTCCCTCCCCTCCCCTAAGCGGATGGCGCCCAGCCAGGCGCCTGTAGGGAGGCCATTTTCTCTATGTAGGCTGCATGCAGCCTACTTAGAGAAAATGCAGAGTGCGCATGACTGGTTTGGTTGGCCCCAGAGGGCTGACCAAACAGTCAGGGCCCACAGCATTGGGCAAGCCACTCCTCCCCGACCCGCCCACTCCAACCAGGCATACCATTCTGCTTTCTCGCAGCGCGAGAAGCAGAAACATAAAATGGTATTTAAAATACTATTTTATGTTTCTGCTTCTCGCACTGCGAGAAAGCAGTGGGGTCTGCTCCAGGAGCCGCCCCTGGTAGCAACTGTGATAGAGAAAGGGACTCGAGGGATCTTTAAAAGGGAGGTGTATATTAGGAAGTCGTAGTAGTGCCCAGGATGGAAACACTGCCAATTACAGGGTAATGCATATCAAGGTGTAAATACCAAACACAAAATCAGGTTAGCGCCAATAACATTTGTCCCATGATGCAGATCTTATTTGAGCCCAACTTACACCAAGGTGTAAAATAGCCTTGAATAACACACCAACAGTATTACATGTGTTTGCCCTCATTTTTACTTCTAGTGCTATCGTTGGCATAGGCAATTACCAGCGGGTAGGATACGTATTGTATTTTGCATTAATTTAATTATTTTACAAATCGGACGCAAATAACTCCAAAACCCAACACAAATATTATTTGCACTTTGTTTTTTCCAAATGCAATTTACACTTGCCTGGCAATGACGCACTTTACAACTTGCAGAACACTCGGATGCCTGACCTATCCCCACCTCTAGAAATATGCGCAATAAACAAAAAAAATAACCTCCCGCCCCCTCCCGCACACCATGTAAAATGTGCCACGCAGATGTGACATCAGCAAACAGCTGTAGCGTGCTGATATATTTTATTTTTATGGTAAATATTCATGTAGCCTGTGCATTTTATATTCCATATTTTATAGAATGAAGCATAAAGTACACACAGTTTTAAGACACTTGATATGCTAATGTTATTCCCTTGCAGCGGCACAGATGTGCAAATTTAGAGTAACACGGTTCGGAGGAATCCCCAGGAGTCTAAATTAGTTTCCTGTTTGTATTTTGGTTCTCCTTACTAAACGCAGCCTTGTAATTATAGCTGGGCGGTTCGCTTTGAATTTATTTTTTTGCATAAAATATACATAGAATGTTAGTGCCGAAAAAAAGAGCAAATGCGACAATGTGGACCAGGTTTCTAGCAGGTATTATTTTGATGTGGGATATTTTTTCAGCCGAGGTTGTGCTTAGCTTGTAAAATAGCTTAGCAAATGCAGAGATCTGTGTATAACTTGCAAGTGACACGTTTGTATCCTGGCGGGGCCCGCTAAGACCTTCATGTTTCCGAAGTCGATAAAATGAGCCCAACTCTGCTGGTTGATAGTACGACTTATTGCTTGTGGTATAAATGGTTAACAAAGCAATAAGATTAATGTTTACCGTAATTACGGTGCATGGCAATGCGGTAGGTTAATCACGTTAAGCTAATCTAGCTGCTACAGCAAGGGAGCGCTGTGCTTGCTGGTAGGGTTGGAAGATGTACAGGAAAACTTCAGAGGTTTGTATACAGTTATACTCAGGGTCAGAATGAGAGAGGATAGGTCTGGGCACCAATATAAAAGTGCCCCCATCAGAGAATTAAATAGCCAAAAAACGGCTCACATTTGCAAATCAGGGTAGTTTTGAACTTGTTAAGACATGCTGTAAAGGTGTTTTACAGAGTAATAGAGACTGCATGGATTTGTGCTTCCTGAAGGCAATTTTTGTGGTAATATCACATTAGCAGTAAAAACCGTCCCACTAGACCATAAAATAGGCCTACAAAGCCAAAAACTAGCAGTCAGCCTACCCTTTCTGGCGCTGCCAGTTTGTCCTATAGGCCAGTCCATCCCTAGTCATAATGTGGTGAGAGAGTACTATGTTTGGAGGGAAGGGGGGGGGAGTATCAGTAAGGGGGAGATTCTTCTATTTTAAGGGACAGTTGCCAGAGACAGGGGGTTGTATGTCAGAATATCGAGATCTTAATATCGATCTACCAAAATATCATTGGCAAAACTTCGGCTACCGAATGTTGTGAAGTCAGCTATGCATAGGTAAGTATAGAGTTACTGTTCGTAAATCTGTATACATGTAACTTGATGATACATCTCTTCAAGGTATGTAGATGTGGAGTTAAGAATAGTAAATCTGAACTTACCGTTCAGTGGAGTAACACAAAATGATGGGCCTCTCTACAGAATGTGTCATATCTCACAGATATGTATTGGACTTGGGCAGACTGGGGGGCCCCGCAAAGGCTGGTAGAGGGGCCCCCAAGGGTTGGGGGCTTACTGAACTAGAGGCTGCAGGGGCTTGCATTATGCCACTGTTACCTAAATAGAATGATACCGTAACGATGTAGTAGTAGTCATTTGAGCCTCAATATTAAAATTTCTGCATCGTGGTGGAATACTGGGAAGGGAAAGATAGATTTTAGAGCAATGGTGGCTACACTTTGCTCTATTCTCAATAGTAAGAGTGTGGTGTGGCTCTGATGTAAGGGGTGAATATCGTTCCAGAGCCACAGAGCGTAGACTAAGTCACCTTGCTTATAGGTATTTTCTTTCTTGCAGATATAATGTTGGGTTCCAGCCAGATTTGGGCTTCTGGTGTTGTGTGGGCTGCCAGGGGTAGCCAGTTGTGTGCTAACTTTTCTATACATCAGAATTTTTCATAGTGCAGTACATCACATTTCAGATACTTCAAAGCACTGTGTGTGAGTAGCCGTCTATTACTGTGATAATGCAGAAGTTGGAGTCCAGTGGGCTCCAGGAAGTCATGGATAAATAGACTTCAGTCACTGTCTGCATTTGCAAAGAATTCAGCATAGGGGCTCAGAAACAGTTCAGATTTTTGGCTTTTTCTGAAATGCATGTGTTTTGGATCCATCCTTAAATGTAGGTTCATACCATTCCAAATCTCGGGGCCCTAGACTCCCAGAAGTCTTCCTACAGGTTTTGGCCACTTGAAAGAATTTTAGGTGGTGATATTTGCAGTTATTGAATGAAGACTTGTGTTGGGCCACAGTGTAGGTATCCTGGCCCTTTTGTAGGTATCCTGGCCCTTTTTCGGCATAGGCCTTATGGATGGTACAGAGGACTTTGAACTTAATCCTCACATTCAGCATCTCAAAGCAAGTTAGAGAGAGAAACTTCACCTGTAGGGAGTTGCAATTGTGCAAGGATGGATAAACCTGACATTATTCTGTATCCCCCAACTCACAAGTTTATAAAAAAGAGTCTTGCAATTCACTTTCTAGAAGCCAATGTGCTTCTGTGGACGTTAATTGCCACCGATGTCACACACTTTGAACAGGGCGTAGGTGAAACTGGTGTGGATTGCTGCCCTGTTGGCTGGAAAGGTATGTCCAGAGTACAGATACCAGGGGATGGTCTTCCTTGGCTCAATGGTTCACCCTATGCTTGCTGGCTGAGTGGCTTAGGTCTGCTCTGCATCCAGCTTGAAAGGCTTATCCTCTATACACTGCGGGGAAGGAGGTTGGATCTAGAAGGTAGGTGGCAGCACCAGCTTTGTTTTTCATGGGATTAAAAAAGGCTAAGTAGGAGTTAGATGCATGAGGGATTTTTTGCTCCATGAACCCATGCCTTCTCCCACACAGCTATTATCTACTGGGTTTTGGACTGTCTGATTAAAACATTCCTCAGTAAGTCCTAGGCGACCTGGTGGAGGACCCTCCTTCTCTTTCACTGAGGTGGCGGAAGGCCTTCTTGAGAAAAATGTGCTGCCTCTATGTATGTTGAGCGACAATTGTGCTAATGGCTTTAGTTGGTCTGTAGGTCTGGAGTTGAATTTCCCATTGGATAAGTCAAACCAAGTTGGACTCTGATGGTCCTGGGCTTTTAGGGCGAGTTAACTGTGAGTCTGGTTTACTGTTAACTCTGCAGGGACCAATTTGCCTGTCGTCCCCCCCCCCCCCACCCCTACCCCTGCTTTTACCTGCACCGGGCGGCAAACTCAGGGATCACCCCGGGTGGCAATAGGTCTAGCTACGTCACTGATGTGTACTTGAACTCATTAAAAATGTTCTTCTCACTCCCATGTTTCTTTCGCTCAAAAACATTGAAAAGCATGAAAGTTACTGGGTATTTGGTGTTTATTTACCTGTGCAATTTTTCAGGCTGCACAGCACAGAGGCTGTACTATCTGGTAACAAAGCTATAAAACCCATACATTCATAACTATATAGCTAAGTATAATATATATACAAGACTCACAAGAGGTGGAACCTTCAATGGGTAATTGTGCTGCTTCCCTACCTGGACAATGGTAATAAATAGCATATTACTCTCTGTTTATCTGCTTATGTGGTTTATGCCAGGCCAGTCTTTCATCAGCAATAGTTATTAAAAATGTATTTGAGCAGAACCAGAACAGATTCTCATAGCTGCCAGGTTTCTCAGGTTCATGTGTGATGTACTGCTCTGGTCCAGACTTTTTCCTTTGAATTCTGTGACCCACAGTCCTGTTTTATAATTAAATAAACAAGACTACAAGTCCCAGAATTCAAAGAAAAAACCTGGACTCGTCTACCATATCACGCATGGACCTGGGCAACTTGGCAGGGCTGGAACCTCATTGCACAGGCCCATAATGTGCAACAGTGAAGATTCAAGAGGGCGAGGAGCCAGAAGAACCTCAGAAGAAACTCCCCTGTATTGTGGTAAACCATTAGACTTGACCTATACAATTGTAGTAAAGCATCCCTCAGCATGTGTTTATTGATACACTTGCCCCAAGTAACATGTTATATTTGATCACATCCATTTTCACCCGCCAGGGCATAAATATATTGAAAATGAATAGAAATGCGACCGAATAACATACATTTACACATTTATTAATACAGTGCAAAGTTTATATTCCAGTTTACCACAGTAGCGAGAAACTGACATGAGAAAAAATGTTTACTCCCTTCCAGATTGCATGCTACAGTTACTTTATACATGGCAACAACTCTCCCAATAGCCACAAGGCCCCTTCAAAGTGATTTTAATTTACTGCACAAATGTCAGCCCTTGCATCCTAGTTTTGGTGAAATACCTCTGTTTAAAAATAAACTCACATGCTGAAATGCCATGGGATAAACTATATACGAAGATGTTCAGAGTGTAAAGTGTTATTCATTACCATTGCCGAGGGAGTCGAGGGGCATCATTCATGACTCACTTGAGGCCTCGCCTCTCTGAGTTGTGGTCCCGCCCCACACTCAGCAATGATAATAAATGGGTAAGAAGTCTAATATGGTCCTATATTGCCATCACCGGGTTCTGATATAGTTCCAACATTCTTGGCCTTCATCCTTCATGGTTAATGATGTCAACAAAACCCTTCCGTGGCAATAATGG
Organism: Calotriton arnoldi; assembly: GCA_963921515.1. NCBI lineage: Eukaryota > Metazoa > Chordata > Amphibia > Caudata > Salamandridae > Calotriton > Calotriton arnoldi. Next base: position 79,842 of record CAWUFW010015279.1, read on the forward strand.
GTCATTTTATTACAGCTATCTGTTATGTACGGTAGTGAAGGTAAATGTGTCCCAATTACGTGTTATTTAGAGAAACAGTACTAATAAAAACGCAGTGACGCATTTATTTCTATTGCGGATAGATCAAATGCCATTTTATTACCAGAGTACAGTAAAACACTGTTTACTCCCGCTCAGATTGAATGCTAAAAATGACTTGACACTGGAAAATAACTCCCCTGGTAGTCCCATCTGACTTTACTGTATTGCACAATTGTAACCTCTCAAATCCTGCGTTTGGTTAAAAACCTTGTTCTAAAACACATCAACAATACAAAGTGCCTTGGCATAAACCATGAATGCAGATGTGCAGAGTGCAATATGCCATGTTTAGGTATCGGCCTGCACCAGCGCTTGCGCTGGTCTGGCCGAGAGTTTTAGTAAGCGGGTTTTGGAAGTGCAAACACTGGCTTTCGGCTGGCGACCAGCTTGAGTTCATGATGGCGTGCACCGCGCAGCTGCCATCTGGGTTTCCTATCTCTTCCTCATTTCCTCGTCATGGCTCTCTGGACTCTGATGTTTCAATCGCAGCAGCAGCTCACATTACCAACTGAGGGCCCTGGACTACAGTCACATGAAAAACAACAGCGATTAGCATTGAAATGCAAGCTTTTTTTTGTCTAGTTAGAAATATTGCTTCGGTGGGTTGATTTCACCTTATATCGCTATTTGTTTTATATTGGGAGTCACAGCCTAATTACCAGTATTTTTGTCTCTCACTGTTTTTTTTTTTATATTTATTCGCGTAAAGCACAAAGCTATATTTAAGGTTACTTTTTCTGCGTCACTTCTTCACTCTATTTAAACTCCACACCCCTCACTCTTATTGTCTCTCTCCTTCTCTCTCTCTCCTCTCTAATTCTCTCTCTACTTAATTAACTCTCCCCTCTCTATCTTTTTTAGCCTTTCATTCTCTCTCACCCCTTTATCTGTTTCTCTTTCAAACTCCTTCATTCACTCTCTCTCCCCTTCTTTCTCTCTCTCTATCCCGCTCCACTCTTTATTCTATGTACACCCTTTCTCTCTCTTTCTCTCTCACCACCCTCTCTAATTGGGCATTATATCTTCACTCTAACTCTCACTCGGCAACACCACAGCATCACTCAGCGCAACCACAGCATCAATCAGAGCCAGCACAGCATCAATCAGAGCCAGCACAGCATCACTCAGCACCAACACAACATCTCTCAACGCCATCACAGCATCACTCAACACCATCACAGCATCACTCAGTGCAACCACAGCATCACTCAGTGCAACCACAGCATCACTCAGCACAACCACTACATTACTCAGCACAACCACAGCATCACTTAGCGCCACAACAGCATCACTCAGCGCCACCACAACATCACTCCGCGCCACCACAGCATCACTCAGCACCACCATAGCTTTACTCAGCGACACCACATCATCACTCAGGGCCAACACTGCATCACTCAGCACCACCACAGGATGACTCAGCACCACCACAGCATCACTCAGCGCCACCACAGCATCGCTCAGCGCCACCACAGCATCGCTCAGCGCCACCACAGCATCGCTCAGCGCCACCACAGCATCGCTCAGCGCTACCACAGCATCGCTCAGCACCGCCACTGCATCGCTCAGCACCGCCACTGCATCGCTCAGCACCGCCACAGCATCGCTCACTGCCACCACAGCATCACTCAGGGCTACCACAGCATCACTCAGCGCCGCCACAGCATCACTCAGCGCCGCCACAGCATCACTCAGCGCCAAGACAATATCACTCAGCACCACCACAGCATCACTCAGCGCCAAGACAATATCACTCAGCACCACCACAGCATCACTCAGCACCACAGCAGTATCACTCAGCAACACCTGAGTATCATTCAGCATCACCTCAGCATCGTCTCCGCAACAGTCACCACCACCACCACTACCACCTCAGCATCACTCAGCACCACCTCAGCCTGCTCTCGGAATCTGGCATCTGTTGATTCTCCCTAGCGTCTGGCCGCTGCTAGTGTTATAATACAGGTACTAGTTCCCAACCTTCACCCTCCGATTGTTTATGCCCCCTCAAAAAAAAAGCTTTAACAAACAACCATTGCCAGCATTGCAAGAACAAAAGAAAACTGAGGATTTTTTTATTGTAAATACTTTTTTAATATGGTCGTTCAGTTTTACATAATGCCTTCTTGGTCATATATAAAGTAACAAAAATGCTTCTGACACTTTTTTATTATAACTTTTCAGCATGCTGCACAGCAGCCACACTTCTCTACAGCACAGCTTGAAGACATTGGCAAAGTCAATAGCTCTGGCTAAACACTTATAAGGCCCCAAAGGCGAGACCTATTGGCTATGCCAATGCTTGTTTTATTATTGTTGAGGAAAGAGAGGGGCAGCGTGACCCGCTCGTCGCATCGCCTCGCCTGAGTAACGGCCCTACCCTTACTCAGCAATTATAATAAATAATATATTACATTCTGCACATTAAATATATACACATGTGCTTTTATTATTTCTATTTTATTATTTTTGTTTATTTGCTAGCCACCTGTACCTGCCTCCAAACAGCTCCTCGTGTTTCTGGCCACTCCCCAAAGCGAGCGAAGCGCTATCATTTACCAGGAAAGGAATCCATTTCCAAGCAGTGAGGTACAGATGGGACCGTGGCGCCGGAAGCGCGGCAGAGGGATCGGATCTGACAGTCCTCGCGCGCCTCTGTCAGAGCTGGCTTCCTCGCGCGCCTGAGTGTGACCAGGTTTGAGTGGTAATAACCGGCCCGGCTGTCATCAGCCGCTTTATGTGCCGTTCCCTCGTTGATTCCGCGCCGCTCTCTTTTAATCAGAATGAAAGATGTTGTAGGTAGGCAGCAGGCACCGGCCTGGAAAGGACTGGATGTACGAACATAGAAAAGCTGGTGTCTTGAGGGCTTGGGGAGAGCAATACGCAAAGGCAGGCCCGACGCCATCTGCACGTTTGTGCCGTGTGCAATCTGCGGGGCTGTAGATGTCAATAGTGCAGCAAGTGCAGTGGCGCCAGTAACCATTGATATGAGTGGCCGCTTGGACCCCAATTTTGCCTGTATTTTGTTGGTTTGAGTGGCCTCTTGCACCCCAATTGTGGCTGTATTTTGCTTCCACTAGGGCTTGTTGCATCTTTGCTAGGCCACTGCCAGTTTACGTACCAGGAGACATGATAGATAGTCTAGGCCAGGCAAAATAGGAAATATTTGAGGTCAGAAATATGATGCATTAGCCAGGTATTGCATTATATTGTAGTTGCATTTGTATAGTACTTCATACCTCTGACTACTGTATTATCGGTTGCCTTCCGGTGTGCCATTCTTTATTGGCTGAATGATTCCCATACACTAGTTCCATCATTATAACTTTTCCACCAGGACCCATCCCTCTGGAGACCGGGCCCAGCTACCTGAAATAAATACTTTGGAAAACTCTTAAAAATCAACTCAGCAGGCTTCTGTAAATCAAATAAGTTCCCACTCAAAAGTGCTTGGAGACGACAGTAGGTTTTTAGTGCTATGAAGGCTCCTGATACAGCACCGCGAAGCATGCCACAGCATCATGATGATTTTACTCTGGACAGTGCTATTTATAGCAAAGGTAGCTTCCTGTAGCAAGTCTGTTCACTAATAAGACCCAACAGGTATGGACTTTTTATCCCATGATTAACCTCATGCAGCAAGTCAGTTCGCTAAGAACTGACAGTTATAGACTATACAACTGGTAGCCTCATGTGCGAGAGTCGTTTCACTAATACCCGACCAGTATGGACTTTTTATTCTACGTGTAGCTACATGTAGTGAGTCGCATCGTTGAGATCCGACCAGTAAGGTCCCCTTATACAATGGGTAGCTTAATATAGCGAGTTGCTTCGCTAAAACCTGACCGGTAATGACTCTTTATGCCATGGGTATGCTCGTGCAGTGAGTCTCTTCACTAAGACCCGACCGGTACGGACTCTTTATACCAAGGGTAGCCTCATGCAGTGAGTCACTTCGCTGAGACCTGAACGCTACGGACTATTTACACCGCAGGTAGGCAATTTCATCGCTGAGACTTGACCACATGTGGACTCTTTAGACCAGGGGTAGCCTCATTCAAAAAGGGGTATCATTGAGACGTGATCAGTACTGACTCTTCAGACTAAGGATATCCCCAAGCAGCAAATCACTTCACTGAGACCAGGCTGTTGCGGACTCCTTAGGCCATGGATGAGCCTCATGCAGTGAGTCGCTATGCTAAGACCCGACTGGTACAGACTTTAGACTACGGATAGCCTCATGCAGTGAGTCCTTATGCTAAGACCAGACTGGTACAGACTTTAGACTACGGATAGCCTCATGCAGTGAGTCCTTATGCTAAGACCAGACTGGTACAGACTTTAGACTATGGATAGCCTCATGCAGTGAGTCCTTATGCTAAGACCCGACTGGTACAGACTTTAGACTACGGATAGCCTCATGCAGTGAGTCCTTATGCTAAGACCAGACTGGTACAGACTTTAGACTACGGATAGCCTCATGCAGTGAGTCCTTATGCTAAGACCAGACTGGTACAGACTTTAGACTACAGATAGCCTCATGTAGCGAGTCGCTTGACTGAGATCAGACCGGTACAGACAGACTCTTCATGTCTTCAGTAGCTTTGTGTAGTGAGTCGCTTGGCTGAGATCCTGCCAATATGGACTCTTATAACGCAGGAAGCCTCTTGTAGTGAGTCACTTGACTGACACCTGCTAGGTATGGATACTCTTTATACCTTGAGTAGCTTCTTGTAGGGAGTCGCTTGACACAGACCCGACCCATATTGACTCTTTATACCATTGATAGCTTTGTGAAGTGAGTCGCTTTAATGAGAGCAGCCGGTACAGACTCTTTAGACCACAGGTAGCTGCATGTAGCCAGTCGATTGACGGAGATCCGCCTAGTATGGGCTCTTTATATCACTGGTGGCTTCATGTAGCCAGTCGATTGACGGAGATCCGCCTAGTATGGGCTCTTTATATCACTGGTAGCTTCATGTAGTCAGTCGATTGACTGAGATCCGCCTAGTATGGACTCTTTATGTCACTCGTGGCCTCATGCAGTTAGTCAATTGATTGATATCTGCCTAGTATGGACTCTTTATGGTGTCAGGACTGCCTTGCCGTAGATTTAGGCACTGGGCTCTAAATAACAGGATCCTCTCCCAGCTTCTGTTTCGCCCAACAAAACAAAAATATTTAAAATAAATCAGAATGCCATGCTTCCGTCGATCATGTTGCGAAGAGGAAAAGAGCTGGAAGCAGTTTAACTGGCAGACTGCTCACCGAGCCCAGAGGTTTCAGAGTGCATGCTGGCATCACACACAGGAACAGGCTGAAAAGGGATTTACTGGGATTGTCAAAATCCAAACATAAACACAAAGCAGACAAACACAAACCCGCGTGAGGGATAAGGGATGGCGATGTTCTCCTTTGTCAAAGGAGGTGGATGCTGAACAAATCGATTTTGAAAAAAACAAAAGTTATTTTCTGTGTGCTTGAAATGAATCCGCAGAGCCCTTCTATTTCGATGGGCAATACATTCAGCAGACATTCTGTTGAGTGGAGCAGAATGTCAGTGTGGGAGTTGAATTTCTGAGCAATATTGTTCATTAGCATAATCAGCCTCCTAACCAACGAAGGCACTGCTGATCTCCATGCAAGGACAAGCCAGCGGCCATCTTGGGTCTCTTCCAAGGAAGTAGCCAGAAAATAAAATACCCCCCACTTTGATCCATACCTCGAATACTATTGGGTGAGTGAAGCACGCAATCCCTATCCACCCTAGATGAGGTCCCTTCATCCCACATTCCATCCATCTATCTCTCCATCTTTTAAGCCTTTAATGCATCCAACCCTCTATCCATCTTGTCAAGCTTCCATTTATCCATTCCTTCACCATTTCATCCATCCTTCCTTTACCATTCTGTCTATCCACCGTTTCATCATAACAGTCTTCTTTCCATCCTTTTATCCTTCGTTCACACTTTCAGCCATCCATCCATCCTTTTCCCTTCCAGACATCCATTCTTTTTTTTATTCATCCATCATTTCACCCTCCTTTTATCAATTCACCCATCATCCTTTCACTCTTCCATCCAGGTTTCCACTCATCCATCCACCTATTCATCTAATCTTTCATCTAGCCATCCTTTCACCCACTGATTAAAATGTTGTTTTACCCAACGATCCATCACTTCTTTCACCCCAGCAGCCAACCTTTCATCCTTTTGACGCTTCCTTCTTGCCACATTTTCTTCCTTCTTTTTATATGTCCTTCCTTCACTCTTCCTTCCCGCCCTCACTCTTTCTATTTTCCTCTCTTTCTCTCAACATTTCAGGTTCTGGCCCTCCTTTACAGGGACTGACTTTGCATCCCTGAACTCTGTTATGATTTTCCCTTAAGGTGTATTTTTTAAGAGCTTTTGTCTGCAGAGCTGCAGACTGAACCGGCTCATAAATGACTATAAATGTTAATAGCTGTGAAAGCAGAGGATTCACAATGCCACTGGTCAATGCCCATGATCTTGTAAGCTGTGTGAGTGTATCTTCTTCTGCTAGTAACTGGTGTTGCTTGGTATTTCATGGAACAATAGATTCAGTATTTGTATTTTGTATTGTTTTATTTATATAGCGCTTCATACCCTTGATGAGGTGTAACTGCCAAAATGCATTAGTGGATAAGCAGCACTCTACGCTGTAGGAGTGGTTGGTTGTAAGAGTGTTGAAATGACAAGGACACCTATTCGGGAAGTGTTTTAATGGGGACATAATTTATTTATGTATTCATTTTTGTGTTTTTCTGTAGCACCGACATGCTGCTTTTATGGTAATTACTAGTACTGTGTGCATTTGTTTATATTTGGAGTGACAAATCTAGCATAGTGCACAATTCTTGGGACCCTCATATTTTGCGTAATCATCCTGTTTAGGTCGCGTCTGCTTGCGAAAGACTTATTGTGGGATTACCAACGTCATATTTTTTTTTGTTGAAAATATTTCTATTGGCATTTATGAACATATAACGTACCATTCACGTGGAGAATTTCAATATGCAATAATTGACAATGATAACATTTCAAATATCTATCGGTTCGGGCAATTGGCCCTCAGCATATTACAGTACATACCCTACGGAGATAAGCAAAAAGTCAAACTTTACAAGAAGTCAGTATTCACGTTACCCATATATTCCATTCCAATACGTGGGCAGCTCAACCCACCCCGTCTAGCATTTATCCGTGTCTGTACTGTATCCACTCATGGTCCCTGGGGCCTGACAAGTATTAATAACTAAAAACCAGTAGAAAACCCTTTCAATGGGCGTCAAGTGCACATGCCATTACATAATAAGTCATTAAGCTATAACTTCAAAACAAAGAAAACAAAGGAGAAAACATTCAACCAGTCCTCATATACGCTATTTTCATTACCAGTACTCTCCACGCGGGGGGCGTTCTATGCCCCTAGCCGACCCAGGTAGTGTCACCTGTTCGCTCCTGTGGCAACACCTATCTCAGGACCTCCCGGCAGCCCGCGGGAATCCCAGGGGGCAACCAGGGAGGAGAGGGGGGGTACGAGGGGGGCGGAAAGAAAAGGGGGAGGGGGAGGAAGGACCCCCGGACCCAGAGGGCTCCCCACCAAGCGGAGGCACGCACGGATTACCAACATCATAGAGGGGCCTGCAGCCCACCCATTCCTTACCATTGTTTGCCTTTACTGTCACTCTCAATTGCCTGCTTCTTGTACCACTTAGAGGTAGAGGTGTGGCGCAGCGGCCAGAGCAGCTGACTCTGGAGCAGGGGTTCACGGTTCGAACCCCAGCGCCGGAGGCAGCTCAGCATCATGTGACTCTGGGCAATAGCTCACTTCATCTCCCCGATGGCCCCCAGCGCCTTCAAACCTTAAGGGGTGATATGTTCACGTTTTACAAATATGGAATACTTTCAAACAGGGATTACTTACCACTAATAGGTTTATAAAGTGAGTAGCTTGACTGAGACTCACCTAGTGTGAACTCTTTATATCATTGGTAGCCTCATGTAGGCAGTTGATTGACTGAGACCCGCTTGGTATGGACTCGTTATATCACTGGTGGCCTTATGTCGGCAGTCGATTGACTAAGACCCGCTTGGTATGGACTCGTTATATCACTGGTGGCCTCATGTAGGCAGTTGATTGACTGAGACCCGCTTGGTATGGACTCGTTATATCATTGGTAGCCTCATGTAGGCAGTTGATTGACTGAGACCCGCTTGGTATGGACTCGTTATATCACTGGTGGCGTCATGTAGGCAGTTGATTGACTGAGACCCGCCTAGTATGGACTCTTACTGGTGTCAGGACTGCCTTGCCAAAAAATTAGGCACTGGGTTCTGAATAACAGGATCCTGTCTCAGCTTCTGTTTTGCCCAGCAAAAACATTTAAATGAAATCAGAATGGCTTGCCTCGGAGTATCTGTCCCTCCTCTGGACCATTATCAATTTACTTGTGTCCTTCCATTGCTCAGTTCTAGGGAACTACTTTTTTCATTTGTCTTAAGCACTCCATGAGAGTGCTTGTGTCTTCCGACTGTCTCTCTAGTATGCTTCTCTTTCCAGCTCCATGCTCCACGTTGCTCTCTCTCGTCTGTGTGCTTCCTCCCACCCCGCACCTTGATGTCCTCATACTTGTATTTTTCTCGCCCTCATTTCTTCATTGCCCATTTGCTTCTCCCCACTCAGCTTCACATTATTCATGCTTTCTGTCTCTCTCACCTATTTGCTTTCCTCACCTCCGAGCTCCATATTGCGTTTTTTCATTTGTTTGCTTTTCTCCACCTCCACCCGCCATGCACTCCTGTGCTTTCCCTCAATCTCACCTCCTGTGTTGCTTGCACCCCCCCTTGCCCCCTGTGTTGCTTCGCCCCCTGAGCACCCCATATTGCTGCCCGACCTGCTTTCAAAATAAAAATGACTTTGTGTGTTTTTTTTCCTTTCTTTTCTGATCCAACACATGGTGAAAAAAGGAAATAAAAGCACCCTCGCTATTTTTTAGGCGTACACATGTGTCGTACATGGTGCGCACACCACAAAATGTACCATAATACCGTCATAGCCTTTAATTTATTCTTTGTAAGCCATGTTGCACAGCATCAGGGATGCTGTACCACGTCACTAAAAACCAATGGCAAAGCTGAAAGGTCCCAAAGGCGAGACCTATTGGCTTTGCCAATGCTTGTTTTCTTCTGCTTGCAGAACTGTATAGATTTGGTGCTGCAAGACTTGGCTAGAGAAGAAAAGTGTTGCAGTTAGAGAGAAACCAGATGCATGTTGCGTAAGCTGCATTGCAGAAAATGAATAGGTTTAGACTCACGGCCTGGTTGGAGAAGAAATGTCTCAAAGCAACAGTAAAAAATTATGTGTGTCACTTGAGTTGCATTTCGCTAGCAATGTACGTCATATAAAAAGTTTATGGGTTTCGACATAAGACTTGATTCGAGAGGAAATGTTTTTTAAGTACAGTCAAACTGGATGTAAACTCATATTTCTCACTATATAATTACGTGTACTTCATGAAGGAAAAACTATGCAGCTTCACCCAACAAATTAAGATTCTTTGGAAAGTGTTCCCTTTTAATCAAGGGGACAGTAAAACAAAGACATGTTTTCTGAAACAAAATTTTGTAACCCTATGATCCTTTAAGAGTTTGATTATGTTTTTATGTGCCATCATGACCCCACCTCCTGTTTTGTGTTTTAGTTCTCCACCCAGGGTGCATTACAGCCTGGGTGGAGAACATGCAAAGTGCGCATGACGGTTTGGCCGGGCCAAGACGGCCGGCCAAACCATCATGCGCACTTTAGAGTGCAGCAACCACTCATCCTCCCGGACATCACAGGAGCAAAGCCCCGCCTGGCCCTAACTTGGTGATACTAAATAAAAATAAAATGCTAATACCTTATGTTATTATCATTTTTTTTTTTTTTTTTTACACTGCTACTCGAGCAGTAGGGCGACGTTCCTTCGCCTTAGCGGAGGAGCCGCCACTACGGAAAATGAGAATATTAAACTAGAGCACATCAAGCAACAGTTAAGCATGTCCTAACATACTCGCAGTGACCTTCAAACAGTCCAGACTATAACCAAATATACTTTTAATCAAAATTACATTAAAGCATCAATTGCACAACTCAAATGTCATGCTTGGGCTCTTTTATACTGTTTGGGAATAAGAGTGTATTAGAAATGGGGACCCTCGTGGGCAGTGGTTTGCACCCTGTCCAAGTAGGGACCCTCATTCTAGTCAGGGTAAGGGAGCCACACAGCTAAGATAACCTCTGATCACCCCCATGGTAGCTTGGCTCAAGCAGTCAGGCTCATCTCAGAGGCAATGTGTAACGTAGTTGTACTCACACACAGTAACAAAGTGAAAACACTACAAAGGGAGTCCCCACTAGTTTAGACAAATAGGCAATATTTATCTGAATGAAACAAGACCAAAACATATACAACATGCACAAGTCAAAATATCACTTTTAAAAGATTAAGCAACTTTAGTCTATAGAAATCAATGGATTTGTTCATTGAAGCACAAACTACATTAGATGCGTCAAAAATCAAAGACGGTGTAAGGCGCAGGGGAGGTTAGGCGCCTAAAAAGCAAAGGGATGAGTTGGTTTTCTTATTACACAGGGGAGGTGATGCATTGGTTCCTTACTGGCAGGGGAGGTGATGCGTCGGTTCCTTACTGCTGGGCAGGGGAGGTGATGCATTGGTTCCTTACTGGCAGGGGAGGTGATGCATTGGTTCCTTACTGGCAGGGGAGTGATGGGTCAGTTTCTGGGCTCGGGCCTCAGTTCCTTACTGCATCGCGGTGTCGATGAAGAGTCAGGGCTCTTAGCAGAAGGGCCCAGGTACTGGTAGGTGAAGTCTTTGATGGTTCTGAGACTTCTCAACAGGAGGAAAGCACGCACCAGCCCTCGGAGAACCTTGGAAGCAGGATGTAGAAAGCAAAGTCCAGTCCTTTAACTCCCAGGACAGAAGCAGCAGTCCAACACAACAAAGCAACAGAGTGGCAGTCCCTCCTACAGCATCCAGCTCTTCTTCATGGCAGAATGTCCTCAGCCCAGAAGTGTTCTGGTTTTGGGGTGTCAGAGGTCCAATACTTACACCCCTTTCTGCCATCAAAGTAGGCAAAACTCAAAGGAAAGACTTTGTAGTGCACAAGACCCTGCCTTTCTCTGACCTGGCTCCAGACACACTACAGGGGTATGGAGACAGCTTTGTGTGAGGACAGGCACAGTCCTATTCAGGTGTGAGTGACAACTCCTCCCACCACTCTAGCTCAGGAAGGCCCATCCGCCTGGTGATGGCCCATGAGGCTATGCACGGCACACCCCAGCTCCCTTTGTGTGACAGTGTAGAGTGAATGCACAAGAGCCCAAATGTCAGCCAACCCAGACGTGTATTCTATAGACAGGCAGAGGCACAGAATGGTTAAGCAAGTAAATGCACATTTCTAAAAGTGGCATTTTCAAACACGCAATTTAAAAACCAACTTCACCAAAAGATGTACTTTTAAACTATGAGTTCAGAGACCCCAAACTCCAAATCTCTATCTGCTCCCAATGGGAAATTACACTCAAAAGATATTTTAAGGCAATCCCCATGTTACCCTATGGGAGAGATAGTCCTTGCAATAGTGAAAAACAAAATTAGTAGTATTTCACTATTAGGACATGTAAAACACACCAGTACATGTCCGACCTTTTAAAAACTGCTTAATTTGCAAACAAATAAGTGCCAGGGCTCTCGTCTGGAGGGACACTGCACCTTGTGCCACACATTGTCCCTGCCAGTCCTGCCAATGATAGTAACAACACAACTACTAACATTCACACTCCTAAAAGTGTGACTAATCGGACTATTTCAGGCCTCCAAAGCTATAAGAATGGCTTGGGTGTCAGGTACTTTTACTTTTAATGTATGCCGAGTTAATAATTAACTATTGTTGTAGTCCGCTCTAAATTAGACAGGCAGCGCCACCTTGTGGCAAACTCTCACAGGCCCCGGTGTTGACAATTAAGTGCAGGTGCTGAGCACCGGGAACCGCCAGCTCAAATTAAGCACTGCTTTTAAATGCGCTGCACCCTGCCCATGGAGCTGCCTTAGGCCTATATTAGGGGTGACTTACATGTAGTAAAAGGGAAGGTTTGGGCCTGGCATGTGGGTGAACTTGCAAGTTCGAAATGGCAGTTTAAAACTACACACACAGACACTGCAGTGGCAGGTCTGACACATCTTTGCAGGGCTCAATCAGTGAGTAGCACGATCAGTGCTGCAGGCCCACTAGTAGCATGTGATTTGCAGGCCCTGGGTATCACTGGGGCACTTTACTAGGGACTTACTAGTAAATCAAATATGCCAATCATGGCTAAACCAATCACCAATACATTTTACACAGGAAGCACTTGCACTTTAGCACTGGTCAGCAGTGGAAAAGTGCCCAGAGTCCTAAAACCAGCAAAAACGAAATGCGGCACACAGTTAAAAACAGGAGGTCAGAAGCAAAAAGACATGAGAAATCCCAGCAAAAGATGCCAGGTCTAACAGAGTACTCCTTTTAAGGAGAGCTATGCAGGTATTTGTTATAGTTTAGATAGCAATGCGGACCATATTGAATTGGCTGTAAGTCCATATGCTCCCCAGGTAGACTTCCACCTAGTCCCTTGCTGTACTTGCCAGATAAGTCAATTTGTTTGCCTGACATGTAACACGTACATTTAGAGTTGTTCAAGTAACTGTGGGGTCTAGAGCAGAGGTTTGTGAGTGTGGCCATTTTAGGTGCTCCAACATGTTTCGGCCTTTTAACTACTGGGCTTCTTCTTTTCATTGGGTAAGTGAGTGAGAGGTCCTTTGTCCTTAGTTAAAATACCTGTCAAAGCATGAAGCGCCCTGTATGTAATCAGGCCCAGATGTCAAGTTGTGACACCAGGATGCCAATTTGCACTTTTAGACTGTTTTCTTGTAGGTCTCACTTGATGTTGAATATCAAAAAGTCACTGCTATCCTGCAAGGCTTCCTTGAAACTGATAAATGATGTCGAGAAGCTTTTCTTGATGGTCATGTGGCCACAAACACGTCATGGTGCCCGATTCACCTCCAAGCAGACAGCGTTGGACCAAGAGACCACTTATGGCAACAAAGTGGTTCCACAACATGCTGTAGTTGTGGACAAGAAGTATGTGAATTAGAAGAAGCATAGCACCTAAAAGAAGGCTACAAGATAGCTCCACGTAATCATGATGTAATTATGGCATGATCCGATACTAGGCTTCCACTTGCCAACCCAACTGCACTTTGGGAGAAGTATTCCTGATGCAGCAATTGCACTATATTTCTATTGTGAATGGGAGGATATACAGGACGCAGAGTACAAAGGTTGTGGCTATCAGAAGCCATCTGGACCAGTTAATGGCTTCCACTTTGGGATGTCAAAGAACTAAAACGCTCATAAGAAACCTGTGTTCCTTTCTACCCAGTGTTACTCCTGAGCAGGAACTTTCTCTGGGTAAGATAGCCAATTGGCCACAACTCTATGTGTTTGCTACTTGGTGTGTAGCGTTCTTCCTTCCTTCACCAGTGTAATATGATATTGGATTTAGTAAGATCGTGGGAATTTTAGAATGGGGTAGTAGGGATCAGTTAATCAGACACAGCGGAGGACTGCAAAGGGAATGGATGAGCAGTCCCCTGGGCAGTTCTTTGTGTCAGCATTATACAGCAAAAAGGGAAAATTACATGCAATGGAGTATGCTTTGCATAGAGCTGGGGTGCCCGTGGAGTATCAAGGTAGAAATCTTCATGGCACCAACTATCGTGGACACAATATGTAAGGACAAAACATCAAAAGGTAAGGAAGCATAGATATTCTATACCTAACTCCACTTGTATGTACCTTGATGGTATTTACACATATATATCTTCAATCTACACTTTCTCTATATACATTTAGTTTTCGATATTTTGTCCCTGGATAGTCTAGCCATGAAATAAGTGAATTATGATATTTCTAGCCTCGATATTCCATAGTACAATCTGTAGGGTGCACACTGTGAGTTGAAATGCTGCGTGGTGCTTAGGGCTTAGCATCCGGGAAAGGGAATGTATCTTGATGTTGCTGGTGGCAAGTCCTGTTAGGATGTCCAGAGGCGGAATGTCTTGAAGAGAAAGATGGTGAATGGTACCACTGAAATGCTGGGAGTGAAGCACTTGCATGTCAGGGGGTAGCTTGGTATTATAGGTGAGCAAGTCATGGTAGCAGGCACGGTCCGTGCAGGCAAGCACGGTGAGGCGGGGGAGGGGGTTGGAAGGCGACATACGACGGGTTAGTAAACATAAAATAAATAAAACCAATTACCTTGGGCTCGCCGCATCGCCGACTTGGCGATGCGGCGAGCGCAAGGTAAGTGGTTTTATTTATTTATTTTATGTTTACTAACCGTCGTATGTCGCCTTCCACCAACCCCCGCCCCGCCACCCCACCGCGCTTACCTGCACGGACCGCACCTGCATGGTAGGCTCGAACCTGATGTGGCTCTAGCCCGACTCTAGGCCCCTATTAAAAGATGAGCCACAGACGAGTCAGACTGCCTTCTCTCTCCTTTCTTTATCCAGATTTAGGCAAGCTACAGTCTGAAAATTGAAGGAAAGGTGCTGCTCACATTACCACTTTGAATATAATAAAACGTGTCTATTTCTTCTCCTGCTGACCTTGCAGTGTTTTTTTTTTTACGTCATCCCAGGTGCGGTTGACCTAGTAGGCCTTTCAGTGGCTTGTTTGTTGCTTCGGCTCCTATGGAAAGGCCAGTCCTGGTTCAGCTCCTGCTCGGCTCTGCCCAGTCTGTGTCTTGCCCACATCTGCCTGTAAGTAAATCTACCCAGACATGGCAGCCTTTCAGAAGCACCTGCCAAGCTTAAATTGTCCCAATTTCCCTGCGGAGGGTTAATTTTTGATGATCCTCTACAGTGTTTGCACCCTCTCCCGTCAGCCACTCCTCCCCCCCCCCCACCTGCCAGCTGCAAGGAAAGCAAAACCAGCCCTCTCAGCAGCTGCTGGAAGATTGAATAGGACAGCAGCGGAATTACAAATCTAGGGAGATTTAAGAGGGGAGAAAATATACTCGGTCAGACTGGCTCTGGAAACGTTGTGAGATTTCAGATGGTTCCCCAGTGCAATTTCAGATATTATTGCTCAGAAAACTTTGAATTCGCAATGAGAAAAGGGGGTGAGGAATATAGAGGGAGGATGGAGGAGGGCTAAATAGACCGGAAGGGGTGGATCACTAAAAATGAGAGACGGAGAAAAGGAGATGGAGAAGAACAAATTGAGAAAAAAATAAAGGAGAGTGGAGTGAGGGGAGAAGGGAATTGTGGATTGTGTAAGTTGTTAGATCAAAGATCCCAACCTTGGCTGGAGCCTGCCCAGATTTCAAAGATATTCACTTCCGGTAAATTGACATGCAATCATTCTTAAAGGGAATCATTTGCATAGCTGGTGGTCCTCCTTAAAATAAGAAATGAACGCAGCAGTTGCTTATTGATGGTTGATAATACCAATTAGGTCAAAGGTCGAAAAGAAGACAACGATTCAAAAACAAAGAAAAAAGGTGAATTAAGAACAAAGGAGGCAGCTTAGGTAGCTGAGTGGGCCGAACACTTACTGCAAAGATACTAGTAACCAGGGCTGGAGTGTGGCAAAGCCATGCACGTGAAGCACAAAAATTGTGTAGAACATTATGGGTTGGGGTGACGTTTTATAGTCCGCCAGTTAGGAGATGGATATATCGGTAGCCATATCTTATGACCCCCAAAGTGTCTCAACAGCGTGACAAGGTCATGGAAGGAAGTGTATAATGTCGGGGTGCACAGGGAGCCGCATATCCTGTCACGGGTTCACCTGTATGTTTCTTTTTTTTTTAAACTTTAACTGTAAAAACTAAGGAGCCCCAAATACCCGCCTCACATCTAAATTTCAAGGGGCATATTAGCAAGAAGAGGCGATAATCATCGCTAACCCTGCTTAGCGTGATTTTTTTTATCGCCGGCTATCGCTGGAATATATCGCCACGCTAACGCTGTATTAGCAACGATTAGCGCTATGGCAATGAATATTCCAGCGATAGCGGGGAAATGGGCCAACATCGCTGAAAAACCAGCGATGTTGCATGGAGAAGGGAGAACACCTTGCTGATACGACCCTGTGGTCGTATCAGCATAATCCACCCCCATGTTAGGTATGGCTAACACCTGCTAATTGCAGGTGTTAAATAAATGGCGATGACCCGGTTAGCGCGACTTTTCACGTCGCTAACTGGGGCCATAGGCCACCTTGCTAATAGGCGATAGGCCTGTTAGCGAGTGTTTCCCAGGTTTGTTCGTCGGAACGCCACTTTGCATGTCATTAGCGATAAATATCGCTGACATGCAAAGCGATAAAAACGGGCGCTAATGCCCGCAAACTGTCGCTAACTGCTGTTAGAGACAGTTTGCTGATAGAGCGATATAAATATCGCGCTTTAGCGGCAAAAGTGCCGCTAAAGCGGCGATAGTGCCCTTGCTAATATGCCCCCCAAATTTTCAAGCTTTTGTTTGATCTAAATTGGTCTTATAGAATTGGAATGGACAGCACGTATTTCCACGTGGATTTTTATACACTGGGGACACCGAATATCATCTTTGCTGGTAATGCTGACTGTGCATAAGTCCCAGGTTTGTGATTTATGCATATTTTAATTGGATGTCTGAGGTTCGGACACATTAATTTTTTTCATGAATACATTTATCGTGCTTTGGGATGTTTCATTTGGTGTCCTTGCTTGTCTGTGTTTCGAGGGTTATTATCCCTTGTAAGGTGATAACATGTTCTCGTTTGTAATATGTAATGTACAGGAGATTATCCATCACTGTCTACAAACTAAGGGCCATATGTATCAAGCCCATTTCCCGTTCGCAAACGGGCCGATTCTCAGAATCGGCCCGCTTATGACTGTAACAAGTCTTCTTTGGGATGTATCATCCCAAAGGCATTCAAGCAAATAGAGAATCGCAAAATTGCGATTTTCTATTTTATCGAATGATTTAGGAATCGCAAATTGCGATTCCTTAAATGAAATGTATGAAGCACCTAAGTTGTGCGATTATGGCTTAAGGAATCGCAAATTACCACCAACTACAGGTTGGTGGTAACTTGCGATTTCTTTGAGAAATGCATTTTTGCATTTTTCAAAGTGGCATGTGGCGCACATACATGCCCTTAGGGCATGTATGTGCGCCACATGTGCACCCATGCTCATTTCAGGGGTGCAACAGGGTGTCCTTTGGACACCCTTGCAACCTTGAAATTGCATTCTCAATTTGCGATTCTCTAATTGCTAATCGCAAATTGAGAATGTCCTCCCATTCATTCCTATGGGCCTCTAGGCCCATAGGAATGAATGGGGAGGGTTTCCTTAACTGCGATTTGCAATTTGCGAATCGCAATTAAGGAATATGTAGGATTCGCAATTTTTCTTGCGAATCCTACATACATCTCGCTTGCGATTCTCAAATAGCGATTCTTAAAAATTCGCTATTTGAGAATCGCAAACACAAACTTTGATACATATGGCCCTAAGTCTCTTTTATTCCTATGATGAGCAGGACAAGGAAAGCTGGAATTAGAGGAAGTCTCTGGAAGTGTCAAATTTAATAAGATTAGGCTGTAGAGGGAAGAAGAACCAAAAATGAAAAAAGTAAACTGGATAACAGGACTTGCAAAGAAGAAATCCAGTGGTATTTCACGTATGAATGTTAACGAGAGTCTTTTATTTTAAGACACATCCCAGCACCGACTGATCTCACTAACACACATGAACAAACTAAATACACAGGACCAATTGAATTGGTGCACAGTTCTTTATTTCAAAGTGTGTGCTGAATGGTTGACACAATGAGGTTATGCGTTTGTATAAGGAAACATAAAACATGACAGTAAGTGGATATCCACCCAGCCACAGAACTAACTCCTGACAATCATCCCAATGGACATCAATTAGAAACACTAATGATCCACTTTTTCAGAGTTTGTAGATTGCAACAATGATGCTTTTGTGACCACTTTTTGGATGTCAATTAGGGGCAGTGCTTAACTTGAGCCGGTGGCTGCAGGTTGTGGGTAGCAGCAGGGCTTTAAGTGGGCCGTGTCTCACCGGTGCTGAGCACCGGCAGTTTTTTAAATGGGGCCTCGAAACGGGTCTCTATCGGGCTCTGTTTTGTGTCCTGGCACAGGCGGTCCGTTTTTTACGGACTGCAATGACAGCAGGCACATGATGTGCGCGTGCTCACTTCTCACTAGTGTAGAAGTTACGGCATGACGTCATGCCAGGTGAACGTTGTAGGGGAAGGGGAAATCCTTTAAAGGGAGTCATTTTCTCTCTGGATTTCCCTTCTCTTTTTGAAACTCAGGAGCAGCAACATTGTCGTGGTGTCACCAGGGCTTTAAGTCGAAGCTTTTCAATATTATATACAAGGCATAGTTGCTGCTTATTTATCTTATGCAACTAACAACCATTGGCAAAGCCAATAGTCCCAACTTGCTGTAGGTATGATGTTACTTGTTGTATCATATATCTGGATGTAATGACAGAAACAGCAAAATACAAGTCGGGCGGCACTACGCTAAGCACAGATTTTTAGCTTACGTGGTTTTTTTAAGCCACGCCCTTAATTACATTGGCCACGTCCCTTTGAGAGACCCCCCAGTTTTTTCATCCCACTTAAAGCCCTGGGTAGCAGCACACATTCCTGAGAACTGGGACTTATTTTTGATCAGGCTTTGACTGAGTGCAAGAGAGATGAAGGCAGACATGGAAGAAAGATGGAGAAAGAGAAAGGTGGGGAAACAGAGACAAAGGGAGAGGGCAGGGATGAAAAAGAATCCGCAAGAGTGCAATAAAGAAACATAAAGTGTAAGGCGGCGGAAGAAAGAGACATGAGGTGGGATCAAGACTGGACAGCCTAAGTAATTGGCAACCACAGCTTTCAGCAGTGCTGGTGGCGAACAACTGAGAAACAGTTTGGGCCCCTGTACTTACATTTTATTTTTTACAAACTTAGCACTGATTAGGGGTAACCAGCGATTATTGCTGTTACCCTTGGAGATCCCTTTTTCAGCCCCTGTCATTGTCCTTGCTCTAGTGGGCTATTATGCATTTCCAAAGTGTGTGAATCTGAAAAGCACGCTAGAGTTTACAATTCACTTTGACATCATCATTGTCATCATTGTGAGTGACTGGGAGATGAACAAAACCAAAACAGAGTCCATCAAACGAGCAGGGCCATGACTAATTTGCGTATGGCTGGTTTCTGTCTAGAGTGGCACAGTGGGTTAGAACAGTTGTCTCTTATGTAACTCGAGCCATCACCCGTGGATTAGATTAACTCAAGCATTCCTTAGCAGGCATCCAAAGTGTAATGGCCATGCCCAGACCTGAGTCCCTCTCTCTCTGTGACATAAGCTGCATCTCACTGATGAGGGCCAAATACGACAAATAATTCTGGGGTTGCTTGTGTTTCCGTCCGGAGTCAACTGGGCCTTGAAGCATGAGATGAACTGTTCCTATAGGAGCAGGACCAAGACTTATCTGCATATGGCCAATCACGGTCTAGACTGGCATATTGAGGAAAAATAAAATGTATTTCAATGTGGACCAAATTAATTGCCTGTGGCTGAGATTACTTCGAGCATTCCTTCTATCATGTTGTTGTTTGTTTCAAACACAGCATGTCAGCGTGTTTGCAGCAATCAGTTTCCAATCAAAGCATTCAGCGAGGAAGACCCAGAGCATACCAACTTTGCGGCAATGGACAAAGCCTGAAGAGCTATGCACAGACCCTGCATTGCCCATGGCACCAGTTCCTCCCCATTCACAGATGTGATTTTCACAATGTTATAGTATCTTCTAAATGCAGGATTTGCAGCTCTGCCCATTGCACAATATATATATATTTCCCTTGGTTACAAATATTTTTCAAATCAGAGATCACATTGTTTTGTGTGCCAGATTCTTCACAATGCACAGTGCTTCCTAGCAACAAATTGATTCTCACTGCAGTGAGCTGATATTGACTTGGGTCTCTGCTCATTCTCATTAAATAAGTCAACTCCTTGGTTTTTAGGTCACTCAATATTAGTTTCCTGAGTACCACCTTTTTGCATTGAACAGATTTTGCACTGGCCACACAGATTGCCACATCCTGAATGCAAGATCAGTCTCTGCACAGAATTTTCACTGTCCTTAGTACCGGCTACGTCTCATTTAAACAACCCTTGCTTTACCCTGGGTGGAAAACAACAGGCATATTGGTTTTAAATACGGTACTATCAAAATTTTGAAGCCAAAATATCAACCACTAGAATATTGTGAAGATAAACATATATAGATAAGTGTAAAATCACTATTCTTAACTTCACACACGCACATATATATTACCTCTGGCACCCAGCAGTAGGCAGTTATTGTTAGGACCTAGATCCCATAGGAAAATTATTTTTTGACTTGCTTATAACTCTGGCGCCATTTGACAGATCTTCACAAAATTTTCCCAAAACAGGTGTCCCACTTTGTCTAGTTGTGCATGGAAAGTTTTGGGGTGACCTGTCAAGCGGGGGCCGAGAAAAAGGGGGGATTAAAAAAAGTGTGTTTCCCATGTTAATTCCCATAGCGAACTTAGACACTACTATTGCCGGAATCGCTGAACGGAATGACACCAAATTTGGCAGAAAGCTAGATCTTGGTCGAGTAAGCAAGCTTTTTGTGGCTTGGTGTAAATCTGTTCAGTAGTTTTTTAGATATTAATGGAAAAATAAATAGAGATGTCTAGGGACACGAATCCTTCACAGCACTTGGCGAATCCACACACCAATAGCACTGCTGTGATTGGCTGGCCGCAACCTGAGTAGAAAGTTGTGCCCGCCATTTCAGATATCGGGGAATGGTCCCCAGTTGGAAAAAATTGGATGTAATGAAGTAGAAGGGGTCAGGGTAGAGCTAACCTGACCCCATGAGTACAATATAAGGGCCTGTGATGGACCCCCAGATGGGTTAGAAAATACCCCAAAATGTGTTTTTTTATGTGAAAGAGTTCGTGAATCCGCCGCGATGCTCAGCGTGGTCCCCATGTAAACTTGCGGCAGATTCACAAATTCTGTCAAAAAAACACACACACTCTCCTCCGCACTCACAGACCCACTCACAGACCTACCGAGACACTTTCACACCCACTCACTGACCCACTTAGGCGCTCACTCACCCACTCAAAGGCCCACTCAGACACTCACGCACCCACTCACATAATCGCTCAGACACTCTTACACCCACTCACAGACCCACTGAGACACTCTCACACCCACTCACCGACCCACTCAGACACTCAAATACCCACTGGTAGACTCACTTAGGCCATCTTACACCCACTCACAGACCCAATTGCACACCTACTCAGAGACCCACTCAGACACTCACACACACACTCAGACACTGTCATAGCCACTCACAGAACCACTCAGATACTCTTAAACCCACTCACAGACGCACTCATACACTCTCACACCCACTCACCGACCCACTCAGACACTCACACACCCACTCACAGACCCACTCAGACACTCACACATCCACTGGTAGACTCACTTTGACCATCTCACGCCCAATCACAGGCCCACTGAGACAATTACACACCCACTTAAGATTCACTCACTCACACATCCACTCAAACACTGTCACGGCCACTCACAGACTCACTCAGACACTCTTAAACCCACTCACAGACCCACTCACTCTCCCACCTACTCACTAACCCACTCAGACACTCAGACACCCACTAAGACACTGTCACACCCACTCACACACCCACACTGACATTCAAACACCCACTCGCATACTCACTCAGACACTCTTACACCCACTCAAATACCCACTTAGACACTCACATGCCCACTCACAGACCCTACTCAGACACTGTCACACCCACTCACAGACCCACTCAGACACTCTTACACCCATCCACAGACCCCCTCAGACACTGTCACAACCACTCACAGATCCACTCAGGCACTGTCACACCCACTCTGACATTAAAAAACTCACTCACAAACCCACTCAGACACTCTTTCACCCACTCACAGACCCACTCAGACACTCTCACACACCCTCACCAACCCACTTAGACACTCACACACCCGTACACAGACCCAGTTACAGACCCATACAGCTCACTCACACACCCACTCTCAAAGGTTGCAAGCAACAGTTAGGAAATAACATTTTAAAACCTTCAAAATTCACAAAATAAACGAAGGTTACAGGCACATTATAGTTAGGAAATAACATTAAAAAATTGTAGAAATTCACTGAAAAAAACCAATGGTTATAGGGAGGTTATAGTTAAGGAATAACATTTTAAAAACCTTAGAAATTCACTGAATGTAATAGTTAGGCTCCGATTTTACATGCACAAAACCATAGAAATTCAGCAGTTATAGTTACCTGAGGTACCTATTACTTAAGCCCCTTCAATGCACTGCTTATGACCTCACATTTTACATCACTCATGACATGGTCAGTGACATATAATAGTTGTGGAGTTAGGAATATTTTTGCGTTTGGATTAACTATCAGTTCCACCTCAATGCATAGAGTTCTAATTCTCATTGCTGCTTAGGCTGTATAGTTTATACTTCTGACTTATTTCATACAGTTTGGACTGTCTGTAGACCTGCTTTGTCTCAATAATGCAGAGATTTATTTGCCTTGGGTACCACGCCAGTCTCATTACACAGAGCGCATATTGCACCCGGCACCAGGTCCATCTAATTTCACCTTATTTCATTGCTCATGCTCTGGTTACAGCTCTATCCTATGGCACAGACCAGGCATTGGGCTGGGAATGAGCTCCCTCAGATGGCACAGTGCTTCCTTTGCCATTCCTTTGTGTATTATTCCCTTATTCTGCACAATTTGCGTACCAGCTTTGTCTCACTGCGTAGACCTTGAGTAAGCTTGGGTCTAGCTTTGTACATTTCAAAATGTTTACATTGTCTCAATGCAAGCTTGTACAGAGGTTGGATGGCACAGAGTACCAGTTCTGCCTCACTGCGCAGAGTTTGCATTGTATCGGTTCTGCATCACTGCACAGAATTTTCATTAACCTGAGTGCCATTTGTGCCTCACTGTATGGAATTTCGCTTACCCTTGGTACCTGTTTTGCCTCACTGTATAGAGCTTCCGTTGCCCTGGGCACCCTTTCTGCCTCATGACACAGAGTTTGCATTGCCATGTGTACTACTTCTACCTCATTGCAGAGAGCTGGCATTGCTCTTTCTACCAGTTCTTCTTCATTGCACAGTCTGCATTGCCATGTGTGCCAATTCCACCTCATTACCCAGAGTTTGCATTGGCCTTTAGGAACAGTTCTACCTCATTACACTGACTTTGCATTGCATTTGGTACCAGTTCTGCCTCATTGCGTAGATGGCATTACCCTAACTCAAGCTCTGTCACGGATTGCATCACCTTTCTACCGAATTCGTGGTTCTGTCACTGTCCTTTTAACAGGGATTGCACGTCCCCGCATACCCTGACACCAGTCCTGCCTCACTGCGCAGTGCTACATTGCCCTGGGCACCAGTTCTGTCTCGTGGAACGCAGCTCAGGTTGCCCCGGGCACCAGTTCTCCCTCATTGCAAAGAGTTCACATTGCCCTGGGTACTATTTCTGCCTCCCTGCACACAGCTCACGGTGTCCTAGGTGCACTTTCTGCCTCACTGCATGCAGCTCGCGTTGTTCTAGGTACCAGTTCTGCCTCACTGCATCTACCTCATGTTGCCCTGGCACCAGTTGGGCCTCACTGTATATGGCTAACATTGCCCTAGGCACCAGTTCTACCTCACTGCATACAGCTCACGTTGCTAGGGCATCAGTTCTGCCTCATTGCATTGAGCTCATATTGCCCTAAGTACCAGTTTTGTCTCACTGCATACAGCTCACGTTGCCCTGGCACGAGTTCGGCCTCATTTTATAGAGTTCCCACTTCCCTGGCTACCAGTTCTGCCTCACTGCACGCAGCTCACGTTGCCCTAGGCACCAGTTCTGCCTCACTGCATTGAGCGCATGTTGCCCTAAGTACCGGTTCTGCCTCACTGCACACAGCTCATGTTGCCATGGCACCAGTTCTGGCTCACAGCATTGAGCTCATGTTGCCCTAAGTACCGGTTCTACCTCACTGCACACAGCTCACGTTGCCCTGGCATGAGTTCTGCCTCATTTTATAGAGTTTCCACTTCCCTGGGTACCAGTTCTGCCTCACTGCACACAGCCCACGTTGCCCTAGGTACCAGTTCTGCCTGCCTGCATACAGCTCATGTTGCCCTAGGTACCAGTTCTGCCTCATTGCACACAGCTCGCATTTCCCTAGGTACCAGTTCTTCCTCATTGCACACAGCTCACGTTGCCCTAGGCGCATTTCTATATCACTGCACACAGCTCGCGTTGTCCTGGCCCCAGTTCTGCATCATTTTATAGAGTTCCCACTTCCCTCAGTACCAGTTCTGCCTCACTGCACGCAGCTCATAGTGCCCTAGGTACCAGTTCTGCCTCATTGCACACAGCTCATGTTGCCCTAGGTACCAGTTCTGTCTCACTGCACACAGCTCACGTTGCCCTAGGCACCATTTCTTTATCACTGCACACAGCTCACGTTGTCCTAGGTACCAGTTCTGCCTCATTGCACACAGCTCACGTTGCCCTAGGCACCATTTCTATATCACTGCAAACAGCTCATGTGCCCAGGGTACCAGTTCTGCTTCATTGCATAGTGATCATGTTGCTCTGGGTACCAGTTCTGCCTCACTGCATAGTGATCACGTTGCTCTGGGTACTAGTTCTGCCTCACTGCACACAGCTCACGTTGCCCTGGGTACCAGTTCTGCCTCACTGCATAGTGATCATGTTGCTCTGAGTACCAGTTCTGCCTCACTGCGCACAGCTCACGTTGCTCTGGGTACCAGTTCTGCCTCACTGCGCACAGCTCAGGTTGCCCTGGGTACCAGTTCTGCCTCTCTGCTTAGTGATCACGTTGCTCTGAGTACCAGTTCTGCCTCACTGCGCACAGCTCAAGTTGCTCTTGGTACCAGTTCTGCCTCACTGCACATAGCTCACGTTGCCCTGGGTACCAGTTCTGCCTCACTGCATAGTGATCATGTTGCTATGGGTACCAGTTCTGCCTCACTGCCCACAGCTCAGGTTGCCCTGGGTACCAGTTCTGCCTCACTGCACACAGCTCACGTTGCCCTGGGTACCAGTTCTGCCTCACTGCATAGTGATCACGTTGCTCTGGGTACTAGTTCTGCCTCACTGCACACAGCTCACGTTGCCCTGGGTACCAGTTCTGCCTCACAGCACATAGCTCACGTTGCCCTGGGTACCAGTTCTGCCTCACTGCATAGTGATCACGTTGCTCTGGGTACCAGTTCTGCCTCACTGCCCAAAGCTCAGGTTGCCCTGGGTACCAGTTCTACCTCACTGCACACAGCTCACGTTGCCCTGGGTACCAGTTCTGCCTCACTGCATAGTGAACACGTTGCTCTGGGTACCAGTTCTGCCTCACTGCGCACAGCTCACTTTGCCCTGGGTACCAGTTCTGCCTCACTGCACACAGCTCACGTTGCCCTGGGTACCAGTTCTGCCTCTATGCATAGTGATCACGTTTCTCTGAGTACCAGTTCTGCCTCACTGCGCACAGCTCACTTTGCCCTGGGTACCAGTTTTGCCTCACTGCACACAGCTCACGTTGCCCTGGGTACTAGTTCTGCCTCAGTGCACATAGCTCACGTTGCCCTGGGTACCAGTTCTGCCTCACTGCATAGTGATCACGTTGCTCTGGGTACCAGTTCTGCCTCACTGCGCACAGCTCAGGTTGCCCTGGGTACCAGTTCTGCCTCACTGCACACAGCTCACGTTGCCCTGGGTACCAGTTCTGCCTCACTGCATAGTGATCACGTTGCTCTGGGTACCAGTTCTGCCTCACTGCGCACAGCTCACTTTGCCCTGGGTACCAGTTCTGCCTCACTGCCCACAGCTCAGGTTGCCCTGGGTACCAGTTCTGCCTCACTGCACACAGCTCACGTTGCCCTGGGTACCAGTTCTGCCTCACTGCGCTCAGCTCACTTTACCCTGGGTACCAGTTTTGCCTCACTGCACATAGCTCACGTTGCCCTGGGTACCAGTTCTGCCTAACTGCGCACAGCTCACTTTACCCTGGGTACCAGTTTTGCCTCACTGCACATAGTTCACGTTGCCCTGGCTACCAGTTCTGCCTCCCTGCATAGTGATCACGTTGCTCTGGGTACCAGGTCTGCCTCACAATGCAAAGCTTACGTTTCCTGGGTTCCAGTTCTGCCTCACTGCATAGTGTTCACGGTTCCCTGTGAACCAGTTCTGCCTCACTGCACGTAGCTCGTATTGCCCTGGGTACCAGTTCTGCCCCAGTGCATTCAGCTCACGTTGCCCTGGCACCAGTTCCGCCTCACTGCATAGAATTTACGTTGCACTGGCACCTGCCTCACTGAAAAGGGTTTACGTTGCACTAGTAACAGTTCTGCCTCATTTCAAAGAGTTTACGTTGCACTAGTAACAGTTCTGCCTCATTTCAAAGAGTTTACGTTGCACTAGTAACAGTTATGCCTCATTTCAAAGAGTTTACGTTGCACTAGTAACAGTTCTGCCTCATTTCAAAGAGTTTACGTTCCACTAGTACCAGTTCTGCCTCATTGCAAAGAGTTTACGTTGCACTAGTGTGACTAGTACCAGTTCTGCCTCACTGCACGCAGCTCATAGTGCCCTAGGTACCAGTTCTGCCTCAGTGCATGCAGCTCACGTTGCACTGGCACCAGTTTTGCCACATTACAAAGATTTTAAGTTGTCCTGGGTACCAGTTCTGCCTCAATGCTCGGAACTCACATTGACCTAGGTAAAAGTTCTGCCTTCTTGCACACAGCTTACGTTACTAGGTGCCAGTTCTGTTGTGGATTCCATTGCCTTGGCACTACCCCCTTGGGCATCATCTCTGTCCTATTAACCTGGTTTGCACTGCTCTGCATTGCGGCTCATAGGTACCAGCTCCATCTCACTGCCCAGGTTTCACTGCATCTGTGCCAACCCTGCCTCGCTGGAAAGAGTTGGCATTGCTCAGCAGGTAGTGTATTTGCCTCTCAGTGGTGGCGAGCTCTGCCCCCTGGCAGACTGATGGTCCGAGCTTGCGTTGCCCGCCATCTGGTCTCTCTTGTTTAGCTCTGCTGTTGGAAGGGTGCCTGGGTAAAGCAATCCACTTCTCTCTGAGCCGATGCCAATTCCCTCTGTGAAATGAAGGGCACTCGCAGGCAGCTCGCACCGGGCACTGGCTTCAATGGCACCTCCTCTGAGTGATGGAATCCGAGCTTCCACCCTCAATAAATCTCACATCTTCAAACGCAATAAACCGACCTTTGCCTCCGGAAAGAGCTGGCCGCAATGGGAAGTTGGCATGAACACAGAAAATTAAGATTTCAATCCCGTCCTGAGTGGAATTAGAAAACAGTGGCCAGAAAGGAGAGGAAATGAAGGGAAGAAGAAGAAAAAGAAGGAGATCAAAGAGGAGAATGAGTAAAAGGGGAGGGAGTATCAGAGGGGCAAATAAAGGGGGGGGGAGGGAAGGAGGGAGGGAGGCAGGCAGACAGGCAGGCAGGCTGGCTCCAGATCTTGATCAAAGTCATGTGATTCTGGACAAAGCATGTAATCACAGTATGCTGCTTCATTTTATAAAAAGTGGGGGTAATTTTACAAATATGTGCTAAACGAATACAGCTGTGATGTCTAGTACTCTCCTCATCACATCCTAGCAGATTTAATCTGTTTCCAAATGTACCTCTGAATGTCCTCCCTCACACAAGATCCAGTATACAATACGTGGTAATGCTCCACCTTCAATACATATTTGTTCTTTCAAGTGCTCTGTTGCTCCTGGATGTTTGGTTTCTGCTATATCAAATACCCAAAATAGAGTTTAAGTAGTCCTGGAAACATGAACAGCATCCCTCCCTCTATCCTGCCAGGGAGAAAATGGAACACATTCTTTAAGAGAAACAGCTCCAGAAAGGCGACTTTTGGATACTGTTGGGGGCCATATATCTGACCCGGTTTGTGTCGCTGTTGCACCACTCAACGTGGTGGAAGAGTGGCACAAACCGAAAGTCATATTTTTGAAGCCACACAAAGCTACTTTGCCTGACTCTGAGTGGCTCCAAAAATATGGAGTAACGCAACGCAGTGCAAATCGCTGCGTTAATCTGCCCTGGGTAGGCGTTCCGTGGGTGTTGCATGGGTGCTCCCTCGCTACTCCCATGGTATTTGACGAATTCCCTGATTTACAAGACCATGTAAACCTGGTAATGCCAAAAAGATACACCAAGGAGGCGTAACGAGGAGAAATATGTTTATTTCTCCTCGTTTTTTTTCTTCTTTCTATGTGTGGAAAAGCCTCTCAGTATTGTTTTGAACTCTTTCCTGCACAAAAACAATCCTGCCTACAACACAGGCACCCTTGCACCATGATGCAAGAATGCCTGCATTGGCGCCAGGTTGCCAAAACGGCGCTAGGGGAAAGGACAGAAATGTACCGTATTGGATAAATACGGAACATTGCTGCCCTTTCCCAGTGATGCAGGGCAGCGCAGCAAGGTGACTTGCTATACTGCCCTGCGCCACAAAACTCCTAAATATGGCCCTTGATGTCAGGGTATCAATGCCTGACATGGTACCAGGTTGTTACTAGATCAAAGGGTATGTTTACTGGGTGAGTGGTTGCTCTATGTGTTGTTAAGTGTATTTTAGGTGTGGTTATTAAATGAGTACTTGTCTCATGTGCTGTCAAATGTGTGTATTATAGTGCTTTGTTATGTTTTCTATCTGAGTGCTAGTCTCACTTGGGGTTAATATCATGTGTTGTTGTGTTTTTGAGTATGTTTGCTAATTAAACGCTCCCCTCATTGGCATTGTTGCGTTTGTCTACATTTACTAGGGAAGTGATAGCCGTGTGTGTTGTTAGATATAAGCATTGTTGTGTTTTTGAGTATGTACACTCAGTGGCGTAGTTTGGGGGTCATGTGCCCTAGTGCAAGCAATGAACCCATGCTCTCCAGCTAGTAATAAAATACTGCTGTAAATGAGGTGCTGCCCACCCACCACACCCCTGGACCTCAGTGTCGCCATACTAATGTAATTTACGGGGGTCCAAGTTCCTCATTCTACTCGTCTTTTCTTCGCCTCTCTATCCCTATCCTGCTCTCCTCTCATCTCCTTCATCCTTTTAATGCTCTCCCCTCTATTTATTTATTTATGAGTTTATAAAGCGCACAGCTACCCCCAACGGGGGTGTCCCAGCGCTGAAACAGACGGCAGATGGAAGGTGCAGAGTGGGGGACAAAGGGTTGGTAAACAACCAGGTCTTTAAGGCACGTCGAAAGATGGGTTCTGACTCAGAGGTACAAAGGGAGAGTGGCAGGGCGTTCCAAATTTTGGAGGTAATCACCGCAAAGGCTCTGCCACCCATTCTAGACCTGTGAAAGCAGGGGGTAGCAAAGAGACAGAGATGGTTGGATCTGAGGGTCCGACTGTGTTGATAGTGCTTGAGCCGAGCTCTCAGGCAAGCAGGGCCATGTCCTCGGAAAGCCCTGAAAGCCAAGATGAGAGCCTTGAATTCAATCTGTTTAATCACCGGAAGCCAATGAAGCTTCCTCAGATGGGGGGTGATCGAATGGCGGAAAGGAATTTTACAGATCACTCTGGCCGCCGCGTTTTGAACAATCTGTAGACGCCTAATCAGATGGGCAGGTGCCCCAAGATACAGACTGTTGGCGTAGTCTAGATGGGAAGTAATTAAAGCATGGATTATGGTCCGGCGGGACTCCAGGGGGAGGAAGTGGAGAAATTTACAAAACATGTGAAGCTTTCCAAAACAGGAAGAGGACACCTCTCTAATTTGGGTTTTGCAGGACAGTTCATTATCAAACCGGAAGCCAAGGTTCCTAGCCGAGTCAACAGGCTTGGGAGGAGGGTTCATCTCGGGTGGCCACCAAAGCTTCGGGGGAGGGGGAATATTTTGGTTGAAGAAGAGTACCTCGGTTTTGTCCGAGTTTAACTTAAGAGTATTCAGTGACAGCCACGTCGAGATGTTACTCAGGCAGTGTCTAAAATTAGAGAATGCCACCTCGGAATGTTCTTCAAAGGAAAACACCAATTGGGTGTCTTCGGCGTAGGAGATCACCCTCACCCCACAGGATTCAACCATAGTCGCAAGGGGGGAAAGGTAGACGTTGAAAAGAAGAGGACTCAAGGCAGAGCCCTGGGGAACCCCACAGAGCAGGGGTTTCTTGTCAGAGACGAAAGGATGGAGAGAAACTTGTTGAGTCCGGTTACCCAGATGGGACCGGATCCAGGACTGGGGCGTGCCCTGAATCCCCAAGTTGTTTAATCTATCCAGAAGGATAGGATGGGAGACCATGTTGAACGCCGCGGATAGGTCGAGAAGCACTAGCATGGCTGCTTTGCCCGAATCCACGCATTCACGGATGGTCTCAGAGACTTCGAGAAGGGCGGTCTCGGTACTGTAGCCGGATCTGAAGCTGGACTGAGAGTCATGGAAAAAGTTATGAGATTCCAAGTGGCTGGAGAGTTGTTCCTGAACTATTTTTTCAAGAATTGTTGCTGGCGCTGGTAGAAGGGAACTAGGTCTATAATTTTTTTAAACAGTTGGGTCGGCATCTGCTTTTTTGAGAATAGGCACTAGAAGAGCCTGTTTCCACACTGAGGGGAAGGTACCAGAGCATAGAGAGGCAGAACTGATTCAGTGGGGTATTGATGAGGGGGCTAAGATATTGAAGAACTGAGCCGGGCAAGGATCCTTGGGAGAACCGGATTTGCACATTAAGTGTTTGTGAAGTGAGGTATCGGAAGAGATAGGACGGAAAGTGGTCAGATCATCATTGTTGACCAACCTAGCAGCAGGGACTGGGGAGTGAAGTGGAGGGGCAAACGTTGAATAAATATCAAGAATTTTGTCCTGAAAGAAACCTGATAGCCCATTGCAAAGGTTCGAGGTAGGGGGGACTACACTCATGGTGACGGCAGGCTGAGTAAAATCTTTTACAATTTTAAAAAGAGTTTTAGCTGAATTACCTGCAGAGTGGATTTTGTTAATAAATCAATCTCTCATCGTAGAGCGTTTGAGTTTGTGGAAATTTTTTAGGGCAGCTTTATATACTAATTTAGCTGTGGAGTCGTAGGATGATCTCCAGCTGCGCTCCAATTTCTTGCAGTGGCTTTTCTCTACACGGAGCTCTGAGGTAAACCAAGGGGCTGATGGTTTTTGTCTTGAAGAGTTAGTGGGTTTGAAGGGGGCAACAATATCAAGAACGGAGGTTAGCCAACTGTTAAAATTTATTGAATCAAGGTCCGGGTCTCCTGACAGTTGAAGGGGGATGGAGGAGAGTGCAGGAGTCATGCTATTGCTAGTGATATTGAACCATTTCCTTCTGTTTTCCAAGTTATGGGGAGGACTGGGGGTCCGTGGAAGCAGTGACAGGCTGAAAGGAATTAAGAAATGGTCGGACCAGATAAGTGGTAAGTGGAGGGGCTGTTGTCAAATTGGGATTATTGGTGAAAATCAGGTCTAACGTGTGATCGGCAGAATGCGTGGGGCCATTGACCAGCTGGGTCAGATTGAAGCCATCCAAAGTATCGATAAGTTGATGGGCTTTGGTGCAGTTGGTGTCGTCCGCGTGTACATTGAAATCTCCTAGGATCGTGAAATAAGTATGTTTGAGCGAGAGGTCTGCCACCGCATTATATAGTTCAAGCAGGTGATTGGGAGGGGAATTAGGGGGTCTGTAGATCAGAATTCCGGTCATAACTACGTTCGGGGTCATCGTTATGCAAAAGTACATGGCTTCTAAGAGCCCCACATTAAGAAGTTTCCTATGAGAGATTTCCCAACTCGAGCAAAAGACCACTGCTACTCCTCCTCCAGATATCAGCCTGGTTGACCCCCAAGATCCGATAGCCAGCTGGAATGGCTAGGGTGAGGTCGGGATTAGAATGGGCCTTGGTCCAGGTTTCGGTCAGGAACATTAAGTCCCATGAATGGGCTTCCAGGGAGAGCCAGATGTCATCTGAATGGCGAGGGAGGGATCTACAATTGATCAAGCAGGCTTTTATGGGGGGGGATACGTGGTATTCCGGTTAGAAGAGGTAGGGGGAGTTGGGATAGCCGGGAATGGTTGCATGGGATCTCCTATGAAAGGGAATTGACAGCTACTACATTTTGCTGGGGAAGAAGCCCTGAGTGGTCAGGGTTAAGTGAGTGCTCACATTTCCCGACCCTCAGGTTTAAGAGTTGAGTTGAGCCCTGGACCAAAGGATAGGTCCATCGGGGGGACCACGGGCAGCATGGCTAGCGCTGGCCACGGTTCGGACGTGGCCGGCGCAGACGGGCTTGCTTTTGGCGCGCCAGCGGCGCGTCCGCTGCGCATCGAGAATGGCATGTGACTTAAGTAGGCAGCAGCCGCTAGAACGCTAACCGTCAAGCTCTGCCCCCGCCTTTAGGCCGGAAGAGGAACCAAAATGCCACCATCTCCCGGGGCGAACCCGTGGTGGACCGGGGAGCGGGCCGGAAGGTGCCTGCCTGCCGAGGGGAGACTATTTGGGGGCAAGGTAAGAGGTGAGGCAAATGAAGTCAACAAAAATTAGAGCAAAGTGCAGGGTGCATAGGAGAAAAGTACATGAAAGTGGCGCCTTTAACAATTTTAGCGCAGTTAAAAGTAATAAAAATGCTATTTTTAAAACCGTTTTCCAGAATGCTAGTGCCTTACTTCTGTGCGCGTCCGCTGCGCGTCGAGAATGGCATGTGGCTTAAGTAGGCAGCAGCCGCTAGAATGCTAACCGTCAAGCTCTGCCCCCGCCTTTAGGCTGGAAGAGGAACCAAAATGTCACCAGCTCCCTCCACGCAATCGGGCGAACCCGTGGTGGACCGGGGAGGGGGGCGGAAGGTGCCTGCCTGCCGAGGGGAGACTATTTGGGGGCAAAGTAAGAGGTGAGGCAAATAAAGTCAACAAAAATTAAAGAAAAGTGCAGGGTGCATAGGAGAAAAGTACATGAAAGTGGTGCCTTTAACAATTGTAGCGCAGTTAAAAGTAATAAAAATGCTATTTTGAAAACCGTTTTCCAGAATGCTAGTGCCTTACTTCTGCGCGCGTCCGCATCCTCTTCCTCTGTCTCTTCCCCCTCTTCAGTCTCTCACTCATCCTCACCGTCTTCCTCCCTTCTCTCCTTATTTCTGGTTCCTTTCTCTTCCTTTTTCTCCTTGCCCGCTTTGCTCATCCTTTTTTCCTTTCTCTTTCTCCCTCAACCTTAATCCTCCCACTTTGCCATCTTTTCCTGCCCTTCTTCACGTTCTTTCACCCTCTCCTTTTCTTTAATCTCTTTCCTCTCTGTTCTTTTTTAGGTCGAGCATTCGAGACCTCTTGTATACACTTTAGTATTTACTTTAGTATATACTTATATGTGTATGTACTTTGTGGGCTCTGGAGATCAGCCCTAGGACTTGTCTGCTTCCGCTTAGGGACTTTTTTTCTGTTCAACTGCCTCTATTTAACTGTTTTGATAGAAAACGACCAGCAGAGGTCAGTAAAATACTTTGCTTTCTGATGAGGGACTTTCTTTTTTTAATTTTTCTGGCAACTGCCTCTATTTAACTTTCTTGATAGAAAACGACCAGCAGAGTTCAGTAAAATACCAGAATCACTTTAGCATTCTCTAGATTCCAGTCCATAGAAAGTGTCTTCCATGAGCACCCGTAGACAATAATATTTTTTCAAATCTTGTATTTTCAGTGATATGACCACCGAAGGCCCTGCTTTTACATTAAAAACAGAGCTTTGGACTATACCATTTCCAGCTGAAAGGCAATATTTCTCTCCATGTGTTCCCATACCTGGCGTGTCACGCAGTTTGGTGCTTACTTTCTTTCCCTCCATGTTAAAGAACAGTAGATGTTTCAGCACCCAGGCTAATGAGCTGCATAGCTAAATATATACAAGGTCCCAAAGGCGAGACCGATTGCATTGCAAATGATTGTTTCCCATTATCTCTACTCTCTCTGTACACCTACCCAGAAAAGTAAACGCTGCCAAGCCCCTGGCATGCACTGTGTCTAAAAAACACATCAGAACAGGCAGCTTTTGAAATTGCATCAACTGGTGCTGGGCAGACAGGGCCCCCTCTGGGCCCCAGTGCATTACACCGATCACACCAACGGTAGCTACACCCCTGTGTTTACCAGCTGAGTGTTCACTTTGCATGCTGGTAAATGTGTGCATTGTTGTGTTATGATTGTATTTGCAAGGCGAGTGCTCGCCTCGTGCGTTGTCAAAGGCATGCATAGCTGGGTTTGAGTACATCTGCACAGTGTCTGCTGTTAAATGTGTGCATTGTTGTGTTATGATTGTATTTGCAGGGCGATTGCTCGCCTTTTGTACTGTTCAAGGCATGCATAGCTGTTTTTGAGTACATTTGTACAGTGCATGCTTGTCTTGTCTGCTGTTAAATGTATGCATTGTTCTATTTTGAGTATGTTTGCTAGGTGAGTGGTCGCCTTGTGTGCTGTTAAATATATGCATTTTTTGTGTTTGTGTACATTTAGTAGTTGAATGCTTGCAGCGCATGCTGCTTAATGTATGCATATTTGTGTTTGAGTACGTTGTTGTTTACTAGGTTAGTGATTGCCCCATATGCTGTTAAATGTATGCATTGCGTTTGAGTATGTTTAGTAGATGAATGCTTGCATTGAGTTCTGTTAAATGAATGCATTCTTGTGTTTGAGTACGTTTACTAAGTGAATGCCCCCTCGTGTGCTGCTGGGTTAATGCATTGCTGTGTTTGTTTGCTTTTACAATAGAAGTGCTGGCCTTGTGTGTTGTTAAACGTATGCATTTTTGTGTTTTGGAGTATGTCGACTAGCTTAATGCTCTCTTCGCATGCTGTTGAATGTGTGCAATGTTTTGTTTTAGTTTTGAGTATTTTTACAAGGTGAGTACTCGCCTCGTTTGCTCTTAAATGCATTCATTGTTGCGTTGTTGCTTTGGAGCGCGTTTGAGTACATTTACAAGGTGAGTATTTGGTCTGCCTGCTGTTAAACTCTATGCATTGTTGCATTTGATTGTGTTTACTAGGCGAGTGTTCGGATTGTGTGCTGTTAAATGTATGCATTGTTGTGTTTTGAGTATGTTTACTAGTTAAGTGCTCTCCTCCCGAGCTGTTAAATGTATGCATTGCTGTGTTTGAGTACGTTTAGTAGGTGGATGCTCACCTCACGTGCTGTTAAATATAAGCATGTTGTGTTTGAGGTCTTTTCCTAGGTGAGTGCTTGCCTCGTGTGGTGTTATGTATGCATTGTTTTGTTTTGAGTATGTTTACTAGGTATGTACTCGCCTCCTGTGCTGTTACATTATTGCGTTGTTGTGTTTCGAGTATCTTCACTAGGTAAGTGCTCGCCTTGCATGCTGTTAAGTGAATGCATTGTTGTGTTTGAGTTCGTTTAGTAGGTGGATGCTCGCCTCGGGTGCTGTTAAATGTATGCATTGTTGTGTCCGAGTATGTTTAGTAGGTGGATGCTCGCCTCGCGTGCTGTTAAATGTATGCATTGTTGTGTTTGAGTTTGTTTAGTAGGTGGATGCTCGCGTCACGTGCTGTCAAATGTATGCATTGTTGTTTGAGTATGTTTAGTAGGTGGATGCTCGCCTCACGTGCTGTTAAATGTATGCATTGATGTGTGAGTACTTTTACTAGGTAAGTGCTCTCCTTGCATGCTGTTAAGTGAATGCATTGTTGTGTTTGAGTTCTTTTAGTAGGTGGATGCTCACCTCGCGTGCCGTTAAATGTATGCATTGTTGTGTCCGAGTATGTTTAGTAGGTGGATGCTCGCCTCGCGTGCTGTTAAATGTATGCATTGTTGTGTTTGAGTATGTTTAGTAGGTGGATGTTCGCCTCACGTGCTGTTAAGTGTACGCATTGTTGTGTTTGAGTACGTTTAGTAGGTGGATGCTCACCTCACCTGCTGTTAAATGTATGCATTGTTTGAGTACGTTTAGTAGGTGGATGCTCGCGTACTGTTAAATGTATGCATTGTTTGAGAATGCTTAGTAGGTGAATGCTCACCTCATGTGCTGTTAAACATATGCATTGTTGTGTCTCAGTATGTTTAGTAGGTGGATGCTGGCGACACATGCTGGTAAATGTGTGCATTGCTGTGTGAGTGCTTTTACTAGGTTAGTGCTTGCCTTGTGTGCTGTTAAATGTATGCATTATTGTGTTTGGGTTTGTATAGTAGGTGGATGCTCACCTCACGTGCTGTTAAATGCATGCATTGATGTGTTTGAGTATGTTTACAAGGTAAGTGCTCGCCTCCCGACGGTTAAATGTATAAAAGCTGTTATGTTTGAGTTTATTTAGTAGGTGGATGCTCGCCTTGCGTACTGCTAAATGTATGCATTGTTGTGTTTGAGTATGTTTAGTAGGCGGATGCTCGCCTCAATTGCTGTTAAATGTATGCATTGTTGTGTTTTGAGTATGTTTACTAGGTAAGTGCTCGCCTCGCTTACATTAAATGTATGAAAGCTGTTATGTTTGAGTTCATTTAGAAGATAGATGCTCCCCTAGCGTGCTGTTAAATGTATGCATTGTTGTGTTTGAGTTCATTTAGTAGGTGGATGCTCGAAATGAATACTGTTAAATGTATGCATTGTTGTATTTGAGTATGTTTAGTAGGTGGATGCTCACCTCGCATGCTGTTAAATGTATGCATTGTTGTGTTTGAGTTCATTTAGTAGGTGGATGCTCGAAATGAATACTGTTAATTGTATACATTGTTGTGTTTGAGTTCATTTAGTAGGTGGATGCTCGCCTCATGTGCCACTAAATGTATGCATTGTTGTGTCTGAGTACGTTTAGTAGGTGGGTGCTTGCCTCCTTAATCATTGTTGTGTTTGTGTATGTTTAGTAGAAGGTTTCCTCGCATCGCGTGCTGTTAAATGTGTTTATTGTTGTGTTTGAGTACGTTTAGTAGGTGGGTGCTTGTCTCGCGTGCTGGTAAATGCATGCATTGTTGTGTTTGAGTACATTTAATAGGTGGATGCTCGCCGCACGTGCTGTTAAATGTATGCATTGTTGTGTTTGAGTACGTTTAGTAGGTGGGTGCTTGCCTCGCATGCTGTTAAATGTATGCATTGTTGTTTTTGAGTATGTTTAGTAGGTGGGTGCTTGCCTCGTTATGCATTGTTGTGTTTGTGTATATTTAGTAGAAGGTTTGCTCGCATCGCGTGCTGTTAAATGTGTGTATTGTTGTGTTGGAGTACGTTTAGTAGGTGGATGCTCGCAGCGCATGCTGTTAAATGTATGCATTGTTGTGTTTGAGTTCGTTTAACCGGTGGATGCACGCCTCCTGTGCTACTAAATGTATGCATTGTTGTGTTTGAGTTCGTTTAGTAGGTGGATGCTCGCCTCCTGTGCTACTAAATGTATGCATTGTTTTGTTTGAGTTCGTTTAGTAGGTGGGTGCTTGCCTCGCGTGCTGTTTAATGTATGCATTGTTGTGTTTGAGTTTGTTTAGTAGGTGGATGCTCGCCTCGCATGCTATTAAATGTATGCATTGTTGTGTTTCAGTACGTTTGGTAGGTGGGTGCTTGCCTCGGTATGCATTGTTGTGTTTGAGTACGTTTAGTAGGTGGGTGCTTGCCTCGTTATGCATTGCTGTGTTTGTCTATGTTTAGTAGAAGGTTTGCTCGCATTGCGTGCTGTTAAATGTGTGTCTGAATACTTTTACTAGGTGAGTGCTCACCTCACGTGCACCCACTGAAAAAGGCCGCCAAAACTGTCACGTCTAAAGGTAACCTAGCAACTACAGTCGTGGGCTCAAGGAGATAAAGTACGTCGTTCGCAGTTGTTATGAGCGCTTAGATCCCTGTCAGGGACGCACGTTTATTTCACTGTAGCTCATAAAACGATGACAAGTCGCCGGAGCTTTGGAATGTTGACTATGAAGAAAACTGTGCAAATATATCACGTCTTCGGATGCGATCTGAATGTGCTTTATGAGTTTTTTTCTGCAATTAACATTCGGAAAACAACTTTCGACTGCTCATGCCACTGTGCTAAGGGAATTGAGCAAGCCATGCGCACGAGTCTGTCGCACTATTTTCTCTTTGCAGATAGAGGAAATATCAACAGGGCTGGTGAATTTTAAAAAAAACTAAAGAAAACGAAAAGTACTCTAGAAGATACCAGCTTTTAACCAGGTTAAGTGCCGTCAATGCAAACGGCGAGATGTGACAGGAAGCCTGAAAGAACACTCCTAAATTGCAGCATAGATTATCAATAAAAAGGAGTTCTGGAGATGCTGAATTGATTTTCTGCCTGTTACATCCAGACGCCAAACGGCCTACTAGAATAAAGCACATTTGGGCGCTATTTTCTGCATTGCGTTACTGCCCGCGCCATCTTCACCTTACTTTGCCCAGTACATCGGTTACCGCTTTACAGACACATTACCTCCTGCAGTCCATGGCACAGGCCACTCTATCCAGAAACCAGCGCCACTGGAATTATGCGATTCCGCGGCCGCAGCGCTTTCTGCGTAGTTTTAAAACTGCCGCGTTTGCAAAGTAATCCATAACCGGCTGCATAATTTTCAGATTTAAAAAAAAAAAAATGTTTCTAGCTCAAACGGATCAAAAGTTACTAATAACGCAGCGGCACGTGTTGCATCGTAATGATAATCTCTCGCAAGATTTTACTGGTCACCTTTCAAATGCGTATTGCTGTATTTGACTGTTAAACTGTCATTATTGAGGTGAACATTTGCCCAGACAATGTTTACATGTGTAAAAAAAAAAAAAAAAATAATGCAATAATACTGTCCCAAAATGTGCTGCACTATTTTTCTGCTTTGTCGCATAACTTAAATAAACCTGCCACATAATTTGATTCTCCCTTCACATAATTCCAATTGCTCTGCCAGAGCCATTGTAGTCCACTGTGCCCAGATATAACTCTGCCCACATGCTGGAGAGAATGTGGCCTAACGGTTAGGGCGTCGACCTCGGAGCTGGGGAACAGGGTTTGAGTCTCGGCAGGGATGCTCAACATTCTGTGATTCTGGGCAAACCACTTAATCTCCCCGTGCCTAACAAAAATGAATGTGCCTGTCTGTAACGAAACTGGTGCTCATGTAAAGCGCTCTGATAACTTTGGGTCTAGTTCGCGCTATATAAAACTCCCCCCCCCCACCCCCCCAAAAATGTCTACCAACTAATTATTGCTCACTATACTCTGGCATGTTACTGCCGTCCTTCTTCAGACACGTTCCATTACAATATAAATATATCTCAGCGATGGATGATAATGGAGTAACCGAGACAGCGGTCACTTAAAAATGGTTTGAAGTCAGTTTCTATGAATCCATTTCCTTGTTCATTCTTTCACCAATTCCACACATCCATGAATTACTTTACTCACATTCATCAGCTATCTATTCATTCGTTACTGATGAAAAGCGCTTCAACACCTCATCAGGGGTAGCAAGCGCTACATAAATACAAACCCTTCCTTCTTCTATCCCTCCACTATCCTTTTCAATCCAAATAACAGACTAACATGTCCATCGCTCAAATTAATTTCATGTTTCCCTATGCTAATTCACCACTAATCCTTTTTGGGTTCCAGAGTAGCATGCTACTTGCCGAAAAAAAGCGCTTCGACGCCTCTTCAGGGGTAGTAAGCGCTATATTAATGCAATTAGAACTAGTAATAAACACACAATGGCAACTATTCATCCCGGAGCATAAACAAGTATGTTTGCATGCCTACAGTCACATAAGTATTAATCCACTCCTACATTCATTCAGTACTGGAATTGGGAAATCACTTACCCATGAACCTATGAATTAATCAGCTGAATGTTTTGAAACGTCTGTCACCTTTTCATCAACTCATTTAGTCATATGCGAGTTAACGTATTCATCCAAGGTTCCTGATGTTCCATAACACCTACCTTCATTAACACATTCAGTCATGCTTTCTTTAATCAAGCGATTGATGCATTCATGTTCCCACTCATTCATTTGCCCGTGATGCGCCCTTATATATATATATAGCCTGTCAATCCGCAGTCCATCCATTTATTCAACAGTACATCCTTATCCACTCAGGTGTCACTCACACCCCAGGTTATCTTCCCTTGTTTTCCTTCGCATGTTAAAGTCCATCCAGCTGTACACACATCCATCCAATCATTCACTCGTCCCCGTGTGTCAGGCTGAGCAGCTCTCCCATTAACTATACATGAATATATCTGACCCGCGCTGAAGGCGCCGCATCGCCTTCCATTTTACAAGATCGAAGGGAGTTTAATGTATCCTGCCTGACCCGCTCTGTGAACCAGCTCGCTTTATATGTCAATATTGTATTACTTTAGCAGGGCAGGCACACCAGGCTTGAAAGAGCATGAATAGATATGGGAACATAAACTGCAGAGGGAAAACAAGAGATGTAGGCTTGTCAAAAGGAGATTTTTGTGACGGATTTCATCACCTTATTTAAACAATTGCTTAAAAGGTGAGCACACCTTTGGAGCCACGATCACCAAGCCAGCTAAGTTAGGTTATACAATGAGACTCAAATCCCATATAGTGCTTTGGATAAATGCACTCTATAAATTAATAAAACAAATATGAGTAAGAAAAAGATTAAATTCCATTAAATACCATTTCTTAGATCATTCTTCTTACACCTCCACTTTGGAGGACCTTACCTATACATTGTGAATTGAACATGTAAGGTCACTCATACCAACTCCACAAAATACTTACTGGATGGTACAGGCAAAACATTTGCCATTGTTGACTGCTTTGCACTATAAGTCGCCTTAGAACGCTCCTTGTTGACCACACCGAAACAATACGGTTGGCAGAGATTTCCTCTCAATTACACCTCTTCCACTATCACGCTGACATATATCTCCCCTTTTTGGCCAATCTGCAATCATAAAGTAGCCTTAGATCAACTCTCCTTGACTGTGCTACCATTCTAAAGTTAACATATATCACATCTCCTTAATCGCTCAGTACCGTAAACTTGCCATAGATTGCCCCTGTTAACCGCTGTGCACTATAAGCTTGTCATGGAACCCTTGCTGACCGCTCTGTACTGTTAAGGTAGCCATAAATTTCCAAAATTCGCACTTCATTTCTTTGCCACAGTTAGTTCGCTGTGGACCATCACCACTTGATCACATTATCAATTTAAGGTTTTATTTAATCCCTACGAATTGATCTCGGTGCACTTGAAGGTTGCATAGATCGC
The DNA here is from genome assembly GCA_963921515.1 of Calotriton arnoldi. Taxonomy (NCBI): domain Eukaryota; kingdom Metazoa; phylum Chordata; class Amphibia; order Caudata; family Salamandridae; genus Calotriton; species Calotriton arnoldi. The sequence continues at coordinate 121,428 of CAWUFW010015279.1, forward strand.
CGCTTGTTGACTGCTGTACCTATATTTGTCAGTGTTTCATCTCTCCGCCACTGTTAGGTTGCCATTTATCACCCATCGTTGACTGCTCTGTCACTGTAAAGTTGCTGTAAATCCGCTGCCGTTAACCACTCTGCCACCGTAAGGTTGATATAGATCTCGCCACTTTGAAACACTCTTCAAATCTATGGTTGCAACAGACAGCCCCTCGTTGACTGCACTGTCATTCTAAAATTGACGCATATCACTTCTTTTTGACCGCTCTGCATTGTAGGGTTACCATATAGATGACATCCTTGACTAGTCTGCTAGTGTAAGGTTAGCATTGACCACCCATCGTTGACTGCTCGGACACTGTTAGCTAGCTGTTGATCGGTACTCCTTGATCGCTCTAATACTGTAAGGCTGCGGTTAATCTACATTCACTGAAAACTCTGGTACAATAAGGTTGCCATAGATACTCGGCGATTCACTGCTCTGACCTGTAAGGTTGCCATAGACCATCTGCTGTGACTATAAGGTTGTGCACTGATTCTTTTAAAGAATTAATCCTTAAGTCGAATAATGATACTCAGGAACTTCAGATGAAATGAAATTTATTCACTCAGACAGATCCTCAGCATCCAGAGATAACTAATACTATATGAGAGATTTACGTATCAATCATGGCTTATATCTACGTGGTTGAAGTGTGCGTTTATCAGCGTATGACTTTCAGCGCAATCTGTTTTTTTATGAGATATCAATGCTAATCTCAAAATTATTTTGCAATTTATGCATACGTTTTTTATTTGTAATAAAGAGGTCCAATCCCCTTTCCAGCAAACAACAAGTGGTTTCAAAGAGTGTTTTTATCAGAATATGGGTATGGCCGCATTCTTGCCAAGCCCACAGTTGATTAATGACAATAACTTGCTTTTCTGATCCTATTTGTTTCTTCGGCCTTGTGACTTTGTATCATTATTACTACTAATCAATGCTTTGGTACACAGTTTATGGTCCTCAGAAAGATGAAAGAATAAGTCTACCCACCAGGACGATGCCTGTCATTGTGTCTCTAGATTGCTCAGACACTCACAGAGGGATTCCATGTTCTTCTAGTGATTGGCCTATCGATGGAGAACCCCCATCAAATATGGAGCCCATTTTATGCCAGTAGAATGGGTAATTCAGGCCTGGCACCACCCTCAGTATGTCGGGGAGGCAATGATTGTTGAACAGTGTGTGTTGGGGCAAATACAACCAGCCTCAATGACACAGAGACAGTGGATCGCTGCAAAGGCATGTTACACCACGAGACATTTGGCCTTCACCATTTCTAATACAGACAAAGATGATGCACAAAGAAATCAACAGAGCAAAGTCTGCCTGTATGATAGCGGAAACAAGCATTGGCTCGATGCCTGTCTTAAAGGCCATCGACAGCACAATCATTCCCCATGTTTTCCAGTAGCGGCCGGTGGTGGGAGTGCTGCCGGGCGCTGACGTGGGGCGGGGGAGGGGCAGGGTGGGGGGTAGTAAACTGCGGATTACGGCCGATTAGAGGTAAGTAAACATATAAATAAATAAAACGAATTTCGTTGCACGCGCTGCATCGCATTTGGCGATGCAGCGCCCGACAGCACTCCCACCACCTGCCGCTACTGGCCGTAATCCGTAGTTTACTACCCCCCAACCTGCCCCGCCCCCGCCCCACGTCAGCGCCCGGCAGCACTCCCACCACCGGCCGCTACTGATCTTTTCCATTTCCGAAGCGCCCCAAGCCCTTTCTCAGACACATCTGCATTTACACATATTTTTAAAAAAAAGTGTAGAGGGTTCCATGAATCCAGTGACCATAAAAATGAGATTGGGGTTCTGAAGTAACCAAAAGGGGTCCCACAGCATTCTGCAAAACTCCCAAATAGTTAAATAAATACATAAACAGATAAATATATTAATAAAAATAGCACATACATAAATAAATTAATTGATAAATAAATAAACAAACAAATAAATAAACAAGCTACCTAGATGTGATTAGCATTGTGCCCCTTGGCAGTAGACTGCCATTCACTTGGGGAAAAAAACCTCTGAAACGGTATTGAGTAGAACATTTCTCTAGTACTGGTGTCCGTGTCCCTAGGTATGTTTTTCTCCAAATTTACATGCAGCCCTGTTATTATTCCATGCAACATACTTTTTAAGCAATGTGATAGACAAGAGGCACAATTCCATCCACTGCATTGAAAGAAGCGCATTACTAGTCTCTGTTTCCATGTTCCCACTACATCTATGAAATGAAAAAATGTGGTCCTCTGTGAATTTGAGTACCCTCAAAAAGCGTGGAGAGTAAGTGCTTGCCTCCCATCGTGCTATTTCTACCTCCTGTGCGCCGTCATTTTCCTCCTTCCACAGCTTTAAACCATTTAGATAAAATTAGATTACAAAACTACTCCGTCACGTGCACTCCTTACATTATGGCTGTTTACCTTGCTAGCAATGTAGAAGGCAGTCTACATAATTCAGCTAAACAACAACTGCCGACCCAGCTCAAATTAAAAGTGACAAAGTACTTTGGCATACCATTGAATGTATATAACACACAACAGAAATCTTTGGCAGGATCAAACTCAATTTACTTTCGTGTTGGCCTACACAAACCATTACTGTATTAGACATTTAATAAATCTATGCCACCCATTTACAAATATAGGACCAAAAACACTGATAATCGATCAGTGGAAATTCCAGAAAAGTACAAAAAGTGAAAGCAAAAGGTACCCTACTAATCATAGAGGGTACTTTATCTTATGTTCATTGTTATGTTCATTTAGCTTATAACGTGCATGAATCACCCCCAAAGGGGTATCTCCAGTGGCGTAGCTAGGGGGGGGCGATGGGGGCGGACCGCCCCAGGCGGCACGAGTTTTGGGGCGGCAGCCGGCACCCCTTCCCCCGCTCTTACCTGCGGCCGTAAGAATCGGCCGCTACCGCCCCCCGCCCCACCCCCCGCTGTTCAATCATTTTGCCGAGGGCGGCAAACTCAGGGGCCGCCATGGGCAGCCTAAGGCCTAGCTACGCCCCTGGGTATCCCAGCGCACAGAGACCAACAAGCGAGGTAGCATTAGTGTTGGAATAGTTCAGTTGTGAGAAGTTTTCTGAAAAGAAGAGTGATCAGTGCACTTCCGTATATGAGTAGGAAGTTTGTTCCAGTAGCAAGATGCGAAATAAGAGAAGGCTCTGCCTCCGGAGCGAGTTTTCCTGATTCGGGGCACAGTAAGAGATGACTTGCCCATCGATCTTAGAGGTCTGCCTGGCAGGTAAGGGATGAGTTTCTCTGCTAGGTATCTGGGTCCCATGCCGTTTAGCTCTTTATGCCCTTTACAGCAGATCTTAAAAGTGATTCTTCTGCACACGAGAAGCCAATGGAGTGAGCGCAAAAGGGGAGTAGAGGCAGATCTGGCCGGCATATTTTTGGATTAGACGGGCCGCTGAATTTTAAACCACTTGGAGTTTATCAAGTAGAGACTCGTTAGCAGTGGCTAAAAGAGCATTACAATTATCCAGGCAACTGATCACCAGAGCCTGGACTAAGGTTTTGCGCATCGTAAATGGGAGTAAAGGAAAGACTCTGTGCAACTGACTCATCGAATGAAAGCAGGTGCCTGTGGTAGCCACTACCTGATCTTTCATAGTAAGAGTCTAGTCCAAGCGAACACCCAGGTTTTTTACTGAGGCTTTGAGGGTAGGTACAGTGCCCAAATCCGATGGCCACCAGTCCGGGGACCAAAGCAGTTGAGTTCTACCGAAGAGCATGATCTCTGTTTTGCTGGCATTTAGCTGAAGAAAATTCTCAGCCATCCAAGCCGAGATGGCTTTCATCCCGTCAGCAACGCGTGCTTTCATTGCGGAAAGGTCTTTATCAAAAGAGATCAGAAGTTGAGTGTCGTATGCATATGAAAGAGGTGTAAATCTGTAGGCTCTGACAGTTTGTGTAAGGGAGGCCAAATATATGTTAAATAGTGTAGGGCTGAGACAAGAGCCCTGGGGCACCCCTTGTTGAAATCTATGGTGCGTGATCTGAATGGACCCAGATTGATGTTCTGGGTTTGTTGAGATAGGAAACTCGTGAACCATTGTAGAGCTGTGCCCCGGATGCCTATCTCCTCCAGTCTCTGGATCAGTCTGGGATGAGATACCTTATCGAAAGCTGCTGATAAGTCAAGAAGCACTAGCATTGAAGGCTGGTTTTCATCCTGAAACATCTTCTATAGTCTGTGACCGTTATAAGCGCAGTTTCAGTGCTGTGCATAGGTCTAAACCTGGACTGAGTGGAGTCTAGGATCCTGTTGGACTCAAGGAACTTCATAAATTGTCTATTAATGTGTCCTTCCAATAATTTGCTCATCAAGAGGAGAAGCGAAATAGTGCGGTAATTTGATAGGTCTGATTGTGGAAGATTTGTCTTCTTACGAATAGGAATGACCTGGGCGGCTTTTCAGTCTACCGGAATCTTACCCGAGCTTATCGAAAGAATTAGTAACAAGCAGATGGCCGGGGCAAGCTGATCACACAGAGTAGCTACTATCTTAGGTGGAATAATATCTAGTGGTGACCCTGTTTTCACTGCCTTCTAGGCTTTACAAATGGAATCTGACCTGAGAAGAACCAGCTTCTCTAAGGTGCAAGTGTTAGAGGTCTTCGAAAGAGAATGTATGGATTCAGAACTTATAAGGTTAATCGGGTTAGGCAGGTTATTATAGATCTGATTTACTTTGTCTTCCAAGTGGTCTGCAATTGCATCGCACAAACCTTGTCAAAGTAAGAAATCTATTGAGCAAGCCTGTGGGTAAATGAAAGAATTGAGGATTTTATATAGCTCTTTAGCGGAGTTCCCAGCCTGTCCAAGTTGCCGTGAAATATACGCTTTGCGTGCTTTCCTAATATTGCCATGGTACTGTGCTAAGGTCTTTTTATAAACCTCTCTATCACAGGGGTTATAGGCTTGTCGCCATCGTCTCTCCAGTTTTTTGCACTGGGATTTTTCCCTGCGCAATTCTGGGGTATACCAGGGGGCATGTGCACCATATCTAGATGAAAGTTGATTTTTCATCGGGGCTAGATTGTTAATAGCTGTTTTTAAAGACGTGCAATTCTCCACTAGTGCCTCTTCCATATCTACAACCTCCTCTATGATAGGAGTAGTAAATTCTTCAGTGAAAGCGTCTGTTGTGACTTTACGCCATTGTCTCCTAAGATTTGGCGTAGGTTTTTTTGGGGGGATGTTCCGGTACATAAGCGGACGCGATTCAAAATCCAATTAGTGAATGATCTGTCCATAGGAGGGGGCAAGGGGGCTCACAGAACACCAGGGGAGTTAGTAAAAATCGAATCCAAGGCGTCGCCCGCAGTATGTGTGGGACCTTTGACAAATTGTTTAATACCTAACATGGACAGGTCGGCGAGGAATTGCACTGCCTCTGTATTTAAGGGGTTTTCCATATGAACATTGAAGTCCTCTAGTAAGATTAAGTTTTTGGATGCTAACGCATGAATAGCAATAAGTTTTATGAGTTTGTGACTAAAATCTCCTGTATGACCCGGGGGGCAATATATAAGGGCTCCTTTCCAACTAACCTGGGGAGAGAATTCTACCATAATGACACATATCTCTGCCCATTCATCAGAGAGGGTCTCTACTATGAAGGAGATTTTAAAAGAGTCTTTAAAAATAATTGATATTCCCCAACCATTCTGCCTTCCCTATCCAATATCAGAATACAGAAATTATTGGGAAGTGCAATCGCAATGGAGGGTGCAGTGGTAGGTTTTAGCCAGGTCTCTGTAAGAAACCCCAGATCAGGTGATGTGGAGGTTACCATGTCCCAGATTTCAATTGCGTGTTTAGGTAATGATCTATCATTGCATAGAAATCCCTTCCAGACCTCTGAAGACACAGGGAGAGGGTCAGCAGGGGCATATAAAGGTGGGTCATACCTAGGGGTTAGGGACTCATTACGTAGGGTCAGAGGGTGTTTTCCTCCATAGTTATAATGTTAATAACATAAGGTAAAACCTCTTTACCTGTTTCCTACAGCATTTTTCAATTATTAACCATTCTTCATTGAATCTCACACCCACATTATTTGACATTTCAATTGTGCATGAAAACGTTTACCAATATTGAGTTTGCTATTCATAAGTTGTTGGCTTGTCTGACACTCATTTTTTTATCTTTTAGATTCAACATTGACAATTGTGCTTGCTTTTAGCTCATGTATGACTCCAAATCGATGATGGTGCAAAGTGAATTGTATGAACCGTGCAGTTTATGAAAGAGCATAAAAAAGAACAGCCATTTTCCTCAATGCTAGCTGTAAAGGGCCAACCTCAGCAGTGGCCGCCATAAACAAAGGGTGGTGGGGCGGGAGGGGTCACGCTGTAGGCGTCGCACAGGGTCGAATAGAATATAAAAAATAAAAAAAAATCCTTTTGCCACCGGCCGCCTCCAGCGTCGCATAGCATTCGCCGCCTCTCCTCTTCCTGGGTTCCAGCAGCCCCTGGGACCTAGACTCCCATCCAATCCCCGTGCTGCAGAGCAGCGCGGAGCTTGGTCTGAGCAGGCAGGAAAGACGCCTTGCTCAGACCAGGGAGTCTGTGGGATTTCTCCAGCCCGGCTGCTCAATACAGCCGAGCTGGAGAAAACCTAAGTGCGCATGTGTGTTTTGGTCGGCCTGAGACGGCCGGCCAAAACACATATGCGCAGTTGGGTAGGGGAGTGCATGTAGCACTCCTCCTCCTCACTCCCATGCCTTGGCCCCGCCCCTCCCAACACCACTGCATATTTTCAATTATATATACGTCCTTCTTTTGTATCAATGTTTTGCATCACAATTATGGCGAATCTTTATTTTTTGTATTTACTTCATGTAACAAATGATTTCATTTCTCTTATTGTAGGATCACTTTTTTTTTTGCTTCCAATTTCTCTTATGCAGAGTATTTCTCTCATCAGATTCCATTTCTGACTGGTATTTTAACGGTATAGTTAAAGGGTGTATTCGGTGGCTTCTCTTTTCTAGCAGCAAATCACCTTGAAAAAACTACACTTAAAGTAATATTTGGTTCTGAAAAAAAAAAAAAAAAAATGCAATTCAATAACACAAGTTAAGTCAGGTATCTTGCTTTACTGCTGGCTTCATACATGAACAATGGAATACAACATTTTCTGTGCATCTTACCAGTGTATTTACCACATGTTCTGTTGTGTACCCCCATTGGACCGTATTCGTAAAGAATTTGTTATCACTAGGTGGGACTTACTCTTGTAGTACTCCTGACTTACTCTTGAATTCCAAGAGGAAGCCAGTGGTTCTACTAAAAAGGGGTGTACAAACTTTGCATAATATGCTTTTGTGTAATGATGCTAAATTTAGGAAAAATGTCTCCTAATTACATAAAATGCAAGACCGGCATTTGATACTATAGTCTAGCACAAAACCCATCTTTGTGTGCATTGTGGGCTCAGGGACACATTGCATGCTGAAAAGAAATAGAGGACAAGCATTGGCATAGCCAATAGGTCTCGCTTTTGGGCCCTTATAAGTGTTTAGGCAGAGCTATTGACTTTGCCAATGTGTCTGATTGCTGCAAAAGTAAAGAAATAGAAAAAAACATCTATTTCTTTACTTTTGCAGCAATCGCGGCACCAGCGCTTTACTTTTAACATGGTTAAAGGTAAAGCGCCGGTGCCGCGATTATAGCAAAAGTAAAGAAATAGATGTTTTTTTCTATTTCTTTACTTTTGCAGCAATCGCGGCACCGGCGCTTTACCTAAACCATGTTAAAAGTAAAGCGCGGGTGCCGCGATTGAGCAAAAGTAAAGAAATAGAAAAAGACATCTATTTCTTTACTTTTGCTATAATTGCGGCACCAGCACTTTACTTTTAACATGGTTCCATCGGGAAGAGCTGGACGCGCGTTAAAAGTAAAGCGCGGGTGCCGCGATTGAGCAAAAGTAAAGAAATAGAAAAAAACATCTATTTCTTTACTTTTGCTATAATCGCGGCACCGTCGCTTTACTTTTAACATGGTTCCAGCGGGAGGAGCTGGACGCGCTCTGTGGTGGGTTGAGGCATGGGAGAGCGAGACAAATGCCAAATGGCGGCTGCGCGCGTGCACACGCGCGTAACCACACGCTGTGGCCTGAAAAAGCCTCTTTGATAGCACTTTCAAAAACCCCTTACTAAATGTCTCGCAGAGCAGCGCATGCGCGCTGGCTCAGCGAGACCTAAAAAACCACAAGTGCTGCAAACATTATCTGCTCGCCATCTGGTTGTAAGCGAGCAGGCTAAATTAAGCAACTTGACACAATAGCATAATTTTGGGCATATCATATAACAAGTGTAATGCAGAACTACCAAAATTATGCAAGATTACGCCGGCATAATGAAAATTTCACCTGTGCCTGTAGCTATCTCACTTCTGAATTCAAGGAGTCATTCAAGGAGTAAGTGACAAGTACTCCAAGAGCAAGTCCAGGCAAAATATGTGTGATTTGCTTCTATTATATTCATGTTAGTGTACCATCTACTATGCATTGGAACTAGGGGTGTGCGGAACTCGTAGAGTTTCACTATGTGGAATTCCGCAAAGTTACATGAAAACTCTGCGACATTCTGTGGAGTTCCATGAATTGGCGAAGTTAGGCATGTTGCGCTAATTTTTAGCACTAGGAGCTCATTTCGCACTGAAAGATCAGCACGAATGTACTATGCAGCGCACCAGAGGGCGCTACTTCTTGTATTGATTTGCTGCCAGTTGAGTCGATTTTCTACTCGATCGGCAGCTTTCTGACCGTTAACGGTCGCGATCGTCTGCGTTAGGGAAATCTCGCTGAGTGCCCTCCCAGTGACCGAAAATCGCGCTAGGGGATGCCAAATCTCACTTGCGCTCCCCAACTTACAGTTGGCGAGCGGGCATTGCAGCGCCGGCCCCACGAGGAGCAAAAACCCGATGATGAAGCATGACACCCATATGGGTGTGTGAGGGCAACACTTTCTAATAAGGAATATCCCCCAAATTCATATATTCCAACCATTTACTTTTTTCAATCTTTATAGGAACAGCCACCCCTTTCTGTTGATATATATCTTCACTAAGGAGCAGGCTGCAGCTAGTTGGGGTCCTCAGGAGAGGTCGAGATCACCAGGCGAGTGGCAATTAAAAGATACTCCCTTCCCAGGAGAGGCACACAGGGGGTCCGCATTGTCAACATTGTCTGCATTGTCAGCATTGCAAACATTATCAGCACCGTCTGCATCTTGGGGCCAACTGGCAAAATCGGCAAACTCGCCATTGCTTGCCACCCGGACGCATAGGGGGTGAGAAGGTGAAGAGGCACCACCGAATGAAGACACAGGCCTAATGCCCCCCTCGGGAGGCCTAAGCTGTAGGAAAAAATCAGGGTTGACTGGCGGCTCAGTAGCCACTTTGCAGTCTCCCCAGAACCACGTCTGATTTGCGGGATCTCACCAAGCCATCCCAGGTGAGACACGCCCGTGAAAGAGTATAATCACCTCGCCTTCTGTCCTCGCTCGTAATAGCCCAGACTGCTGGGATGGGAAGCACCCCTGACTGAGGGTCCAGTGTTGCCACCCTCCCTCACGAACTATGATATCGGACCTAAGGGTGCTACCCCCTCCACCCGGCAACGCATTGCCGGCAGGGAACCAACCAGAGAAGAGACTGGCGGAGACAACCCTCCTCTTCGGAGGAGCAGTGAAGCGCATACTGCAGGAGGTAATGGCAGTAGGTCACCGACTGGAAGGAATGGACTCTAAAATATCAGACCTGGTGGCTGAAACTAAATCCGTATGCTTGGACATAGCAGGCTTCCAGGACAGAACGGATTGGATGGAATAATGGCTCGCGGTCATAGAAGATTGTCTCAATACTACACAGGAGAGGGATCTGGAGCTACTATACCTAAGGAACAAGATCATTGACTTGGAGGACAGAAGTCACAGAGAAAATGTCTGTTTCTTTGGCTTCCCAGAATGTGCCGAAAGCACGGATGTCAGAGGGTTCCTCAAAAGCTGCTCCCCACCCTCACTGGCCTGACCGTCGCCCAAGACCTTGAGCTCCAACAGGGGCACCGCATGGGCCCCATGCATCATGATCAAATGGTGTGACCCCGCCCGATCAGGGCCTACTTCCTCCTGCACGAACAGGCGGGGCAGCTCATAACCGTGGCCCGCTCACACAGCCCGTACGACCACGAGGGGTACGAAATCCATTTCGCTGCGGACTTCTCACAGGAGACAAACGATTGCAGGAGGGTGTTTTGGCTTTCAGCCCCAGCTTAATATGTTTTGTTTGACAGGACTGAGAACAGCAACCAGTCCTGGCAGATTGATGCTCGACCGGCCCTGGGAGTGGGAGCGGGGGGGGGGTGCTAGTAAAAAGCACCACTCCCGCTTTTGTTACTGCGGGCCGATATTGCAGCACTGTTGCAAAATCGGCCCCCAGTGACAAAACTGGCCCCCATGGCCAGAAAACTGGCCCCCACCCCTCCTGCCCACTGGGGAAACCCCCGGTGCCCGCTACATTCAGTCCGGCCCTTCTGTTTGAACCAGCCTGATTATGGATCACAGCGGATGGCAGATCTAAAGACTTTCTAGACCCGGATGCCGTATGCCTATTCCTGGAGGGCCTATCTGCTCAGGCAATGGACACTGCCCCGCAGGACTCACACTCAGCCCCATGTCTTCCTGATGCCAAGCCCCTCCCCGCCGCTTCCGGTGGCCGATGGCACAACAGCGGGAATAGAGACAGAGGAAGAGACCCAGAGAAGGCCGCCAGATCCCAGGACGATAGAGACTTGGCCTTCAAAGCAGTGGCAGCCATCACGCAGGAGCAAGCCCGAGACAAGTCCTGGTCACTGCTGAAGTCTGTTCAGCTTGAGGGCCGAGACAAGGGAAGAATGGCGAATACCAGAGGCCATGACCTGTCAGATGTGGATGGATGAGTATCCTGCTGCAAGCTTGTATTTTCATCCCGTGTAGTTAAAATGGCATAGAGACTGGGCAAAAGTTCTAGTGCCACTGCTCTGTGCTTTGTGTGCTGTGTTTAGTTCCCTGCTGCATTGTATTGCATGTTATGTACCTGCAAGCAACAACACCACCATGGCATGCTGTGGTGTATTTTGATGTATCTTCATACATGTTGATATACTATGATTGTTGCACATTAAGAGGCCTGTTAGCCTATAACCATTCTCTTAATCCCCAGAGCAGGGTAGGCCCTAACCAAACCAAGACAACCACCCAACTCAAAGCTGTGATGATATACTCGTGCATACTCGTGTGTGCGCCATTGACCCTGGTAAGCACCCCCTGCCCCCCTCACCAGGATACAAGCTGGGTACCGGGGGCACGCCTCGGCACACTGCTCACTGACTCCTTCCCCCCACCTGAGACATGGTCCCTGATCGCTGCCTCCCCCCACAGCACTAGTGCTAGTAATACCATCAACACCACTATCTCCTTAGTGGAATGCCCCTCCCTGTGGGGCCCTCTAACGGTGTGTTGGCGCCGTAAGCCTAGACTCACTGTCTACAGTCTAAGGCCCCTAAGGCCTGATCTCAGTTTAGTGCGGGTAGCTAGTTATTCCCCTTCTCCTCCCCCCTCCATTTTGCTCCATCTTGATCCCCAACCCTTATTTCCCCCTCCCCCACCTTCACACATAAAAACTCCTCCTGGGACGTGTCAGAATGGATCAAGCGCCTTGGCCTCTGCCCAGCTCCCCCCCTCCCCCCCCTGTGCCTCCCCTAATCCATATCCTCCTATCCCCCATCTCATCACCTTTAGCGGGTTAAAGACCTTGCCTCCCGGACTCCCGCCCCCTGCTGGGGCCTCACTGCCCATGCCACAGACACACCCAGGGCATGCCCTACTGGCCACAACAATACCTGTAGCTCCCCCCCCCCCAATGGTGCTAATATGTGGAATGTCAACTGAACAACACACTACATAAAGCGTAAAAAAAGGTACTGTCCTATTTGCAGTTCAAGTGGGGGGGGGGAAATAGCCCTACTGCAGGAGACACACCTCTTCAGCCTAGAATCCGAAAAGCTGCATAGGGAATGGGTGGGGAGAGTGGTCCATAGCAGCTGCCCTACGATGACAGAGTCGAGGAAAGGCTCCCCAAGGAAATGTGGAGTGGTGATCCTCCTCCGCAAGACACTGCCTATCACAATTGCAAAGGCATGGTGGGACTCGGAGGGCCGATATGTCTTTGTCAAACTAGAGCTCAGGGAACAATTGTTTTGTGTGCACCAACGGGCATTAAGTGCCCCTTTCCCTTCAAGCTCAACCATCTCTTCACTGAGATTGATGCCTCACAATGCGTAATTGGGGGAGACTGGAATCTGGTGTGTGACGTAATACTGGACCAGACTGGACCACTGGACATGGGTAACAATGCAGACAGGGTCCTTCTGGGGGATGTGGCCACTGACCACAGACTTGTGGACCATTGACGGCTCCCCCACCTGGAGGACTGGAAATATACCTTCCTCTCGCCGATATACGGCACCCAATCCAGGCTGGACTACTTTCTGATCTCCCACCAGGTGGTGGGCATCACCCAGGAATCCCGTGTCCTGGAAACGGGGCTTTCCAACCAAGCTCCAATCCTACTTGCCCTAGACCTGGGTCTGGCTTCCCCGGGCCGCAAACAATGGCGCCTGAACATAGCGCGATACCCCACACCCCAGGGTAAAGCGCAACTACGCATGCACGCCTCCACATACCTTGGCGACAATAACGGCTCATTCTCATCCAATAGGACTCTATGGGCAGCCACAAAGGTGATCAGCTGCGGACAACTTATGAGAGACGCAGCATTGGCAAAGGCGAGGAGAGTGACACGTCAGAGGGAACTGGAGGCAGAGATCATGAGCCCCAAAAGTCTCTATACCGTAAAGCTCTTGCCTTAGGTGCACCGCCAACTGGAGAAGGCCCATATGGATCTTAATGTGCTATACACATCCAAAGCAGAATATGTGTTACAGACACTAAAAGGCCACCACTACAAGTAGGGCGTAAAAGCTGGGCCACCTCCTGGCTGCACTGGCCATACCCGCCATCCACTCTGCAGACGGGGAGACCCTCACCCGCCCACAAGACATAGTTAATGAATTTGCATCCTTCTATCGGACGCTCTATACTCCAGAGATGACGGCTAGCACTGACTGCCTGGAGGTCTTCTTCGAGGGTTTGCACATTCCCAGCCTAAGTGAGGAGGGACGGGCCTTACTTGACGGGGAAATCAGCATGGTAGAGATAGCACAGGCCATAGCCAGACTCCCCTACCAAAAGGCCCCGGGAGAAGACGGCTTCCCCACAGAGTTCTACAAATGGGCAGGAGGGGAGGTGGTTGACACTCTACATGCCGCCTTCCAAGAGGCGGAACAGGCAGGCTCGCTAGGCTCCATATCTAACAGAGCGGTGATAGCAGTCCCCTCAAAGCCAGGAAGAGTCCCACACCAGTGTGGCAGCTACAGGCCCATCTTCTTGCTCAACGGTGACATAAAAATCCTCACCGGCGTATTGGTTGCACAATTGGGGACGTGCCCGAACCTCCCCAGCACTCAGCGCCGCCTCATACACACAGCCCTGGCAACAGCCAAGGTATGCATTCTTCATCACTGGCGTTGCCCTACACCCACTACACACGAGGAATGGCTGGTGGCGATGTTTCAGGCGGCAACCTACGAACGCACCATATACAACCTCCAGGACAGAGTGGAAACATTCTTTCAGACATGAGCACCCTTCTTTCGGACACTACGAACTGACATGGAGTGCAACGCCCCCCCTCTTCCTTTGATGCTCCATTGGGTGGCACTGCTGTTGATACAGGCCATAGTGACGACAGACATGCACCTATCGTACAGTCGTCCCTTCCCTGGCCCCACCAATAACAGGCGCACCCCCGACATGTCCCGCCAGATGTCGCATCCCCCCTACCTAATATTCTTCCCAAACACAACATAGCACATAGGACCCATATATCCAACTCATCCTCCTAGAGCTATCAATTATCAAGCATGACGACCATTTCGCGGCCTCGCTGCTTTTCCCATTTAGACAATAGAGAATGGGTCCTCCTTAACAATAGATACTGGGCACTATGAGCAAGGCCATGACAGGACGACAGGACGCCTACTAACCTATTACCAATGCAGTAGTATAGAGAGTAAGAGACCGAAGAGTGGGATGTATGCATGTATGTACTGTACTGCTCTCCATCACCCACCCACTCTCACACCCCACTCGCATTATTGCATTACTGTATGCAACATTGTTTTGCAATGCCTTGGTTTTTAAAATAACCACCAAAGTACATGGAGGGGACCCCGCACGCTCCAGACCCAGTCAGGAGCTCTCAGGCCAGGGGTCGCACGTGCACAGTGCCGGAGAGGGCTTACTGGAGTTCGGATCACCCCCACCTCGGGGGCTGCGGGTGCCATTGTTAGGCCACTGATGACCACCTAAGCTATGACTATGTCCTGGTGGCTATTGCCTACTTCGGTCCTCAGCCACCAAGACTCTAAGGGCCAGATGCATCAACAATCCATTTTGCGATTTCCTAATTGTGAATTCTTGCGATTCGCAATTAGAAAATCGCAAAATGGAATGCATGAAAGTGTGTTTAACACTTTCTGCGATTCCTAGGGGATCGCAAATGACCTACCTCATGAATATTAATGAGGTAGGTCGCAATTTGCGACCCCCTAGGAATCGCAAAAATCACGGGGATGGTGGCCTGCTGGGGTCAGCAGACCACCATGTCCAGGATTGCTTTTAAATAAAGCAATCTTTTTTTTTGTAAAGCAGCCCGTTTCCCTTAAAGGAAAATGGGATGCTCTACAAAAGAGAAAATGAAAACTTTTCCTTTCATTTTCTAAGAGCAGGCAGTGGTGGTCCGTGGGACCACTGCCTGCTCTCGGAAAATGCATTTACAGACATTCACAAAGGGGAAGGGGTCCCTTGGGGACCCCTTCCCATCCCATTTGCGAATTGGTTACCACCTACTTGAAGTAGGTGGTAAAATGCGAATGTTTTGCGACCGCATTTCGGTCGCAAAATATTCATGCATACCGATGCGATTCGGTATTAGGAAGGGACGCCCTAAACACGCCCCTTCCTAATAGCGAATCACAAACCCATTTTGCAATTCGGTAACAGGTTACCGAATCGCAAAATAGGGTTTGCTGCATCAGAAGAGCATTTTTTTGCGTTCGCAAACGGCCGATTCTGTGAATCGTCCGTATGCGAAGGCAAAAAAATGCTTGATGCATCTGGCCCTAAAACTGTACTTGACTTGGAAAGATTCATTCTGATGCAGAGCTTTGATATAACACCCTGGGAGAACCGCAAAAGTGTCGTTGGACACATTCTAGACGAGAACCCGTGGGATTTTTAAGATTAATTATTTAGAATTCCCCTCTGGCTGTGTTTTGCTGCAGAGTTTTGACCAAGGTGAAATGGCATTTCCAAAATGGCGGGTCAAGCTACAAAAGGACCCTCGTGGAAACAGCCTCTATTCTGCCCACTGTGACATATCTACTGACTCTGTAGAAACTAGCGGAATGAGGTCAATTTCATGAGCAAAGTGTTCTCATTTACATCTCCGGTCCCTCTGTGTGTGAAGCACCTGTCGCCACACGCCGCAGACAAATAAACGGCAGATCTGGTTCGCAAGTCTGCAGCTGTGAAATTCAAATTGCAGGATTTCTTGAAGAGTGAAAAACGTATGAACACAGCCTCAGAAAAGAGACACGACGCTGGTACTCATCCCCAACTTGTCTGGAACGGTTTACATCACCGCAGCAAGTTGTTGGGGAGCGTGACAGGCCGGCAAAGATGATGCAGTGAGTTAAACTGTGTTTTGGCATTTGTGGGCTGTGGACGTCATAAAATGGGAAATTAAATTTCGGGAGGCAAAAAAATGAGAAAAACTCGGCAACAAAAGATGAGCAATAAAAGAAATCTGAACAACGGGTTAGTAATAACAGTTAAGAGAAAGGTTTAAGTTAATGAAAAGAAAATGGGAAAGGTGGGACAATGTTAAGAGAAGGGGTTTAGAGGTCTCTCTCAGTTATTAAAAAGAAAAACAAAATGAAGTCGCAGGAGCTGCTCCCAAACCGAAAAGTATTGATGAAAGCGATAATAGAAAAAAACTAAATTAAAATCGGATTAAAATGAAATTGATACTGCAAGTATAAAGAAAACAATTATATTAATCACAGTGTCCTGGTAATAATTACTCCGATATCAATGTCGAAGAAATTGATGAAATCTGTAAAATATTATTTTACTACAGTGAAATCACATGGGAACCTCTGGGGAACCAACATAGCACAATTTCCAATAGGGCCAGGTTTGCTTTCTATACTTCCAATATTGTCAATTTGAGTGCAACTAAATTGGAGCATACAAAATACCTATTATTTGCAGCACCTAGAAATGGTAAACTGTAGGATTAAATGTTACATGAAAAAAATAAGTTGTTGTTATTCTTCACTATCACAGTGGCTTGCTTCTTGCAGTTAGAGCAGAGAATTGCTGGATGATGTGGTCGACAGATTAAAGTTAGGCCAGGATGACTGGTTGTGGTTCATAGCTACTGGTACTCTTCAGCAGGGCTTTAAGTGGGGTGAAAAAACGTAGGTGTTTCTCAAAGGGGCGTGGCCAGTGTGATTAAGGGCGTGGCTTAAAACACGTAAGCTAAAAATCTGTGCTTAGCATAGTGCCACCCGACTTGTATTTTGCCGTTTCTGTCATTCATCTAGATATATGATACAACAAGTAACATCATACCTACAACAAGTCAAGACTATTGGCTTTGTCTATGGTTGTTAGTTGCATAAAATAAATAAGCAGCAACTATGGCTTGTATATAATGTTGAAAAAGCTTCCACTTAAAGCCCTGGTGACAACATGACAGTGTTGCTGCTCCTGAGCTTCAAAAAGAGAAGGGAAATTCAGAAGGTAAATTACTCTCTTTAAAGGATTTCCCTTCCCGTACAACGCTCACCTGGCATGACGTCATGCCGTACTAGTGAGACGTGAGCAGTGTGAGCATGCGCACATGATGTGCCTGCTATCACTGCAGTCCGGAAAAAACGGACCGCCCGTGCCAGGGCACAAAACAGAGCCCGATAGAAACCCGTTTCGAGGCCCGCTTTAAAAAACTGACGGTGCTCAGCACCGGTGTGACCCGGCCCACTTAAAGCCCTGCTCTTCGGCTGTGGAGGCAAGAAGTTCTAGAGTTTTGAAGCAAGTACTTAGAATAGCTTCTCAATGGAGCCCGGAAATATATACAAGAATGTGGTGACGAATGACGAAGTGATGAGCATCGGGACACTTTAGGAAATCTAATGCATGTGTCACAGAATGGGTAGAGGCTGCTGTCAGATGTTCAGGAGAGCAGGCTTTAATGTTCAGAAGAACATTTTTCGGGCTTAGTCCTTTGGGGCGAGCCACTCATATGTTGAAATCTCCTTGAGATCTCAGCCAGGTCAGTGCTTTCTAACAGCCGCATAAACATCAGCAAAAACATGTCTAGCGAGAGTGGCCTTCTGGCCTACAGATTAGTGATTATCACTCTGCATGTTGGGGGCTATCACGCCTGTGTCGAGAGTCTTTCACTCTTAAGTTAATGTTCATAGTTGCCATTTTTTAAAATATGAGACACTCAGATTTATTCTCTTGGGTGCCTCTATAGCCTTGGCACACAAGGCCGTATGGCATAAGTAGATAAGACGTACTTAGCCATGACCCTTTAAAGAGGACACAACTTTGAAGCTGGGGAACTAGGTTCGAGTCTGGTGGGACGATAAAAACATCCTGTTATTCTGGGCAAATCACTTAATCTCCCCGTGCCTACAAAAATGAATGTGTCCATCTGTAATGCAAGTGGTGCTCATGTAAAGCGCTCTGATACCTTCGGGTCGAGTTTGCACTCTATAAAACTGCAAAAAAATAAAATAAAATGATGATAAAGTGGTTGATGGTTTTATCTCTCAGTGACTGTTGAGAGAAGTTTTTGTGTCATTAAGTGTGGTGCTAGTTGTGTTTTCTTGTAACTTCTGTGGGGCTTTGTGAATAGCTTGAAAGAAGCCTGCTTGGGCCCGGTGATACTGGGCAGAAATGATATGGGTGGAAGCTAAAATCCCAATACTGTAATCAATGCAGCATCTGAATGTGTAGAAGTTTGGAAGGGCCGGAGAAAGGGTATTTATTAGGTTAATGGAGGGGCACTACTAGCAGTCAGCAAATGACAGTAGATGGGTTTGCCAATTCTGACCAGAAGTGCTGGGTGTCTTTCTTCAAGCACTTACTGGTCTGTATCACAGCCCATGTGACTGTTGGGCCAATGGGAATAGGTGAACAGGGGCTCTCGCTTAATAGTGCGAGGCTAGCCCTGAGCACCCAACTCTGCAAGGTCTGGGGAATCAGGTACTAGGCACCTAAGCCAGAACAGAAGTTGAGAGACACTCTAATTATCAGAAATTGTGGTTAAGACTCAAGTTCTTGCATTTGCGTGAGGCTTGGACAACCACTGAAAGAGTCAAGCGTGAGTAAGACAATAACTAACTTCTGATGCTACTGAGGATTTAGCAAACATAGGCCTGGTTTAGCTTAGCTTGTTCCCTGAAAAGCACAAGCACTGCAGATAGAGGTAAGCTTCAAGGCATATATACAACAAAAAAAAAACCTTCAATAAACAAGCTATGAACATTACAAAACACCATAAAACAAAAACCTAAGCCCATAAAAAAAAACATTCTCAGTACAAAAAAATAAACCTAAAAATTATCCCTCCAGTACTCTGGAAATGTGTACAAAAGCAGGGAATTTCTAACAAGATTTGGCAAAGCCAATAGGTCTCGCCTATGCAAGTGCTATTGATTTTGCCAATGTGTTTTGGCTTTGATGTGCACCAGCATGGCTGCTGTTCAGCATGGCTACAAGTTAGTAGCATAGAGGAAAGTGGGGTGGAGTGTCGTAGAGTGGAATAGCAAAGAGTGGAGTAGAGTGTCGTAGAGTGGAGTGGCACAGAGTGTCATGAATTGTAGTGGCATAGAGTGGAGTCATGCAGAATGGTGTACAATGCAGTGACGTAGATTAGAGTGGACTGTGCAGAGTGCATTGGCATAGAGTACGGTGGTGTAGAGTGCAGTGGTGCAGTGTAGAGTACAATGGCATAGAGTAGAGTGGTGCACAGAAGAGTGTCATACAGTGATGCAGAATAGGGTGTAGTGCTGTAGATGCAGTGGCATAGAGTGCAGTGGTGTAGAGTGGAGTGCCGCAGAGTGCAGTAGAGTGGAGTGATGCAGAGTAGAGTGGCGTAGAGTGCAGTGGCATAGAGTGTATTTGCATAGAATAAAGTTGTGCAGCTTAGAGTGGCAGAAAGTTCAGTGGTGTAGAGTGCAGTGTTGCAATGTAGGGTGTTGCAGAGTGCAGTGGTGAGGAGTGGCGTAGAGTTCATTGGCATAGAATGCAGTGGTGTAGAGTAGAATGGTGTTAACTAGAGTGGTGTAGAGTGCAGTGGCGTTGAGTACAGTGGTGCAGAGTAGAGTGCAGTGGCATAGAGGGCAGGTGACATAGAGTGCTGCAGAGTGCAAGTGCAGTGGCATAGAGTGACGTACAGTGGCATGGAATGGCACAGAGTAGAGTAGAGTTGACCAGTGTAGAGTGCATTGGTGTAAAGTGTTACAGAGTATAGTGGCGTAGAGTGCAGCTGCATAGAATTCAGTGGCATACAGTGGCGGCCATTGTCCTCCTGGACCTCAGTGCAGCATTTGATACGGTCAACCACAATGTTCTTATTGAACGGCTAAGGAGAATCGGGGTAGCAGGAAGTGCTATCTCTTGGATTCAATCATTCCTTAATGACAGAGTTTTTCAGGTCTTTTCGAAGGAATCCATTTCCAGCCCTCTCCTTCTGAATTATGGAGTGCCCCAAGGTTCCTCCCTAAGTCCTACGTTATTTAACGTATATATGAGGCCACTAGCGGAGGTCATCCAGCCATTTGGGATCAAAGTGGTCACCTACGCGGATGATACTCAGCTGGTGATATCTCTTAATCATCCACGGACTGATCCTGCAGACCTGGAGCTCTGCCTAGGAAAGGTAGCTACCTGGATGCAACACTCCTGCCTTAAACTGAATGGAGAAAAACAGAAATTATGTATATGGGCAACACTGCCAAGTTAACTCCCACACTATCATGGCCTCAGTGCCTAGGTGCCCCTCCAATTCCGAAGTCCAAGATCAAGAGCCTCGGTGTATGGCTGGATGACTCACTCAAATTTGATCAGCAGGCAGTGGCAGTGACGGGGGCGTGTCACGGCATCCTTAGGAAACTACGGAAAGTCCTCCCCCTATTACCCACTGAAGCGAAGAAGATAGTAGTCCAGGCCCTGATTCTTTCGCGGCTGGACTACTGCAATTCATTGTATCTGGGAGCCCCAAAATCCACCCTAAGGAAACTCCAGGTGGCCCAGAACTGCGCAGCACGACTTCTGACAGGCTGCAGTAGTAGGCAGTCAGCTAGCCCCAGTCTGAAAGCCCTTCACTGGCTACCAATAAAGGAAAGAATTTCCTTTAAAGCCTTATGTACTGCTCATAAGACCCTTATGGGCACAGGCCCCAGAATTAATCAGCATTTTATCACCGCCTACCTCCCCAGGAAATCTCTTCGATCGGAGAATTTAAATCTAGCATGTATTCCTAAAGTCAACAGGCAGCGGAGTGGAGGCCGCTCCTTTTCATATAACATAGCTGGATTGTGGAACTCCCTCCCTCTTAATCTCCGCCATGAAACTACTCATCTCTCTTTTCGGAAGGGTCTTAAAACATGGCTATTCCAGAATAGTACCTGACTAGCCCTCCCTTACTAGCCCTAATTGCCGTCAGCGCTGGGATGCCTTGGGTAGCCATGCGCTCTATAAATGCTAATTAATAATAATAATAATAATACAGTGCAGCATCAAAAACGCAGTGGCGTAGATTAAAGTGGCACATAGTAAAGTGCAGTGGCATAGAGTGTAGTGGTGCAAAGTGGAGTGGTGCAGAGTGGCATAGAGTGGCAGAGAGTGCAGTGGTGTAGAGTGGTGCAGAGTGGAGTGGCATAGACTGGTGCAGAGTGGAGTTGTGTAGAGTGCAGTGATGCAGAGTAGAGTGGCATAAAGGGCAGCATTGCAGAGTAGAGTATTGTAGAATGCATTAACGCAGAGCGCAGTGGTGTAGAGGAGAGTGACATAGAGAGCATACAGTACAGAGGTGCAGAGTAGATTGCAGTGGCATATAGTGCATTGACATAGATTGCAGTTGCATAGAGTGCATTGGCACAGAGTGCAGTGGTTTAGAGTAGAGTAGCATTAGGTGCAGTGGCTTAGAGTGGAGTGGCGCAGAACACTGTGGCATAGAGTAGATTGTTTCAGAGTAGAGAGAAGTTGTGTAGAGTGGAGTGGTGCAGGGTAGAGTGCAGTGGCGTATAATAGAGTGGAGTAGAGTGTAATGGCGTAGAGTAAAGTGGTGTAGAGTGCAGTGGTGCAGAGTAGATTAAAGTGGCATACAGTGGACTGGCATAGAGTGCAGGGGCAAAGAACTGAGTGGTACAGACTAGAGTGCATTGGCATAGAGTGCAGTGTTGCAGAGTGGGTAGAGTGTAGTTGCGTAGAGTGGAGTAGTGCAGAGTAGTGTGAAGTGGCCTAGACTGGAGTGGTGTAGAGTGCAGTGGTGAAGAGTGCAGTTATGTAGAGTGGTGTTGAGTGCATTTGAATAGAGCAGAGTGGTGCAGAGTAGAGTAGAGGGACATAGATTGCAGTGGTGTAGAGTGGAGTGGTGCAGAGTGAAGTAGAGCGCAGTGGTGCACAGTGCAGTGCCGTGGAGTGGCGCAAAGTAGAGTGAAGTCACATAGAGTGGAGTATGCCTGGTGTGGTAGAACACTGCCATTACAGACTACACATTGTCAATTGAAATGACTATTACATTTGCATACACAGTTTTACTAATAAAACTATACAGCGCACAAACGATAATGTGTGGAAATGGCATCACCTACTGTATTGATCTGTTTTGATTGTATTAAAACATTTGTTTCCAACACACTTCAGAATTAACAAAAAATGTGCTTCATTTGTGCTTTTCTAATGCTGGTATATTCTGAAATACTTGCACAGTTCATTTAAATGGTGTTGTGTGCTAGAAAACAACCTTTTCTTACCCTCAGTATCGAGCAAGATTGTCACATAAATCCTATCACTTTGAAGTCAGAGAAAAAAAGTAAACACCAAGCTCCCTCAGAAGACAGAGCCTGACATTTGACCTCTATCTTTGAATGCACAGTAAATGTGACAAGATAAGAACAAGATCTACAGGCCTGTTTACAGAAAGGAGCACTGAGGTAATGTGAAAAGGCTTTGCTCATTTGAAGGGACAAACTCACACTGGACATTCTGAAACTGATAAAGCCAGCAAATGGAAAGCCAAGAAATTACAACACAGCCAATGGTAATCAACGGGCGGAATGCATTCCCAGGGAAGCTTTCCGAATGTACCCAAGATGTCTTTAGCAAACCAGACAGCTGGTAGGCTTCGACCTAAAAGGGAGAGGCCCAACCAACTAAACATGTCAACCCTCTGAATAATAAGTTAATAGACCCACCGAAATCTGACATGAGTTTTTAAAAAAAAACAGGAACAGAGGGGAACTCAATTCTCTTTCAGACTTAATTATAGAAAAAGTCTAGGTTTCCTTTGTGAAATGTCACTGTGCCTTAATTAATGTTTAGATATCTCTAATGGCAACAACATACGTACTTTGCTCATACACATAGACCAATGGCATTTGGGAATTCTTGTATAGTGTCAGATGCCTCTTGCCACAAGCAAACCCTTGCAAGCAGAGTATACAAGATAAATGCCTTGCAACCACTTTTGCTGATCATAAGGGCTGAAACAACTTTTGTACTGGGAACCTTGTTCACAAGGTAGTGTTAAGAACTGTCTCTTCACTTGGGGCCAGTTGCGGCAAGGCATAGAACTACACCACAATACAAAAGGTATAGGCTGGGCAGGGGTTGCACAGGGCACAAGAGTGAAACGGGAGGACGGATCTCTGGTCATCCCTCTAAAATTGACCTTGATTTGAAATTTTGAATTGTTACCTCTCCTGTTCGTTCAAAAAAGTTCCCTAATTTTCCATCCTCTGCATGGATCCTCTCTCTGAGCACAGCCTACTCTAAATCGCATGAATGTTTGCCTTAATCTCTATTATTGTATTTCAGCAAATTGCTCACACTTCATTTCAAAGATCACAACCTCTCCTTTAAAAGTCAGACCCCTGCAGCCTAACAATAACTAATCTCCTGAGGCTCATCTATTAATACCGCCGACTATTTGCATAGATTCAAATATCCACTTCCCACTAAAGATCACACAGAACTCCTGTTAATTTAATCTACATATATAAATAGGAGTAAATGCATGGAATTAATTTCTTGAGTGCACAAAACTAATCCAAATAACCACTGGAAAAACCACTAACCCTATGTTCCAGAGCAGGGTGATGTTTGGCATAAAGCACTTGATGCTTCGCCAGGGGTAGTAAACACTATATAAATGCAATTACAATGCCGTACAATGAATAGCAGACGTGGCCCCATTGCAAGCAGAATTGGGGGCAAATTGACACTTTGCGTAATATGGCAAAATTACTTGTAGAAGCCCTGACTTCATTCCCCAAAAAGATACAACACATTTAAAGGCACGAACTTGCTGCAGTATAGCTGTGAAGCTGGTAATTTGCATGTAATGACACTTCACACTTGAATCTGCCACTCTTGCTGTCCCACAAATAGCGATTTATGAACGCTATTTATGGAACCGCTCTTTTTCCTTTGATTTTCATTAAACCTTCAAAACCATGGACATCATTTGGGTGTCGCCAGGGGTTGCAGCTGTGTCACTTGGCTTGCCCTTTGCCAACCCTGGCCTCAGTGGAGGCAAATTCAGTGTCAGGAGCACAGGAGCAGCTGGGACTCCACTCCCTTTATTTTCTGTCCATTTTTTATTACACTAATAGTGAATAAATAAAATATATTATTGACTAATAGAATAGTGTTATAAAAATGGAGTAGAATAAGCTGGAATATGCCATTCCATGGCAGCTGAGGTAAGTAAAAAATGCTTTAAATGTATGTTGTGTGCATGATTGTGGGTGAGAGTGTGTTTATGTGTGAGAGAGTGTATATGTGTGAATTTGTGTGTGTGTGAGTAAAAGGGGAGGTCAAAGGTAGTGTAATGTCACTTCCGCTACCCCAGGCATTTTGGTGCATTGATCCAGGCATCTTTCTAAGTGGCAGGAGAATTCCATGCAGTAGAAAAGATAAATGGTATTTGGACATCTACATCCTTGAAGTGCCGATGTAGTTCCTATTTGAAGGATTTCACCACATAATGAAGGCAGAGGTATCAGTAGATTAACAAAGTATTGATGTAGAAAGCCAACTTCCAGTCAAAAATCTCAGAATAAAGCCATAAAATAAAGGAACTGTGGGCCCGATTCACAGAACTAACTTAAGACAAAATCCTAAACTTACTACCATTTTGGTATTCACAGAAGGCACTTACTCATTGATGAGTAAGTGCCTTCTGTGAATACCAAAATGAGTAAGTTACTCAAAACGAGTAAGTTACTCAAAATGGGTAAGTTACTCATTTTGGTACTCACAGAAGGCACTTACTCATCAATGAGTAAGTGCCTTCTGTGAATACCAAATGAGTAAGTTACTCAAAATGAGTAAGTTACTCAAAATGAGTAAGTAAGTGCCTTCTGTGAATACCAAAATGGTAGTAAGTTTAGGATTTTGTCTTAAGTTAGTTCTGTGAATCGGGCCCTGTGATTGTATGTGTGGCCTTATGTGACAAAAGTAGAAAGAACTGAAAAACGTTCGACAATCATAGACATGTTTTGCCCAGTTTGGTGCTCGTGAATGTCATATAGGTGACATGCATTAAAATTACTGTAACTCGCTAGGGTGGTAAATACCAATCGAATTCAATGATTTGTCTATTAAAAAATGCAGAAGAATACATCCATTATATTTACAATCTGTGCTTAAACACATCTGTGTGAAAATATATGTGCATAAGAATATCAGAGATACCCCTGGTATCTCCAGATTTGTTCTTGTGCAAAACTTTGTGAATACAGTAAAAGATGCCTTGTAAATCTGAGATGCTGACAGATATCTGCGAATCCACTCCACACTCTGGTGACTTTTGAGTGCAGTTTCCCGCATCTGGCTTTGGGCCTGAGGGTGATCTGGGTTGGAGCAGGGGCTAAATAAAATCACGAGATCCCTGGTGTTGGGAGAAGAGGAGAATCCTCCCAAATGTGGTGAGGGTAGGTGAGCTTCTGTCCCTATCACATGTTTGTGAGTAACCTGAAGAAGTTAAAGCACACTGAACCTTTGACAGAGAAATAAATACTGGGCCAGATTTATCAACACTTTGTGCTGGTGCAGTGTCACCAAAATTAATTCAAACCGACACAAAGTGCGGAATTGGGATTTACTTTCCAGTGCATAACTTGTTTTGTGTTGGACAGTAGCCCAAAAGTAGCAGAAAGTAGTGTTACTCTGCGCTCCTTTGTGTCAAGGGAGTGACACACAGGTGGTACATTGAGTTTCCCGTGCCACCACACATGGATTTTGACACAAAGCGTGTAGACTTTGCGGCTACAAATCGGAAACTTTTTTACATTTACTTTGTAGCTGCCCGACATTGCTTGACCTCCGGCGATCTCTATTAAAGCCACTCTTTTTAACCCATGGTATAAGAACATGTAATCATGCAATGAACTGGACCTTTAGTACCTTGGTGCCCCTCAAATTGGCAAGAATAGGCAAATTCTTTAAAGCCGTGCAGGACTTCCTTAAAAACTCACAACAAAGCATTGAGATGATCGTGAATCGATAACTCTTAGTCTCTGCACCACGGACATTAGGCATTGTAGAGTTTGGTCACCTTGCAATTGAGTTTTAATACTTGTTAAGTGTTTACTTCATTTTGCGGTGGTTTTTAAGCCATTTTTTTATCTTTCTTATAAAAAATTCAAATTGATCTAATCATAACAGATTGCAAATAGTTAAATTATCCTAAACTTAACTAAAATCGCTTGTACATTCTGTGTTTTCAATTTTTGGGCACCATGCGCAAATCATCTTACAGGGACTTGCAAGGAATCATCATTCTCTTTTGTCATTCCGTATACTATGTATTTTATAAATGTTTTATATTGTCATGGTTTTAAGTAATCTATACAATAAACTTTGTTGACTTGACTTGACACAAAGCCCAATCTATTTTCATTTGTTGATAGTGCTTTGCGCCAAAAGATTATACCTCCTCGAGGCAGGTGTAAAGTTGGAGAAAAGCCTTTTTTTCCCAAACTTTTCAAACACTGCATGTGTGCTGTACTGTAGAGCACACATACGAACCTGGAACATTTTTAAACTATGTCTAAGCATATTTTTTTGTACTAAAAGGGTACACTAAACATCTGCTTGCTGCAGAAAAAATGCTGGCACTGCTCCATAAAAAAGTATGTCAGCCCTCCAGAGAGGTGTTAGCACAGTCCATTTAAAATATGCTCAACTCTGCAAAGCAGTGCTCTGCTTTCCCACTAGATGCATAGAAACCCTCCTGTGAATTGCTGTTCTATGTATTACAGGCATAGGAGATCTTGTGATGCTATTCACTACAAGTACACCAGTCCTGATGTAAGGTGCTGTAATCTAGGAGTGGCACAGATCCACTGACTTAGAAGAGTGAATGCTGTGCACATAGAAGTGCAGCAGCTATTGGTAAACATAACAGTCCATGAGTGGATCTTGGGCCGTATTAATCATACAGCACATTTTCCTTGATTGCGCCAGGCGCATCTTTTAAAAAGTGCGCCCCGCGCAGTCAAGGACGATGCGCCGTATTAGGGTGAAAGCCGCAAACTCACGCTGTCCTGGGGGCATCGCATTCCTGTGAAAAACTGAGCATCTGCTTTGAAGTCACTCCGTGTTTTCACAGTGCAGGTGGCAACCTGCCTGCACTTTGAATAGGGATTAGAGATCCCCTTCTGTAATGCCCCGCGGCACACAAACCGGGCACAAACACTCGTTGCGCCCCCGGGGCACTTGAATAATATGGCCCCTGGTATTCTTCTATAAAAAAGTATGTCAGCGCTGCAGAGAAGTGCTAGTACTGGCTAAAACAGTCCCAGTGTAAAGCACTGTGCAGTGCTTAATTTGAGCAGGTGGTTTCCGGTGTTCGGCACTGGCACTTAATTGTTTTCCGGTGCTCTGCACCGAAACTTAATTGTCATCGCCACACTTATGACACTCTGCCTCATTGTGGCGCTGCTCAGCTAATTTAGAGATGAGCAGAACAATGTTTGTTTATGAATACAATGTACATTAAAAAAAACTAATACCTACCTCCCCAGCCATTCCTTTAGCCTTGGGAACCTGGAATAATCGTAACTGTCACACTTGAAAGCGAGAGAGATGGTTAGTTTTTGTTTTGGTACCCTCATTGGCAGCGATCACAGGGGCAACGGGGTGGTGCAGGCTGCAGTGGCCTCATGGTCAGGGTCCTGATACTTATTATTTTACAAATTAAGCACTGGTACTGGGTAGTTCCATTAAGTATATAATGGCCATGCAGAGAAATGCTACTTCTGTCCCACTACAAGCACTACACCCCATTAAGAAATGTTACTACTACCCCTTATAAGCACAGCATCATTGCTGAGATGTGCTGGGACTCTGAAACTGGGGGGCATCCAAATGGGGGTTCTCGATGGACAGGTGCGGGACCAAGACAGGTGGTGGAGGGATGTCAAATGGCAATACTATTGGTATTTTTGAATTGTGGCCAGTCAGAGGACACCGCAAGAGACCACAAAATCCAACTTAAGCCCAATTTAAGACAGGAAAGATTTGGAGTTGGCCTCTTGTTGGTACATGGTGACCCTACTGCTGCCTCCTGCATTTGTGCCCTAGACTTCTTTTTTGGCTCTTGCAACTGTGGGAGAGGTGCAGGACATTCCCCTTCCTCAAAACAAACACATTGGGCCTAGGGCTAATTTTCCCAGCTTCTGGGCAGGTATGCGTTCCTGTGATGGGTCTTGTTCTTGGCTCCGTCACCCATCTCGTCGGGTCCCTCACCTATCAGTTACTAGAATAGCTACTCAATTTAATTCA
Organism: Calotriton arnoldi; assembly: GCA_963921515.1. Lineage (NCBI taxonomy): Eukaryota > Metazoa > Chordata > Amphibia > Caudata > Salamandridae > Calotriton > Calotriton arnoldi. Next base: position 149,750 of record CAWUFW010015279.1, read on the forward strand.
TCTTTATTTGATCTAAAAAATGGATCATACAAGATACCCAATAATTAAAAAAATCATCATAATAGCTACTCAACTGCAAGTGCTGGAACTGTTCCAGTAAAGGTATAGCAGGCCTAATGAAAGTGCTGGTGCTGTCCCTTACACTTACAGCAGCCCCGCTAAGATGTGTGGTTTGTCATACAAGTATATTAGTTCTGCTGAAAAGTGCTGGTGCCGCCCATTATCACTGTAGCTACCCTGATGCGAAGTTTTCCTACTTTCCCAATAAAATTATAGGAGTTTTGCTTAGAAGGGCCCTCACACTCCATAACATATAAAGGAGCTCTGCTGAAAAGTGCTGGTGCTGTCCACTACATTTACAACCACCCAGCTATGATATGTTGCTACTGCCTCATACAGGCATATCAGTTGTGTTGAAAAGTGCTGGTGCTGACCATTACAGTACAGTACAGTACAGTGCTGGTACTGTCTCAATCAAGTGCCTGACTGTCAGGTGTAATACGGTTCATCGTTAGTATTGCTGCAGTCCCAAGAAGTGTACAGTTCTGTCCCTACTAAGAATACAGAACCTCCATTGAGATTTTCTGGTCCTGTTCCTTACAAATATAGCAGCCCTGGTGAGAAGTGCTGGTACTGTCCATTATAAACAGCCCTACATGGAGGTTTCGATCCTGTCTCAGTAGATGATTAAAAACTTGGTTCAGAATTTTTAAAACAAATTGTTTTAGAGTTTTATATAGAGCGAACTCGACCCGAGACATCGGGTATCAGAGCGCTTTACATGAGCACCAGTTTTGTTACAGATGGACACATTCACAGAATTGTTGCCACTATGTGCCACCTGCTGCTACAACATCCCTGCTGCTGGTAATGTGGCATTGAAAGTATGGCGGCCATGAGATATAGGAGCATTAACGTAGTGGTGACATGATAGGTTCCTGAATTACCACTCACCTAGGTAATCTATTGGGTGCCTGTCACCAGCGGTGGCCAGCACAGGTAAACGGGGTGGGGAGGTGGGGCGGCGGGGCGGCGGGGCAAGGAGGGAGAGGGGAAGTCGGCAGACAACTGAATAGGTATAATTAAATAAATAAATAATACCTATTCCGTCGTCTGTCGGCTTCCAACCCCTGCCGTGCCCTGCACGCCCCACCGCGTTTGCCTGTGCAGGCTGCTGCTGCCTGTCACCATGACATACCAGCCCCATCCCTCTCACCTTTGGGCATCTGAATTAAGGTTAGTTTCCAGGGTAAACTCTTGCCATTTTCAGCACTGTGCATCTAAAAGCATGGCCACTGCCCAAAGATGCAGTGGTGCACTGGGCAAGAAAAGCAAACATTTAATTTCTGCATATTCCATTACTGCATCTTCTCCTTCACCCCTGAGGCATGTCCTCGTTTCCCACAAAATAAAATTGTGAGGAGTTAGTGAGTGCAGCCTGAGTGTCATCTTAAGGATTTTGGTGGCCCTGGACAAGAAATATTTGGGGGGCCGCCATTTGGCATATCTTTGTATTTTATTGCCTTTTTTTTGCTAATTCAAGTCCTGTGTTGCCTAACAATATTGAATTGTACTCTAAAGGTTAAGACACAAAAATATACAGAGGGGAGATAGAGAGAAAGTTCACTTTCCATGGGGGGCCCTTTGGAAGTCGGGGTCCCTGGATAATTGCCCACTTTGCCCATGCCTTAAAACGTCTCTGTGCAGCCTTATTTATGCATCAGTTATGACCAGTTTAGTGCAGTAGGGGACAATGTTTTTTATTCCAACACATTTTAGAGGAAGTTGGAGTTAAACAGGCCCTCACTGAAGCTCCTGCAGCTGAGAGCTGAGTGTGTACGGGATATAGATGGGGCAGACAAGGTGTGAGTAGGGAGAAAGTAGGAAGGTGCTATGGACGGACGGGCCTTTTATTCCACCAGGCATTTCCCTGTGTGGCTGGTGCACTTGGAGACTGGCTTTGAAAGCCCAGGGCTGCTGTTGGTGTCTCTGTCACTTTCCCATGCTCCCTGAGGTTAATTGCAGCAGGCAGGGAGGCCTCAAGTTACAGTACAAGAGAGAGAGGTACGGGGACTGTAGAAAGAAAGCAATCAGAGCAAGAGTGAGAAGGAAGTGAAGGAGAGAGAGAATGGATGGATAGAAAGAGAGAAAGAGGAAGGAGATGAAGGGAGCAGGGTTGCTTTGAGTATTTTTGCCAGGGCTGCTTTGGGGTTCCCAGTTTGGCCCTGGTGGGTGCATTGAGTGGGTAAGCGAGCACAGGGTGTGGGGTAAGAAAGTGGGTGTTTCATACAAACAAAGTGGAGGCTGTACTAGGTTACATATACAGCCGCGGCCTGTGCAGGTAAGAGCAGTGGGGCGGTGTGGCCCGCGGGGGGGATTTCGACAGACAATGACGAGGAAAAATTAATTATTTATTTAATTTTCCCTTGTCATCGTCCATCGAAATCCCCCCCTCCCCCCGCCGGGCCCCACCGCTCTTACCTGCATGGGCCGCGGCTGTACATATATGAATTTACGTATAGTGTTTTATGACAAGTTTCCTCGTCCTTCTTCAGTTTTATTATGCTTGCCCTGTCAATGTTCTATTTTGGATCCTTGGTTGCCTCTGGTGCTCGGGTGGTTTTGGAACGTTCAGAATTGGCATACCTACCGTTTATGGAGCCAGGCCCGCACCGGAGGTTGTCATGGGTCCTCATTTAATAAAGAAGACTTTGAATTTAAATACACGTTCCTGTCTGTCCTCCCATCCTTTGTGCCACGCTTTATTGCCCACCCCATCGATACATATTGTTGCCAGGAGTGAGGTACTGCGAGGGTGCTACAGTGTGGCTGACATTTGAGGATACACAGATGGATTTCTACTGTTCACGGGTCACCTAAGAAATTTTGTGATTGGTGCCCACTGTTTTCCTTGTACGCTGTGACCTGGGTGAGTCCTCTTAGTGTTTTTTGCACGCCAAGTATAATCAGAGGAACTTTAACCAATGCCTCCTTGCGCGAGCCCAACGGTCCTGGCTCCTGCTCGTGACTACCATGTGCGCTGCCCTGCTCTTCATTCGGCATGTGGGTTGGCATGCGAGAGTGGCGCAAGAGAGAGGGCTGGATTGTTACATCACAGCCCCAGAGCTAGTACGCATCGGTGTGCTTGAAAGGATCCATGGAGGCAATAGCTGACGGTCCGCGTCTGATGTAAGGCTCCGCTTTGCACAGTCGGCCATTTTTTGGCCAAACAAATACTGTGTGCTATGAGCCAGCAATTTTCAACGTTGCTCCGCGAGTTTTCAACACCTGCTGAGGCATCGTATCTCCAATTTCCCCAGCATTTGCCTGCATTAGCAATTGAGGAAAATATAGTGAAAGAAAGAAAAAACAAGCATTTGCAATGCAATAGGTCTCGCATTTGCAAGAGTGTAAGCTATTGGCATTGTAAATGACAATGCCTATTTTTTATATGTTTTGATAATTAACACACAAATAAAAGGGATCGTCATTTACAATGCCAATAGCCCAGACTCTTTTAAATGTGAGACCTATTGCATTTCAAAGAAGCGACCGCCATTGTTCCGGGCTGCTTGGAAAGTGAAAGCGTGCATGGCGGGCTGAACATAGAAGGAAAGCATGTCCTGCCTGCAGTGAGAGAAACTCATTAAAGAAAATAGTGCTCACAGACTAAATAAGACATACCATGTAACAACAGAAGTAAAAGGGCCAGTCCTCATGGGAGGTTACAAATGAAGAAAAGCATTTACAAAGGACAATGACACAAGCCATTGAAAAATATGGGTGGAGAGTGGGCGGAGCTTCAAGTCCATACTCAAATACAGCATGCCTGGCAGAGCAGCGCATGTGCTGACCAGGCTCGACCTAAAAAAGGGGAGTGAAAGTTCTCACTCAGAAACAGTATATATATATTCCCAAAAAATCACCACTCACATTTGGTAGTAATTATCCAGCACCCCATGGGGCAATTTTTCACTCGGTTTTTATTTTGTTTATCGTGACGGCATCTACGCGTTTCGGCAGCGTCACGCTGCCTTGTTCACGATGCAAAAACGCCATTTTCACATGTTAAAATATCTTTTCACAGTTCATCAACATTGACAAAGGACAAGCTTTCTTTGGCACTGCAAAGTTTGTCACACCACTAATATGGGCGCCATCTTTAAATATATTCGAACAAAATGCAACCCTTCAACATTTTGTTATTCCTATTCATAATTTCAACAATGCTAGTGCATGATCAGAATTTCAATTCATAAACCGGGCATTATGTTTTTCATTTACACAGTTATAACCATGCTAATGCATAATCAAAGTTTCAATTTAAATATCGAGCAGTAAAATTCATTACTCGCTTTCCATTTCCAATCTTGATTATACATGAAAATTTCAATATATCATATGGCTGCCCACCTTGATGTACATCATTTTTTCACATTTGTGGCAAACATTCTTCTGATAAAGTGCTAGTGCTCGACTTCATCCTCCACTTTACACAATATTAAAAGTGCTAGTGCTTTGTTAATCATACAGTACCATCATTCCAAAAAGTGCTAGTGCTTTAGTATATAAAAGAGAGTTCCTTTTCCTACTCTCTATATACCCTCCTACAGTACTAGACTAATTTAAAGTGCAAATGCTTCAGTATATTTAAAAAGTCATATACTTCACGATCCACTACTTAACAACGAGGAGCAGTTATTTCTTTTTCCACCCTCTCGACTTTTATGCATACATCAAGTCCTCCAAGCATGGTAATGTATATTAATAAATATAAAGTGCTACATCTAAAGTGCTTAAGTCTAAAATGCCAATGTCCTTCATTCCTCCTCTTCTATTATACAAACATAAAAGAAAAATGGTTCTTGAATGTGCAAACTCTACAATTTTCTCTCAGCCTAGGCAAGTATACAGATCTTCATCCACATTCAACCCATGAGGTTCCTTGCTCGAGCTCCAGTATATAATATGTCTCCAACCTACGGAGTTCCTTCTCCCTATTCCCCCCCTCTCTTCTTTCTGGGGATTTCAGCTATACAACTGTACTGCATGAATATAGGGTTACTTTGATGATGGATTTCAAAATGCCTAGCAATCGGATATGTCCTATCTTGGTTGACAATTGCTCTTCGATGTTGAAGAACTCTTTTATATACAGGTAAGGTGGTGCTCCCTATATAAATTTTTTCGCAAGGACATTTTAACATATAGATCACAAAACTCGATCTACATGTTAAAAAGCCTTTAATTACAATGGTTTTATTAAAAGATGTCTTAAAATGTGTAAGATTGACTCCATGTTGACACGCCTTACATTTAAAACACTTTCTAAAACCCATTTTCTGTTGAAGCCATGTGGGGGCTCCCCCTTCTTTCCTGATACTCACTCTTAACAATCTGATCTTTCAAGGACTTCGACTTTCTATACGTTATTTCAGGATGTTTTTTAACCTTAGGGCCCAATAGTGGATCATCTTTAATGAGATGCCAATGTTTATTTAAAATGGACCTCACCTCCTTATGTTCTGTATTAAAAGTCGTTATAAACCGATTTGTTTCCAGACACCCCCGTTGTTTTTTTCTTTTTTTTCTTTGTTGGGTTCTGGATGGTTGAAACAGTACCTTTTGTCTTTCCAAATTCCTAGCCTTCGTTGCGGCTCCACATATGATTGTCGGTGGATAGCCCCTCTGAATAAAACGGCTTGTCATCTCTTGTTCTACTCTACAATACTCCTCCACATTGCTGCAGGCTCTCCGTGCCCTGTAGAACTCACCAAAAGGTATACTCCTGATGAGTGGTAGAGGGTGGGAGCTCCCCGCATGTAGAATAGTGTTGCCAGCCGTTGGCTTCCGGAAGATGGTTGTTTCTAGTTTCCCTTCCACTGGTTTTATTCTAATGTCCAGGAAATCTATGGAGGTTTTGCTGTGATGTCCCACAAATTTCAAATTAAGATTATTTGAGTTAAGGTCCCTGATGAATAATTCTATATCGCTTTCTGTACCCTGCCACAGTACAAAAACATCATCTATAAACCTTACCCATAGTAGGACATTCTCAGACCACTGTTCCAGTGACGGACCACCGAGCACCTGCTCCTTCCACCAGCCCAGATGGAGATTGGCATAACTGGGGGCGAAGCAGGTGCCCATGGCCGACCCCTGTTCTTGCTGGAACAATTCTTCTCCAAATAAAAACATATTCTTAGTCAGGCACCACTTCATCATTTCTAAAATCATTTTGTTATGATTAAAAAATCTCATAGGTCTTCTATTTAAAAAGTATTTAGTGGCTTTTAAACCGTCACTATGTCTTATACTTTTGTACAAAGTATCAATGTCAAGAGTCAATAACACCATTGTTGTTTCATTCCAACGTACATCATAAATACATTTAAAAAAATCTGTCGAATCCTTTATATGAGATGTTAATGTTTTCACAATAGGGTTCAAGAAATAATCAATATATTTAGAAGCGTTTTCGAACAAGCTGCCATATATATATATATACATACACACATATATTTATATACATATATGTGTGTGTGTGTATATTATCTACTGGCGGTCGCCAGTAGATAGTTATAGTTAGGACCTATTATCCATAGGAAATCCGTAACATTCTATTCCCAATAACTTTGGCGTCGTTTGACGAATCATCGCGAAATTTTCAAAACTAGTGGGGCGCTCCGGTCCGCTCCTGTCTTGAAAGTTTTGGGGTGATTCATCAAGCGGGGGCCGAGAAAAAAGGGGGGTCCCAAAACGTGTTTTCTCCATGTTAATTCCCATAGGAAAATTTAGCCACGGCTACAGCCCGAACTGCTGAACGGAATTACACCAAATTTGGCAAAAAGGTAGCGCTTGGTTCAGAAAGCGACATTTTTTTTAAATGGTGTAAATCCGTTCAGTAGTTGCGGAGAAATTCAAAAAATAAGAGTGAAAAAATCAATTTCCCATAGGAAATTTTATGCAAGGCTACAGCAAAAACTGCTGAACGGAATTACACCAAATTTGGCAAAAAGGTAGAGCTTGGTTCAGAAAGCACCCTTTTTAAAAATGGTGTAAATACGTTCAGTAGTTGCTGAGAAAATCCAAAATAAAAGTTTCGATATCTATGGCCGTGGTGGATCCGCGCACCCTCCCGACCACGAGCTGCATGCTAATTGGCTGTCAACACTCCAAACCAGGAAGTGTTGGTAGCCATCTTGTTCCTCGGTAGAACCGAGGAACAAGAAAGCAGTAAAACAAGTGCGCAAAACGCAAAAAGAGGGCAGGGTAGAAACACCCTGACCCCCTAGGCCTGTTCAAGGGGTCCTACAAGGACCCCCAGGGCCAAAAAAAATGTAAACATTTTTTTAAAAATCGGCAAAAAAACGCGCTGGGTGTGCGGATCCTGCCGATAAAAAAAAAAAAAAAACAAAGCGCGGGCTCCCGCGCTTCGTGGTTAATTGGCCCCCGGGTGGGCCAAGTCACGGGGGCATGCGGGGGTTTATTAATATTTATATGGGGGGGCCTCTAAGGCCCTCCCAAGCCCCGGGACCGCCACCCCGGGGCTTTAAACAAAATGGTGCGGGAGGGCTCTCAGCCCTCCCGCAGCCCCGGGACCGCCACCCCCGGGGCTTCTTTTTAAAAATAATATACCTGTGTGGGGGCTCGAGCCCCCACACGCCCGGGACCGACACCTCCCGGGGCACTAAAAAAAATGCTAATTTGGGGGTCCGGAACGGACCCCCGAGCCCCCGGGACCACCTCCTCCCGGGGGCTGTACATGTGAAGGGAGGGGGGTCGCGCGGCCCCCCTCCTGGAGCCCTTGATGGCCCTGGGGACTGCCACCCCCCAGGGCCAGCTCCTGCAGTGTCCCGGGGTGCCTACCCACGGTCCCGCCGTGCAGCTTCCCGTCCTGTCATAGCAAACTGCTTTGGTTTTTGGAACAGAGAGCAGGAAACCTGCTCTCTCTTCCAAAAACCAAAGCAGATTGCTTTTCCACACGGGGAGCTGCACGGCGGGACCGTGGGGGCATTGGGGACCCCCCATGGTCCCCAACGGAGAGGGCCAGCCCCGGGGATGGGGTCCCCGGGGCTAGTAGTGGCTCGGGAGGGGGCCACGTGGCCCCCTCCCCATAATTAAAATTTTTAAAAAATAAAGGCCGCCCGGGGGATGGGGTCCCCGGGGCCAGTAGAGGCCTCAGGAGGGGGCCACACAGCCCCCTCCATAAACAAAAATATATATTTGGCCATGCCCCAGGGGATGGGGTCCCCGGGGCCGGATTGGCCACGGGAGGGGGCCCACGCGGCCCCCTTCCCGTTAATTTTTTTTTTTTTATTAAAAGGGGTCAGGCCCTGGGGGATGGGGTCCCCAGGGCCCAAAAAAGTAAAAGAAGAGTGGCCACACAGCCCCCCTTCCAAAAAACAAAAAAACAAAAAAACACGCAATCGTGCCGAGGCTCCGCCCCCTCCCAGCAACACTCTGCAAACGCGCCCTGTGGTGCGTTTTAAGTTGGGAAATGAATTCCCCTTCAATACTGGGGGTCCCTGGGGCCAACTAGCCCACCAGGAACCTCCAGTATGCGCCAGGGGCTGTGTTGCAGAGAGGTGGTGCAGGCCACGCCCCTTTTTACACCTCTCTGCAACGCAGCTCTGTGGCGCTTACTGGAGGTACCTGGTGGGCTAGTTGGACCCCAGGGACCCTCAGGATTCAAGGGGACTTAATCCCCCAACTTAAAACGCGCCACGGGGCGCGTTTGCACAGTGGTGAAGGGAGGGGGCGGGGCTTCAGGTGACATGTGTGCAAACAGGCCCCGTGGCGCGTTTTAAGATGGGGAATTAAATCCCCTTCAATCCTGAGGGTCCCTGGGGGCCAACTAGCCCACCAGGTACCTCCAGTAAGCGTTGCAGAGTGTTGTAAAAAGGGGCGTGGCCTCTGAACACCTCTCTACAACGCAGCTCTCTGGCGCATACTGGAGGTATCTGGTGGGCTAGTTGGCCCCTAGGGTCCCTCGGGATTGAGGAGGAATTAATTCTCCAACTTAAAACGCGCCACAGGGCGTGTTTGCAGACATGTCACCTCAGGCCCCAACCCCTTCCTTCACCATTGTGCAAATATTCCTCTAAAATCAGCCGAACAACGAATTCCGATTTACTCACCTGTTATCAGGAGAGACCTCAGTGCTGCATCTTTGAGCCCAGTACTGATCCTGAAAAGTAATTCTAACCGTACTTACCAGTAACTTGAATTTCCTTCCATAGGATATCATTGCCTGCTTTTTGCTGAAAAAGTTTCTAAGTGTCGATTTTTGAAACATACAAATATTCCTCTAAAATCAGCACAACTACGAATTCCGATTTACTCACCTGTTATCAGGAAAGACCTCAGTGCTGCATCTCTGAGCCCAGTACAGATCCTGAAAAGTAATTCTAACCGTACTTACCAGTAACTTGAATTTCCTTCCATAGGTTAACATTGACTGGTTTCACTTGGAAATTCTTCTAAGTGTGGAGTTTTGGAACTTTATAATATTCCTCTAAAATCAGCCGAACTACGAATTCCGATTTACTCACCTGTTATCAGGAGAGAACCCAGTGCTGCATCTTTTAGCCCAGCACTGACCCTGAAAAGTAATTCTAACCGTACTTACCAGTAACTTGTGTTTCCTTCCATAGGAATCCATTGTCTGGTTTTCAGCAGAAAAGTTTCAAAGTGTCGATTTTCACAAACTACAAATATTCCTTAAAAATCGCCTGTATGACTTAAACGCATTCTTTCAACTGTTTACAGGAGATGCACCAGTGCTGGATCCAGGATCCACCACTGAGTAAGAAAAAGTATCGATAACACTACTTACCTGCTAAGTTTTTTTTCCTCCCATAGTATAACATTGGTGATTCTATGTGAAAAAGTTTCTAAGTGTCAACTTTTAAAATACAATAATATTCCTTAAAAATCACTACTGTAACCAAAACGCTTTTACTCAACTGTTTACAGGAGATGTCCCAGGACTGAATCTAGGATCCAGTCCTGTGGTTAGAAAAGTAATCCATAAAGTAACTAATTGCATTTAACTAGAAATTCACATTGAGCTCAATGTTGCATTGTGTTTGAAATTGTGTTGCCCATTGCAACAACTGTAACTACTGTACTTAAAAGTCTATTGCCTATTTGCAAAGTATTTAAACTAAAGTAATTCATTCTGAGAAAGTATATTTTGTAATGTAATGTATAATGTAATTACAATGTAATTTAAAAATAAAATATCTAAAAATAAATAGTTTAAAAAAATGTAGTAAATCAGTATAAAAAAATAAAGATAACAATTAATACATTTAAAAATTGTCATTTACGAAAAAACCTTTGAAATTCACTGAAAAAAACCATAGGTTTCAGACATGTTATAGTTAGGAATTAGCATTTAAAAAACCTTTGAAATTCACTGAAAAACCATAGGTTTCCGGCACGTTATAGTTAGAAATTAGCATTTAAAAAACCTTACAAATTCACTGAAAAAACCATAGGTTTTAGGGACAGTTATAGTTAGTTGGACATTGCACTCGTACAAAACTCGTGAAATTCCCCGTTATAGTTAGTTCAGCTAACTATAACTCGCGCCTCGCAATGCACTGCTGATGATGTCACATATTACATCACTCATGACATGGTCAGTGACATCACTGATGACATCACTGATGACATCTCAAATGACATCACTGATGACATCATCCAGTGACTTTGTGTTTCTGTAAAGTTTAAATATTTTTAATATATATATAGGGAAAGGCATATTGAAGAATGAGTGGGTGTATAAGTGTCTGTATGGATGATTTAGTAGGTGCGTGACTAACTCTATAAGTGAGTGATTAAACGTATCTTACTGAATGCATGGGTTAGTGACTAAACTGGGTGAATGTCTGTATCCGTCTGTCTGTTGCTGTGTAAGTGGCTGCATGGGTTTGTGAATAGCTACATGAGTGTCTATATGAGTTATTGATTGGTTGTCTGAGTATCTGTATGGGTGCCTGAGTGTTTGTGTGGGTGGGGTGTGTGCGACTCTGTGCATAGATGTGTGAGTGGGTGATTCACTGGGTGGATGGTTTCAAGAGTGCATCTGTGATAGACTGTATGGGTGGGTAAGTGTGTGTGTAAGAGTGTGTTAGTGAGTGAATGTATGTCCCAGTGGTACATGTGTGAGTAACTACATATGTGAAAAGCAGTATATATGTGTGTTGGAGTATATAAATAGCTATAAGCGAGAGTGTGTGATTGTGAGAGTGACTGTATGGATGAGTGTGTGCTTGTATCAGTGATTATATAAGAGCGTAAGAATGTGCTAGTATTTGTATGAGTAAGTGAGCTGGTGTGTGTATAACTGTATAGGTGAGTAAATGGCAGTGTGTTTAATTATTTGCATGACTGACTAGGTGTGTGAGTACCTCTATGGATGAGTGGCGGTGTTTGAGTGTCTATATAGGAGTATGAGTGCATATGATAGTCCTGTACTGAGTGACCGTAAGTATGAGTGACTGTACGGGTGAGTGAGTGGATGTGTGTGGAGACCTAAGAATCAGTGAGTGGGTATGTAGTTATTGGTGTTGGAGTGTCTATGGTTTTGCGAATGGCAGTCTGTAATTTAGAGTGGGTGTATCAAAGGTTATATTAGGGTGTGAGGAGGTGCATCAGATTATCACGTGGATGATGTCATCAGTGATGTCATCAGTGATGTCATTTGAGATGTCATCAGTGATGTCATCAGTGATGTCACTGACCATGTCATGACTGATGTAATATGTGACGTCAACAGCAGTGCATTGCGGGGGCGCGAGTTATAGTTAGCTGAACTAACTATAACGGGGGAATTTCACGGGTTTTGTACGAGTGCAATGTCCAACTAACTATAACTGTCCCTAAAACCTATGGTTTTTTCAGTGAATATATATATATGTATAGATATATAGATATATATATGTATATATATATTTACAATTCTTTTTTGCAACAACAATTATAATTGTATATATATTTTTATTTATTTATCTGGCCTGTACTGAGAAGCAGACCAAAGTAGAGAAACGTTTGTATGTTCTATTGGTTTCCTTTAATATGCTTCAAAGTTTCTAGTTGTTCATCATCATCATGGCTACAAATCAACCTTTCCTTCAGGAACCTGGAAAATCAGAAATTAAATAGAGTAAATGGAAGTGCATTTTTGAGAATGATTTAACTGCCATAGATGCAAAGGGATATGGACCAGCGAGGAAAATGGCTCTTTTATTTCACCACTTGGGAGTAGCTGGGCAAAGAGTCTTTGACAAATTACCACCCGCACTGGCACCTTCAGGGGAAGGTGTGCCTTGGAATGTATATTTAGAAGGGAAGGAGAGAATTCGGAAGAAATATTCAGAAGAAACCAGCATTAATTTAGAAAGATTTAATTTCTCCAAGTGCAAACAGTCTAGTGATAGAACTATTGAGGAGTTCATTGCCACATTGAGAGTACTGGCATCTAAGTGTGACTTTGGCAACAATGTTGGTATTTACATTGGAGACCAATTTGTCTTTAAATGCTATGCGAAAAGAATTCAAGAACGTTTGTTAACATGTCGCAATCCGTCTTTGTCGGAGACAATGGATGTGGCAAAGAGTTTTGAAAGGTCTATTATAACCACACAAGTAATGTCTAATCATTCAGGGCAGCATCCAGTTAATTACCTGGCAGATGTAGATGAGGTTTGTAGAGTGAGCACTAAGGGGCATATGTATAAGAAAGTGGCGGTGCACAGGTCAGCTCCAAAATTGCTAATGTCCCGCTCTGTCACTTTAGAAATGCAGGGATGCACTGTATTTACAATAATATGGTGCACCCCTGCGTTTCTCCCTGTGCTGGCACTAAATTCAGCTGCCTAGTGCCAACGCAGGAGCCTTGCACCATAGTGCAAGGGTGCCTGTATTGAGGGAATGATTATTTATGTGCCAGAAGGTGTCCCTTCCAGTGCATAGACAATCCAGAATGGAAATTTGTAACTTCTATGTGTGCCGCATTGTGCAGCACACATAGAAGTTGCGAATCGTCATTTTTTCAAATGATTGTTTATGTGCAGGAAGGGACACCTTCTTGCGCACAAACAATCATTCATTGCAATTTGCTCTTTCTATGTGTGCTGCACAATGCAGCACACATAGAAACAGCAAAAACGAGGAGAAATAAAACATTTCTCCTCGTTTTACCATGTTAAGATTAGGTTTTCCTTGGTCTTAATTTTGGCGCTGCCTCCTGTTTACACCACCCTTGTAAATAGGGGGCAGCGTCAAAAATCAATGGGTGTTGCGATGGAACGCCCACCACAACAACCCATTGCATGCCCCTTTCACGCTAAGTGTAGCATTAAAGGGGGCCTTATTCACAAGGCTGCGTTAAGCCACGTTAAGTGGCTTAACGCCACCTTGTAAATAAGACAAAGGGTTTATCGCCACAGGAACGTCACTAAAAGTCTTGTCCCTGTGGGTATAGGGGCTTGTAAATATGCCCCTTAAAGTTTTAGAGGTATAGGGTGCAGCATTTACAGAGGGGCCAGCAGTTACAGAGGGGTCAGTAAGCTCAAACTCGGGCTCCATAACAGGTGTGTTATTGTTGTGGGTCAAAGAATCATATTGCCAACAATCCATTGTGCCCCGCTCCTGGTAAAAGGTGCAATCGATGTCGTAAACTTGGCCACTTCCAAGTTGTTTGTAAAGGTACTAGTGAAGGTTATGCTCCCAGTAGAGTTAAATTAAGCAATGTATATGATTGTCATGTACAAGATGATACTCAGGAGTTTATTGATAAGTTTTCCAATGTTCTTCTGAGTAACATTCAAATCAAGGGCCATTGTGTCATGCCAAAATTGATGGCAGAAGTATTAAGGTTATGGCGGATTCCGGAGCACCTGTTACTATTTCATCAGATCAAACATTTGATCGGATGTGATCTCAAACGCTAGAGCTGCTGCCACCGGATATCAACCCTAAATCATTTGGTGAACAGGCTATAGATTTAATAGGTTTTTTCTGGTTATCTTTGGAGATTCTCGGAGGACAAATTTCCCTCAAAATGTATGTAGCGGTTAAAGGGAGAAATATTGTTGGATGGAAAAATGTGGCCAAGTTAGGAATTTTGTCATGTCCCGGACATAATGTGCCTGTTGTATTGGGGGATGTACCAGTGTTTTCAGTAGATGACTGTTTATTGCCCACCCCATCGCTATAGAGGCACAGACGGGATGACAGGGCCCGATCGATGAGTGGGCACAGTGGTGATGGCTCAGAGGGCACGAGAACACAGCGCAGATACAGTATGGAGAAAATGAGGGGGCGTTAAGAAGAAGATGGAAGCACTGCACAGAGCAGGTAAGCGGACGTAGAAGGGGTGGGAGAACACGGGGCCAGAGAACGCAGCACAGACATGGCGATAGAACCGGCAGCGAGGGCAGTTGCACTGGGGCCCTTGGACCTTTGGGGACCACTAAACCCAAATTAACTACCCAACCAGCAGACAAAGGGCCTATTTTTTGGTTGCATAAGGGCTGTTTGCACTCTTGCTACATTACTGGGCATAACTGCACAACGGTTGATCAAACAGGGGAGAGGGGGCATGTGAAGACAAAATGAGGTGGCACGGCAGAAAGAGAGCGAGAAGGCACAACACGGAGAGGATAGGTGGGTGCAGATGGGGCGAGGACACCCAGAGGATAAGGGCACACAACAACTGTGGCAGTGTGAGTATGTCTCTCCACCTGTTGTCCCCAAACAGGATTTGAAATGAGAAAATGTCCTGCAGCCCCAGGCTGCTTAATTACACTCATTTGCATTTCCCATTTACTACGGTTGACAGAAGCTAAAAGCACTGCTTTATGAGAATCATGTCAAGGGTTTCTGTGGTTGTGTACCACTCACCAACCCTCACAGATCTTCAAAACAGTTTCTAAGCCAGGGGAGATGTTCCTTGTGTTAGGTAAACCTTAGCTTCCCACTCCCAATACACAATGTCGAGGAGCAGACTTTTTTCTCTTTCTGAATTCACTTCATTGCTCCCCGAACATACCCCTCTCTTTCTCTCGCTCTCTCGTCTCTCATCCCAGACCTGTAATGTCCCTCAAAACTCAGGTGAAATTTGCGTTGCGGCGACGTAATATTGCGTAATTGCGCCTCATGTTTGTTACGCGAAATTCTCCAAATTATGCTGGTACGTCACATCACATGCCGTTAACAGCAAATATTTAGCGCAAGCTCATCCAAAAAACATAAATGAACAGAACGCAAGTGGTTGTTGTTGGTGTCGCTTGTGTTTTATGCGCTGTTTTTCAAATGAGTCCTCACCTCAAAAACGGACACAAGGGCACATTTAGCACTAAAACATACCGTCCTATTCCAGTTCCGCATTTTCATGAAAACGCATCATTTCTCATAATTTTTAGGATACTTTACGTAAAAACCTGTCATCCAAAACCAGCACAACTGCAGAAGTATTCTTCATTTGTCCACCAGTGAGTAAGTAAGTAATCTGTGTGAACAAAATAAGCACAGTTACCTATAGTTTTTCTTAGAAGCTCATTGCCGAATGCCCGGTTTGTGGAATACCAGGGCTGAGGGCTGCCTCATCTTCATTCCACCTCATGACTCTTTCTTTCGCTGCACTACACTCCCTGCGCCCTTATCTCACCATTTCAGATTCTTTTTCACTCCCTTCTTTACCCCTTTGTCACTGTTTTTGTATCTTTCTCTTCCTCTTCCTTTCGCCCGCACTCGCGGTGGGACTTCCGAACTGCAGTTTCTCATTGCGGAGGTCCAGCCACGAGTGAGGGACCCCGCCACGAGTCAGAGCTCCCGCCAGGACTACGAAGGCCCTTTGTGAATCGGGCCCTATGGAGTCTAACAACAACTAATGTTACAACTCTTTGAAAGGTAGGCCATCAAGGGAAATATAAGCAATTAAACTATATATTTATAGCAGACAACTGGTTATGTTAAAAGTAATAGGTTTACAGTAGCGGCCCGTGGTGGGAGTGCTGCCGGGCGGTGATGTGGGGCGGGGGGTAGTAAACTACGGAATACGTCGGCACAGAGGTAAGTAGACAAAAAAAAAAAAAAAACGAATTTCGTTCGCGCGCTGCATCGCATTTGGCGATGCAGCGCGCGCAACGAAATTCGTTTTATTTATTTTTTTGTCTACTTACCTCTGTGCGCCGTATTCCGTAGTTTACTACCCCCCACCCTGCCCCTCCCCCGCCCCACATCACCGCCCGGCAGCACTCCCACCACGGGCCGCTACTGAATAGGTATACATATGAACGCGTAAGTGTGGTGTTCTAAATCGCATATTATTTGTGACGGCAGGTCTTCTCCACACATCTCACCTAAATATACATGGAGCACAGAAACATGCAGTTTCTGGCAGCTGTCCTGCTGTCTCTGCCAGCCAGAAGTGTTGTTTCATATGCCACTGCCTTCAGGCAAATATTTTTCAGTGCAGGGGTGCAACTCAGCGCCTGCAGTGCAGGGGGTCCCCCAGTCCTTCAGGCAGTGCTTAATTTGAGCCGGTGGTTTCTGGTACCCAGCACCGGCACTTCATTTTCAACACTGGTGCTTGTGAGAGTCTGCCACAAGGTGGCGCTGTCTGGCTTATTTAGAGAGGACAACAACAACAGTTAATTATAAATTCAATATACATAAAAAATTACTGTTACCTGCTGCCCAAGCAATTCTTATATCTTTGGGGCCTGAAATAGTTCGTATTGGCACACTTGAAGGAGTGTGATGGTAAGCAGTTGTGTTAGTATTGTCATTTACTGCGCTGGCAGAGGTAATGTGTGGTACGAGCTGCAGAGGCGTCCTGACAAGAGCCCTGGAACTTATTTCTTTTTTTACAAACTAATCACTTCCTTCAGGAGCCCCCATTCAGCCCAAGGCTAATGAATATCCGAGAGATGTGGGACCCTCATCACCTACTGGGGGAGGGTGGCATCTTTTGTGTTACGACCCTCTTCAATGGCAGTGCAACTAATTGTCCAAACCCATGCCTGGCATGCTGAGAATCTCAGGTGAGTGGTGGGGGTGGGGGGAATGCAGATGGTGGAGGCTTTCGCCCTGTTGTAAAGTGAGGACTATGCAAACTTTATTGTTCTGCCTCATTCACAGGCGCAAAAGCACCACTCATATATTTTTGCTTATTTTAGTCATTTTACAATTTACAATTTACGTTAGAATGTACACAAATCTGGGGCTTATTTATGAGGCCTTGTGACACTTTTGCACCGCTGTTGCGTCACTTTTTGTGAAGCACTGGAGGCGTCAAAAATGCACCATGTTGCGCCCTATTTACAAAGTGACGCATCTAAGCAGATGCGTCACCTTGTAAAGGTCTGCGCTACATTATACCTGTGTCGGGTATAATGTATGCAGGGTGGGCGTTCCCCGCAAAAAGCCTTGTAGAAGTGGCGCAGTGAAAAATATCAGATTTCACTGCGCCACTTCTAGGGTGCCACTGCGTCAAAATCTTACGCCTGCCTCACAGAAGGCGTAAGACTGACGCAGGCACATTTAACATGGGACTTGAGCATGTGTAATGACCAGTTGCTGGAGTTGCGTCACTTTTGCGACACACTCCAGCAATGCATCATTACTGCGCCTACAGTTACGTCAGAAATACTGACGTATCTGTGACTCCTTGCGACATGGAATGCCATACATTAAAGACGGCGCATCCATCGTGTTGCAAGGAGGGCGCAGTGAAAACTATTGCATCGTTGTTTTCACGTACCGATGGGACAGTTTTCATAAATGAGGCCCTGAATATGCAACAGGGGTCTGCAAGCCCAGATTATGTTCTTTAAATTAAAATGGTAAACTACTCCAAGACATATAGGCTGTGCAATTCTTAGCACAACACGTCTAAGATACATTAAAATGTACTGTGAAAACATATTTATGGCCTATACAAACTGACTTTTATCATTCTGTGAGAAAACAATATAAAAGCTGCACCATTACTACTCACACAATATATGTTGGTCCTTTTAGTTATACAGATCTGAGAATCACCTCAAATGTGTTGACACCAGGGCACAAGTCGGGGGTACACGCGGCCGGACTGCGTCCACCCACTATTTTCACAGGGTGGACACCGTCCACCTTGCCAAGAAGTTGGGCCCCACTGAAAAATATGCTGAATTCGTGCGGGTGCAATTTGAAAACACCGGGACACAATCAGAAGCGCATGCACGTTGTTGTCTGCTTTCATTTTGAGCAGCAACGTGCAGGCGGGAAGGGGGCTTTCTTAGTTAAGACTCCTGCTGGGTCCACAACAAAGGCCGAATCTGAGGGGTCATAAGGCATTCCTTTTGTTGGAGTCTCTTGGCTGGGAGCAGTCAGGAGCCTCACACTTAGAAGCAAATGCAGCAGAGGGGAAGCAAAGGCTCACACCTTGTTAGCACTTCACACATACTTAAGAGATGCAGCTTTTCACTTTGTTCAGTCCCTGTTTAGGAGATATGCATGCGTTGTAAGAATGTCAGATGTTTTGGTCTTTCCCTGTATTTACACAAAATAAATGTTGTTTATATAGTGCTTACTACCCCTGAGCAGGCGTTGAAATAATTTAAGTACCACTATTTTTTCTTGTAAAGCACTATGGGTAGAGGAAGTTTATGCTATCAAAAAGCAAGATTGTTTTATGAGTAGCTTACAGAAGTGTGAATCTTTTGCCTAAATCAGGAGGGTTTCCCTATATACTCGAAATATGCTCCAATGTACTCATGATAGACATGTTAAACATATATGTGAGGGCTTAAGATCTGATGTCACTTCCTATGATGCCACTTCCTGTGATGTCACGTGCTGTGATGTCATGTGCCGTGATGTCACACGCCGTGATGTCACTTGCATACTGATTAACTAGGTTAGTCCCCCCACTTCTTTTTTTAGGACTTGTGCCCTGGTTGACACGTTTGGATATCCTCACACAGTTTGTACAGGGAATGCCCATATTGAAGAACACACCCTAGGCAGAGCACCGCCATGATGCAATTTTCATTTCTTCCCTATAAGCTGTGCCAACCGCTGACAGTGTTTGGCTGCAGCAGCGAAGATATCACACGGACTGACATGGTCCAAGTGCAGAAATGTACGCAGCCATCACACATCACTGTCCAGAAGACATTTAGAGATAAGAGGAAGGGCGTTCCATTGTCAACACTGTGCCTGATTGCTCTTGATGAAGGGGCTGCTAGTCTATGAAAGCGAGCCCGCTGACTACTCTGTTAGCAGCATGAGGTACCACCATCAGTGATGGAGAACACACAAACCGACACGTATGTGCACGTGCGCATGAACGCACACACACACTTATAGTAGTTTTTGTTTGAAGAAAGATAACAATAAATAAAGGATATATAACAGCAGTAGGGTATCAATGTTCTACAATGACATGACAGCATGATATGATATGTGATGTCACCAGTGATGTCATCAAAGGTTTCATTTATGATGTTGTCCTTAGCATCATGTGTAGGCACTAAGATGGGGGGGATGTATGGTTGTGTGACACAAAATAGGTGATGAGTTTCAGTATCTTTTTAGGGTCTGGATTATAACATCCTTTCAACTCAATTTTTTAGGGGATTGAATTTTCTAACAGATGTTATTTTATTATTTTTACCCACAACATTCTCACAGCAAGATGTTTACTTGGATTTTTGGACCAGACCAATAATCAGTCTCTGGGGCTCCAGAGTCATTGTAACTGGTCTTCGGTCATGTCCCCAGACCCCCAAATACCAAGAACCTGCTGTGGATGCCTGTGCTATGAACAATGGGCCCTGGGTGCAGGGGTTGGTCATCAAACATTCATTGTCCAGCACAAGTACAACCTGAATCCTCTGCTTGTGGCCTTCAAGCATGAGCAGTGGACTATTGCCTGCATGTACTGCTAGTACCTACAACCCATTGCAGCTATGTGGAGTGAACATTGGTTGTTGGCTGTGTCCAAACGCTGTGCCATGCACACACCCCTCATACCCTAGAACAGAACCCATTGCACGCTGCTTTGGCCATGTGCAGAGAACAGCACTGGGGGGAAGGTCATGACATTTGGTCACAATCTGCACCCTTTACAGATGGCCTGAGTATCCATCGAGCATGGGCTATGGAGATGCCAAGAAACTATGAGCCTCATTTACAACAAAATGACGCGATGCCGCAAGCCATTTTGGTGCGTGGAGCTGTGTCATTTTAAAAGCACAGGGATGCATCATATTTACAACAATATGACGCATTCCTCTGCTTTCCCCTGCGCTGGTGCACAATTGGCTGCACCAATGCAGGCACCCTTGCACCATGGTGCAAGGGTGTCTGCATTGTGGGGGTGATTATTGCTGTGCAGGAAGGGACCCCTTCCTTCACAAAAACAATAACTGATGGTGCTTTCTTCTTTCTATGCATGCTGCAGAATGCAGCACGCATAGAAAGGGGAAAAACGAAGAGAAATTAAAGTATTTCTCCTTGTTGCGCCTCCTTACCCCTACCCTTGGGAGGCGTAGGATTCTGACGCATTCCCAGGTTTACGAAATGTTGTAAATCTTGGAATGTTGCAGAATCCATGGGTGTTGCGTGGGAACACCCACAGCTACACCCATGGCACGCCCCTTTCACGCAAAGTGTTGCATGAAAAGTGGCCGTATTTAAAAGGCCATGAAAAGCCACACAGGGTGGCTTTGCATGGCCTTGTAAATATGGGCCAGGGCACTGCGCCGCTGGTGCGTCAAAAAAAGTGATGCACGAGCGGCGCAAGGGGCTTGTAAATAAGCCCCTGTGTCCCTAGAACTCACTATACATAGCCTTTGGGAAAGTGGCCTTTCTCCTCAATGAAATCCCAATTCAAATCCCAAAACATCCAGGTTGGGGCTAAGCCTACATGTTATTGAGGTTTTCGGCTAGTTCCTTAGTCTGGTGGAACCTGGTCCCATGGTTCTAAAGAGTTTTCAATTTTTATTTATAATTCATGATCAATTGTATGATTGTTTATCCTCTTCCTGTAGATTCCACAGCTAGGCCTTGGCAAGCCCCAGCTGCTTCTAGTCCAATGGGTTTTTGTAGAAAAGGAGACAAGGAAGCAGTGCCTTGGCCTTGCACCTAATGAGGAAAAAAACAATTAAACCTGAACCTTTAGACCTATAGACTCCATCTGTCTGCAGGCAGATGGCAGTCAAAGTAACCAGCAAAAGCTGTGGAGATACAAGCAAGACTTGTGATGCCCACAGCTAACCCGCTGCATGAGTTTAGACATTTTGAAGATGAGCTACTATCCAGTTTGGAGGCTCCAATGAAGAAGGAATTGTAGTAGATGTGGTTTGAGCTGATGATAGCTCAGGCATTTGCCCCCCTTGGTTCACCACGCCTAAACAAATTGTAGATTTATGAGTGTTTTTTATGTAGAAGTAGCAGTTTATGTCCTTCCATTATGAGCTGTGTGCAAAGCCAGGCACCCAGGGGCAAATTTACTAAGACGGCAAGTAACCCATTGCAGTACCACAGCTGCTGCGCTGTGTACAGTAAACAAAAAGTGCAGGACAGCACCATATCTTCTCTCCCCGCACTGATTCACTTTAGAATGCTGTGCATGCACTAACCCTTGCACCATTGTGCAAGATTGCGCCTGTGTTATGTCTAGTACATGTCTTGTACTAGAAGGTAGCCTTCCTGTGTAAAATACTATGCTTTGACATAGTTTAAAACTTTTACAAGCTAGCATGTGTGCTGTACAGTACTACGCAGTATACCAAACATACAAAGTGGGAAATGTTTTCAGAAAAGAAAACTTTTTCTCAAACATTACACTTGCTTTGAGAAGGCATAATTGTTTGGTGCACAGTCCTATCTACCATTTTTAGAAGATAGGGTTTTGAGTCAAAATACATAGATGGTTGCATGGGGATGCCCGTGTACCACCCATGAGACACCCCCTTGATGCAAAGTAGCACTACTTCAGGGCTTTCCTTTTGGGCTACTTTCCAGGGCAAATCAGGATTTGTGCTGTCTAGTAAATATTTTATCAAGACTTTCAGCTGGTTTGCATCATTTTTTGACACTGCACTGGCACAAAGCCTTGATAAATCTAGTTCCTAATGTTTTAACTGCCTGGAAACCAGGGATCACAGGTTCTATTATTCAGGACCAGTATGGCATGTTCGTATACAACAGGCAACAGCGCATTTTTTAGGCATTAGGGGCAAGCCCGTGCTCAGATATTCACTCTTGTACAAACTTAATGATGCCATTCAGTGTCAGAGAAACCTATTCAATACCATTAGAGAGCAGAACTATCCATTGAGTGATATTGGTGTATGTGCGATACTCACTCCATATTAACGTGACAGGTCATGTAGAGATGTCAAATGCACTGTGTGGGAAACTGGGTTCTTTTTGCAGTACTCCCCCCACACTTTTTGCCTGGTTTTTGATGAAACTTTGACTCAGGTGTACTGGGTCCCTGCTAACCAGGTTACCAGCCCAGTGTTCTTTCCCTAAAACTGTACCACAATCGACACAACTTCAGCAGCCCCTATACGCCCCTAGTAAATGGTACCCCTGGTACCTAGGGCATTGGTACTGAAGAGGGTCCACTGGGGCTGCAGCACCAATTGGGCCACCTAAGAGACCCCTCACCAAGACCATGCAAACTGCCATTGCAGGATGCTATCTTGGTGCAGGGAAAACTGAAGAGTCAACATTGAGATCCAACTGTGTGATTTTATATACATTTCCTCTATTTTCTTCCATTGATTTCAATGGTGAGTAATTCCTCACAAAAGTAATTCATTTTGCGAACTTTGAAAATTGCTATATTAAGAAGTACTTACTATAGAATGTAGTTCTTGGTCTGAAAAATGATTTTAAAAATCGGTGTTATTTTTGTGAATTGGTCTTGGCTTTATTCTTGAGTGTGTGTCTCATTTATTGCCTCTGTGGGTACAACAAATGCTTAGCACTTCCCTCTGATAAGCCTAACTGCTCTCCCACACTACCACAAATAGAGCGTTAGTATTATCTACTTTTGCCTCTGATACCAATCTGGGGCTCACTGGACTCTTCACAGTGTACTTCATTTTAGTGCACTATATAGAGAGCCAGCATCACAAGGGACAATAGAAAGCCCCGGGGGCCCAATATGTAACCTCATTTAATGGAGAGCAGAACTTGTTGCATTTCACCCAGGAGCACATCCCTCTTGGAAAAAAGCAAACAAAGTTATTGTGTGATTCTGGACACCCAGATCGTTTTGCAACTAGTCAAACATTAAGGTATGATCCACTGTACTAAAGGCAGCCGACAGGTTTAGCAGCAATAATAGTGCCAGTGTTTCTTGGGCCACCACCTCCAATAGACTTTGTCTCATATCCTGCAAAGCAGCTTCAATCCATGACCAGATCTGAGATCTGACTACTTACAGAAAGCTGTGATATCCGAGATGTTTCATGAGCTCGATGATCTCTACCTTCTCCAAAGTCTGAGCTACATAATGAAATCCTACCATTGAAGAGGGGCTTGCTTGGTTGGAGGAATCCAGACTTTGTTTTTAACAAAGGAGGGACCCATATTTGATCTAAGGACTTCAGGACTTCTTCTCCGTCATGGGAATATTGGTGATTGTAGTGTTGATAAATGTATTCGATTTCATTTTAAAATCATAAAAGCACATCAATTTGCAGTACATTGATCGGTACGTCCTAATGAAGTAGTGGGGGAGGGTGGAGAAAACAAATTCCACATCAGGTGTACCTAAAAGAATACATTATTCAGTACATTATGTCCTGCCCCTTCCCCTCTTCCATCATTCCTAGTAACATCCCCACTACCATTCCTTGTATGGGAAACTGTAGGCCTAGCAATAGCATTCAGTTTGCTATCATGCTTACATTCTGGGTTTGCTAAAGTGCCTAGTGCTTATACTTTTAAAAACGTCAATAATAAAATCATGATAAAATTGGGATATATGCTATAAATCACACTTGATGTTTTTGGTCGCAACTGAAGTGTACATTAAAATCATGATTATCCTTCTATTGCAAATATAATAAAATATCAATTCATCGTAAAAACAATAGCAGCATATTAGGTTCAAATTCAAATGCCACATACTGGGTCATACAGGTTTTGGGCAGGAAAGCATTGTGGCCATTCTGTATGAATAAGGCGAGAAAGTGGGAACCCATAATATTTCTCTACTAAATGCCATTCTGTCCCATGAGCGTTGCTCATCCATCCACGAATGTAGTTCTTCCCACGGTTAATATACTCACTGCCCTAGTCCTGCTTGTTGGGTATTCTTTACTACTTTGCTTCGCGTTGTCCATGCATGGAGAAGATATCTAGACAACCCAAACACTAGATATTCTGTGCTATCACTTTTCAGGATTCTGACAATCTCAGTTAGGTGATTAGCTGCCAGAATTCGACAAATTGGAATTAGCCAAGTTCTTCTCGGTTGGCTATACATGGGGCAGAAAAAGAGGAAATTAATTTCTGATTCAGGAACCTCTTTACATCCTGGACAGCTGGATGGGATATCAACACCATTCCAGCTACTAACAAAACTGTTAAGTGGGAGGATGCCATACCTGATTTTTAGATAAAGAGATCTTGCAAGTGGTGGCTCTATTCGGTTCAGAAAATCCTCTTGCTGCATATTATCTTTAAAATGAAGAAATCTAATTGTTAATCCTCCTGCGCTGTTCCTATTTAACCAGCTATCCTCAACTTGACTCCAGTATTTCTTGTTGAGGATGTTTACCGAATTTGTTTGAAGATTCCCAGGGGATTGCCATAGGTCACTCATTCCAAGTTTACCCAGCCATTGCTTGATGTGGTTAAACCATTGGATGGAGCCTTTAGTGTACAATGATAATATTTCTTGCACTGACTCTTTTATTGGGAGTGGTGACTCATTTGTTCATATACGCATCCAGAAGGTTAGGGGCCGTAGGGCAATTACGTGAGCAACACAC
Source organism: Calotriton arnoldi (assembly GCA_963921515.1). Lineage (NCBI taxonomy): Eukaryota > Metazoa > Chordata > Amphibia > Caudata > Salamandridae > Calotriton > Calotriton arnoldi. Next base: position 174,769 of record CAWUFW010015279.1, read on the forward strand.
TTCATGCCCAAATCTAAGCGCATTGGAATTAATAGGGCATTTCGGGGAAGCTCCTGTACGGATCTGATCAAATTATTTTCTGTTTTTTCAATGGTCGCTACATTAGTGTGTCCCCAGAGTTCCGCACCATAGAGGGCGGCTCCTAGCCCCTTTGCTTGATATACCTGGATAACAGGGGCAAGTGGTCTATAAATAGACTTCCTTAGTTTTTTAATTAGAGCCATCCCCACATATTGCAGAGAAAATTGACTTTTCAATAGTTGTGATGACCATGAGAGTGTGTTTGAGAGCCTAAGTCCTAAATAATCAACTTGTTTTACCTCTTCTAACACAGTTGAGCCCAATTTTATTATACAGTTAAAGGACTTGTGCTGGTTAAAAACCATGAATTCTGTTTTTTGAGTGTTAATTTCTAATCTGTGGTCTAAACAAGCCCTCCCAAACTTGTCCACTAGATTTTGGAGCCCCATTGGTGTGCGCGAAATGAGTAGGGTATCGTCTGCAAAATGCAAGGCAGGCACCTCTTGGCCTGCAAGCTTCGGAGGGTCACCCCTACAGCCTGTTAGCGTTGTGATCAAGCCATTTATATATAGCGTAAAAAGAGTTGGTGCAAGAACGCACCCTTGTCTCACTCCGCAACTCACCCCTATCCGATTTGTGAGCCCACCTTCCTCCCCCCATCTAATTTGGGCATAATTATTGATATGCAATCTCATAATGATTTGTAGGAGATTTATTGGGATCCCCAATTGATTCAAAACTGCCCATAGTTTCCCCCGCGGCACTAGATCGAAAGCGGCACGGAGATCCACAAATACCACATATAATGTGCCCTTCCCAATTGTCACACAGTTCCACAGGATCAGAAGGAAGCGGAGCACCTGGTCCAGGGTGCTTGTCTTCCCTCGGCGTCCTGTCTGCAGAGGTGATAATAAGTCCCCTTCGCTTATCCAATCGTTAATTCTTCCTAACAGTTGGCAGCAGAATATTTTTTGGGCGATATCAATAAGGCTTATGGGCCTATAGTTTGCCGGGTCGCTTTTGTCACCCTTTTTGTAGATGGGGACGACCTCGGCACCCTGCCAAGAATCTGGAATTTCTGCCCTTTTAGTATGGCATTGTATGTGTAATTGAGAATGACACTCCATATTTGAGGTTCAGATAGATAGAGTTCCCCTGGAATTAAATCTAAATCTGGGGCTTTCTCCCTCCGTGTAGTTGTGATTGCTTCCAGAGTTTCATCTATGGTAAAAGATAAGCAACCATGGTCTGCTCCTACATTGAGGGGCTCAGCGGGCATAACACCATTATCAACTGGCCCTAGTTATAATTTGGAAAAATGATCTTCCCAGGTCTGTGAGGGAATGTGGAAGTTCTCTTCCACAACCAAGCTTCTCGTCCCTTTCGCTATTAGGTGCCAGAATTCTTTACTGTTTTTCATCTTGCCATAGACCTATATGCCAATTCCTATGTGCCTCATTTCGTACATTTTTATAGGCCTTCATTCTCATGACTATAAGGTCTCTCTGGCCGGTCTTAACTGCTCCCATCAATGCTTGCCGCGCTAATTTGCAGTTCTCATTAAACCACTCATTTGCTTTGTTCCTAGTCTTCCCCCTTCCACTATATGCTTTATAAAAAAAATTGTTTATGTTACTGATCAGGGCTTTAAATGTGTCCACCTTAGCTTGCTCTTCCACATTATTAGTATCTTCAGTCTGTAGCGTGTCACTGACTATGATGTAAATCTGTGCCAGAGTTTCTGCATTGTTCTGTATTTGTGGCCATTTGATCCTCATCCTATTGTTACTAGTGACAATACAATTGAGTGATTTGGATTGAGAGGTAAGTTGGGGTGAACAGGAAGGATCTTTTAATTCCAGAGAGAGAGCATTGTGGTCGCTATCATCTCTGTCTTTCACCCACATATCCACTAGACTTATCCATAGATGAACGTCAATCAGGAAATAGTCTATCCTAGTTTTACTATTTGCTCTCTTGTTTCTGTGATATAGTCTACAGTCAGAGGAGGAGCGACCATTCACAGCCCATGTTTATAGGTGAACGATGCTACTTGAAGAGCTACTTTCACATTCTTCATCGGTTTCCCATGACTCAGTGGAGGAATCCCTAGTTCAGAGTCCTCCTCGTCGGTGATGCCTTTAGTTACATCGAGAGGCTTGTATGTTGTGTTTAAGTCCCCAGCTACGATTAAATGATGGTGTGCCCTATCTGCCTTCAGGAATTTGTCTAGGTCTACTATAGTTGGGGAGTCTTGCTGTTGAGAGGTGAACCGGTTATAGACATTTACCAATAACATTGACCTGTTGGTGTCTTTAATGATAATGGCCAGTAAATTGTGACTATCTAGTTCCAGTTTTTTTATATGGATCCCCTTCTTAATTTTGGTCCAGATTATTAACCCGCCTGCTGGACGGCCTTTCCTTGACGGGGTGGCTTCTATGCTGTGGTTTGTAAAACCCGCTCTATGTATTTTGTTCACAGCCCAGGTCTCTTGAAATAGGCAAATGTCATGGCTGTCTATTAGCCTTCCCCAGTCTTCACAGACAACTTTGGACCTAAGCCCTGCTAAGTTCCAAGATAACAGTCTCAATTTCCTATTAAGTGCAGGGGGTGAGTAATGTTCCCTTACATCGTGAAATGTTAGTCGGGTGGTTGGCTGGAGTTGTATAGGTGTTTGAGTTGGGGACTGTTCCCTCTCAGCGTTAATAGCGTGAGCCCTCGGTAAGTGTTTTGGTATCCGTTAGCAATTACCTTCTTGTGATGTAATTAACAAAGCGCTGTGAGGAGACAATCCCAATACCTGTCAAGTAGATTTATTTGTTGGGGCTGGCTGGGAATTGGTGTTAGCGATGTTATCTGGTTGGCTCACCTGATTCCGATTAGTGGAGGAAGGTGAATTTGGGGGAGAGAACTTGAACTGGATCTGCATGTTATTCGGGGGCAGTGAGCGTTGCTCCAGAATAATTAGCCCCTTTACTAGATCGCTGGAAACCAGATCCAGTATTATGTGGTCTGAGTCTTTATTTGTTGGGCAACATTCCGCTTTTGATATATTTGATCTTATAATTGAGCGGCACTGCCTTACCTGTCTTATCCAGTGGATGGCTTTATTAACCAAGGCGTCCCTGGATTCACCTGAGGCATTTATCAATTTGGGTACGTTTGTCAAAAACACCCTGGTGCTAGCCCCATTGGGGATTCTGATATTCTCATTCTGGCCCATATCCCCTAAATCTTTCCTCTGGTTCGCTATGACCCAACCTCCCTTGAAGCTGTGATCAACTATGTTCCCTCAGTGTATCTTTCATATGTAGGCTGGTTCTGCCACCATTGGAGCCTCCCTGTGTTCCTCTCAATAAACTTCCCAAGGGGCCCTCATTACCCATCGCCTCTCATACTGGTGGTATCCTGGTTTAGATGGACTATGGTACATTATGGACTGAGCAGGTCTGCTCCCTGATAAGGGGCATGCGGTCGGATGAGCTTGGGGACACTGATGGTTATCAGAATTGTTTACCATGGGGTACTGATGATGTTGGTCGTTGGAGTGTTTATTGGAGCCCCAACCCCTCCTTTCCAACCCTCTAATCGCCCCTTTGTCATTTTGGATTAGATTCGAGCGACCGGGTCCTCGCTCATGCCCCACTCCCCGTGTCATGTTGGGGGAGACACTATTAAGTCGGTCTATGAGAGATCCTACAATTCCCCTCAGTTTGATGACTTCTGCTGTTAAGTCTTTTACATTCGACTTAAATTCAATCAGTTCGATGCAAAGCGCATTAGTGTTCACAGGTTTCGGCAAAAAAGTTCTACTGAGTTTGGTACCAAGAATAGCAGGCTCTGTTCCTAGGCCTATTGTGTCTTGATTGCAGACCTCAGGAGCTATTGCTTCTACTAGAGTGAGAGGATCAAAACGGTTGGAGCATGCTCTATTCGCAACTGCTACTCCCTCCGTCATCAAATTAGAACAGCCCTGAGCAGGAAGTGGGTCCACTGGATTGGGCTCTATCGGTTTTTGACTTGTTCTATTGTCAGAGTGCACTTCACATGCAACGGTGCCCTTGGGTACTGAGTCAACCCCTTGTGTTTTTTTCCTTACTTTGTTTGATTTAAAGATAGGTGCAACTTTAGGGCCCACTTGGGACGGCTTTTTCTGGCCATTTAATAGGCTCTCCACTTCCTCTATCAGGGTATCAATATCATCTGCCACACAATTTGCAGCCGCACTCGCCGGGAGTCTCTTCGCTTGTTTGGGCACACCATTTGGGCTTTCTCTAGCCTTCCGTTTCCCTATCCTGGCACACTCGTCTAACTTGTTAAACAATCACACTCTTTGTTTAACAATAGGAGACGTACACGATAAAGAGAAAGAGTACCTGGATGCGGCTGATCACTCAGCTCCTTTTACTCGTTCTTACAGCCAAAAGGGGTGGCCCAGCCCAGCCTCCTCGGGCTCCGATGGGCGTGGATGGGCCCGCCCTTGGCCCAGGCACGCCCGCGCGTGTCTCACGCTGCGGGAGCCCCGCAGTGATTTTATGCGCCTCCGGGCGCTGTCACAACTCGCCGGCGCCTCCCTGGCGCAAGGATTCTTGGGGGCTGTGGTCCCCGGTGCTGGCCGCTAGAAGAGCAGGTTGCTGTGTGGGCTGTGATGATTGTAGTGATAATTATCAAAACCGTGCAGGCACAGTTCTTCACCAGAGCGGAGAGACAATGGTCACCTAAGGCATTGGGTATAATTCAAGCTCACTAGAACTACTTCAACAATATCAGGAAAATTGTCCTTCATTGGGCAAACCAAATTGTCCATTTCCTAAGGTCTAACCAACTCAACAGTAACGAAAATACCACAGTTGGAAATTTCCCTTTCTAGGGTGCTTTCCCTCGACTTTTTGCTTTTGTCCCTCCTGGTTTTCTACTGATCTATGTGTTAACCTTAGGACTTTGAGCGCTTTTGACACTGCCTTTCAGTGCCAAAGCGCTGTGCTTGTCATATACATACTGGTGATTAGTGTATACATGATTGGCTGATTTGAGTTAGCTGTAAGTCCCTTGTCTAGGGGTAAGACATATAGCTAGGGCATGTAACTCAAATGCTCCACCGTGGGCCAGCAGCACTGGCTATGCCACCCACAGAGGTAGCCCTTCAAACATGCCACAGGTTTGCCTTGGCATGGCCTGTGTGTGCAGGTTACGGTTACTCAGCTTGGCATTTAAAAAGCTACTTGCCAAGGCCCTGCATATCTCTTGCCACATCGGAGTACTCCCTGGGGACAGTATGCGGTGTCGGGAAGAGACAGGGCATGGGCATGGATGCGCCACATGCACAAGTAGTGAATGAAACCGGATGGTGTGTTCGGTACAGTGGGGCCTCCTTCTTGCTTTGATTAACATGGGGGACCAGTGGAAAGGCTAGTGAGCAGTATTTCCTACATGCAGAAGAGTAGCAGTATAGTGTTTGATATTGATGAGTTAGTAATGGAAAATCCTCTCCGGTCATGTGAGTGGATTCGATATTACTACTGTGGAAATGCCACTTTGGGAAAGTGGACATTTCTGCGCCAGTGGCTCTGTGTGCCTGTCAGCCTGTCCCCAATCCACATTTGAGTGCTGGGGGGACTGCTACATCTGTGCATTCCAGTTAGAAGGCCATAAACTAGGGGCTCAAGGGAAACTGCAGACCTCTGACTCTGAGGGGCCTCTCTGGGTCAGTTACGTGGCGGTGGAATTGGCACCTGCATTCTAAAGGGGGAGGGTCTTGGCCCCACTAAAGATATTGATCAAGCCTCCGGGTAGGAAGGCAGACTAGACAGGACAAATTGAGAGAGAGCCTGTGCATTTCAATGGTGGCCTTTTGAACTGATCTCATCTTCAAAGGCCATTGTGGGTATAACTACTGGGGCTCTGACCTCAGGAGTTAGAGATGCTTTTGGGATAGGGACCATACTACGCTGGGTCGATGCTAGGACATAGACAGGAGGAATCACTGGGGTAGGAGGGACTGCAACTGGATACAGACTTGTGGTGGCCTGGGGCTTGTCGTGCTACAGGAAGGGGACTATCACTAAGTGGATTTTGCCTGGATGTTGCTGGCCTGCAGCTAATTGCCAAATGTTGTAGCCTGGGTCACATAGCACTCTCCAAGGGCTGGTTGGCTAGCCTCCTGTCCATGAGATCCCAGGGACAGAAAAGATCTCCCCGTTTCCATGAGATCGTAAGGACCGCGCAGGGTGTGGGGGAAAAGGGTGAAAGTGATCATCGGTAGGGACAAAGACCTTCCTGACATATGTCGTAATCACACTGTGCAGCGGAGTGTGCTCGTAAAGACTAATGGTCCACCTGGGATGCCGGAATGTGAGGAATTTGAGGAGTGTTGAGGAAGTTTGCAGAGCCTGAGGGACCCTTGTTGCAACCGGAAACCTGTGGTAGATCGCACTCCATAGCGTGTGGCGTCTGAGGGGTGTTGGGCGAAGTTTGCCGAGTCTGAGGGACACAAGCTGGAAGCCTGGACTGTTTCCGACTCCAGATCGGGAGAACGACAGTGCCTGACATTGCGGCCTCCATCCGAGGTCACCGACTCCCTCTTCCCGGACCCACACCACAAGGTACTCTGTTGAGGAGAATATTGTGACTGGACCAAAGGGGTCTCATTGTGCCTTTTGTGCAACCACAGCTGGGTGCCTGGAGCAACTGCAGCTCGCACCTCTGACTGAGGGGAAACATTCCTCCAGCTTGGAAGCACGCCAGCTCATGGTGTCACAGTCTTTTGCCTACTGGGAGATAGTGATCCCGCACTCGTGAAGGTGCCACAGGGTTGCCGAAGTCCTAATCTGAAGGGACAAAACCACATAAGTGTTTCCTTCCGCTTTAGGTAGTCCCAACAATCTAATCAAAGTGTCTCCAGCGGGAGCAACGTGCATCGTTGGCTGGTGTAGTTTGAGTGACTATGGGGCTGGGTCATGAGGCATAGTCAAAACCTGTGTTTTCTTGACCATTACAGCTTTATGGGGTATGCGATATTGGGAATGTTGTGTTCTATGCTAATGTGTTAGCGGGAAAGTGGAATACCTCTGAACAGCCTGCATATATGTTTCTGTCACTATTGATGTGGGAGGGATCGTTTGGATCATGAACACCTCGGGAAATACACACATGGGTTTATGTTGCTTGCGAGGCTGAGGGGATAACGGGGCAAGTGAATACCTAAGACTAGTACATATATGTTGATGCCGCTCTGCTGCTAATGGGAGAGTTTGACAATTTATGTCATTTTGATTTCAATTTGTGTGTAATACAAAATCCTGTGTTTTATACATACGGAGTGGAGTCTTTTGTAGTGTTCTTAGTGTGTTGCGAGGGTGGCATTGTGCCAATACTTTACATTTTGATCCTGAGGATAAGCCTGACTGCTCTGTGCCAAACTACTCAAGGGAGAGCACAGGTAATCGGACAAGTGTATCATACTCATCCTATCCAGGACAGTGGATCCCAGCCGGTCAGAAACCTCTGGGTCTAACAACCACTATCACCACTCTGTGATAAAAAATTATATAAATATGTTATCTACCACCAAATTCCACAGAGATGTGTTTTGGAGAAATGAAGGATTTGTACATTAATCCAAACTTTAAAACTTTTACTTATTCAGTAATTCGTCTAAATTGATCATTCCTTTTCATTTGTTGAAATTCATGAGCAGCCTTTGAGATCCAGCATATTTTGTAGTCTGTCAGAAAGGTGCACACGGCTGACTGTGAAAAGGAGAGCTATTCAAATTGGCTACTGATTACCGCACATCATTCTCCAGCAGCACCGTTCTGCCTGCAGGCAGGATGCATCACATGCGGCACATGATCTAGTTATATTCTGAATCAAGCTCATCTCGGGATAATTCAGCATTGGCATTCTGCATGTTTATCAAAAGACAACTGAACGAGATGATTGGGCAAGTTGTGTCACATGATCATGCAGAGCAATCATGGCTTACACCAGGGATACTCAAAGTATGGCCTGGGGGCCGCATGCGGCCCTCCTGACCTTTACATGCGGCCCTCCTGACCTTTACATGCGGCCCCTGAGCAGCAGCAGCACTGGGCTGCTGTTTACTCCACTTAGCACTAACATAAAAAAAGTTCAAAATGCAGCAAGCACTTATTTAAAGGGTAATTGCAGTTAAACAAAAGAAAGTAACTAGGCCGTTAACTTTAGGAACACCTTCATTTTTAAAGACAGCAAACATGTAAAAATCTGATAGTCTTTTCAAAATTCAAAAAGTCTATTTCATTGACCTATAGAACCATTTCACCTTAGTAAATCAAACTATAGAAGTTCATTCAGAAGTACTCTTTTTTAAGTGATGGTTTTCAAACATGAATTTAGAAACGTTCATGCTCTCTCACCCCGCCTCCACCCTGACAACAATGCCATTAGTGATTACATCCAAGCACAAGAGATAGTTTTGTACAGCACACATCCTGAAGTCATGTATTTCGAAGTCCTTTTATATGTGATAATGACGAAAAAGGAGGGAAATTGAAATAAAACAATTGCTCAGAGTCACACATTTGATCAAGTGGAGAAGCCGGGATTCATCCCAGGTTTTCTGGTTGCGCATTGCTCAATTGAGTTCAGTCAGTAGATGTACATGCTTCGCTTCCTCTAAACCTACTTTACACCCCCCTCCCCTGCTGGCATCAGTGCGGCCCTCGGTCACACCAAAGACCAAACTTTGCTTCCCCTGGGAATATGTTTGTGAGTACCCATGGCTTACCCTATTGACAACTCAGTCATTTATGAACAGGAACCTTTTTTACAGAGCAGTTACCATCATAGCCTTTTTGTAGCCAAAACTACCACCAATCCCATTCATCAGTGGAGAAAAACCTGGTTCGCTGTTATCACCCAATCATTATATTATTATGGTATTGACAGGAAGAAACGCATATTTGAATATGAAAAAGACCTATGGCCCTAATCGTCTCCCCGGATGAAGATATTTTGCAATAAGCACTCAGCAGGACAGTCCCCATTATGCCCTCAACCATCATCCGTAGGAGGCTGTTTGGCAACGGTAAAGCCCCGAGGGCTTGACCCAGACCTGTCTCCTGCATTCAGCTAGTTAGTGTCAATGGCAGAAAGTCTGTGGTGCGTTTGCATAAATATATTCTCTCTCCGCCGCTTCAGCAAAAACCACCCACCGGCCCACACCTGAGAACAAAAAAAATAACCAGTAAAAAAGGGAAGACTTTCGGGAATTTCAAAAATATAGCCATTGCTGCCAAAATCGATACCAAAGGGGATGATGGACGGAGCGCTTGAGCTAATCAAACACTCACCCCAGTCAACTGATCTGGGTTTAATCCATCATCATTCTTTAGCTCACTCCACCACCCCAGTTCAGACATGGCCATATGCAAATCAGTCTGACCCTGTGCCTCATGGGAACAGTCCAGCCCGAACTGCCAAGCCATGTCTTCCCTGGACCGGAAACAAGCATCCTGGGACCGGTTTCTGGCTACTCAGCCATCATCAGCCAGGCTAGCTTGAATCCAGTGGCAAAGTGAGCAAGGGACCCACGTCTGGGCATACCATGCCAACTTAGGGCGAACAAAGCAATACCAAAGGGGATGATGGATGGAGCGCTTGAGCTAATCAAACACTCACCCCCAGTCAACTGATCTGGGTTTAATCCATCATCATTCTTTAGCTCACTCCACCACCCCAGTTCAGACATGGCCATATGCAAATCAGTCTGACCCTGTGCCTCATGGGAACAGTCCAGCCCGAACTGCCAAGCCATGTCTTCCCTGGACCGGAAACAAGCATCCTGGGACCGGTTTCTGGCTATTCAGCCATCATCAGCCAGGCTAGCTTGAATCCAGTGGCAAAGTGAGCAAGGGACCCACGTCTGGGCATACCCTGCCAACTTAGGGCGAACAAAGCGATACCAAAGGGGATGATGGACGGAGCGCTTGAGCTAATCAAACACTCACCCCCAGTCAACTGATCTGGGTTTAATCCATCATCATTCTTTAGCTCACTCCACCACCCCAGTTCAGACATGGCCATATGCAAATCAGTCTGACCCTGTGCCTCATGGGAACAGTCCAGCCCGAACTGCCAAGCCATGTCTTCCCTGGACCGGAAACAAGCATCCTGGGACCGGTTTCTGGCTATTCAGCCATCATCAGCCAGGCTAGCTTGAATCCAGTGGCAAAGTGAGCAAGGGACCCACGTCTGGGCATACCCTGCCAACTTAGGGCGTACAAAGCGATACCAAAGGGGATGATGGACGGAGCGCTTGAGCTAATCAAACACTCACCCCAGTCAACTGATCTGGGTTTAATCCATCATCATTCTTTAGCTCACTCCACCACCCCAGTTCAGACATGGCCATATGCAAATCAGTCTGACCCTGTGCCTCATGGGAACAGTCCAGCTCGAACTGCCAAGCCATGTCTTCCTGGACCGAAACAAGCATCCTGGGACCGGTTTCTGGCTATTCAGCCGTCATCAGCCAGGCTAGCTTGAATCCAGTGGCAAAGTGAGCAAGGGACCCACGTCTGGGCATACCATGCCAACTTAGGGCGAACAAAGCAATACCAAAGGGGATGATGGACGGAGCACTTGAGCTAATCAAACACTCACCTCCAGTCAACTGATCTGGGTTTAATCCATCATCATTCTTAGCTCACTCCACCACCCCAGTTCAGACATGGCCATATGCAAATTAGTCTTACCCTGTGCTCATGGGAATATCCAGCCCGAACTGCCAAGCCATGTCTTCCTGGACCGGAAACAAGCATCCTGGGATCGGTTTCTGGCTATTCAGCCGTCATCAGCCAGGCTAGCTTGAATCCAGTGGCAAAGTGAGCAAGGGACCCACGTCTGAGCATACCCTGCCAACTAGGTCGAACAAGCGATACCAAAGGGATGATGGACGGAGCGCTTGAGCTAATCAAACACTCACTCCCAGTCAACTGATCTGGGTTTAATCCATCATCATTCTTTAGCTCACTCCACCACCCCAGTTCAGACATGGCCATATGCAAATCAGTCTGACTGTGCCTCATGGGAACAGTCTGCACGTCTGCCAAGCCATGTCTTCCTGGACCGGAAACAAGCATCCTGGGACCGGTTTCTGGCTATTCAGTCATCAGCCAGGCTAGCTTGAATCCAGTGGCAAAGTGAGCAAGGGACCCACGTCTGGGCATACCCTGCCAACTTAGGGCGAACAAGCTGATACCAAAGGGGATGATGGACGGAGCACTTGAGCTAATCAAACACTCACTCTCAGTCAACTGATCTGGGTTTAATCCATCATCATTCTTTAGCTCACTCCACCACCCCAGTTCAGACATGGCCATATGCAAATCAGTCTGACCCTGTGCCTCATGGGAACAGTCCAGCCTGAACTGGGGTGATGGAATGAGCTAAAGAATGATGATGGATTAAACCCAGATCAGTTGACTGGGGGTGAGTGTTTGATTAGCTGAAACGCTCCGTCCTTCATCCCCTTTGGTTTCGCTTTGTTCGCCCTAAGTTGGCAGGGTATGCCCAGACGTGGGTCCCTTGCTCACTTTGCCACTGGATTCAAGCTAGCCTGGCTGATGACGGCTGAATAGCCAGAAACCGGTCCCAGGATGCTTGTTTCCGGTCCAGGGAAGACATGGCTTGGCAGTTCGGGCTGGACTGTTCCCATGAGGCACAGGGTCAGACTGATTTGCATATGGCCATGTCTGAACTGGGGTGGTGGAGTGAGCTAAAGAATGATGATGGATTAAACCCAGATCAGTTGACTGGGGGTGAGTGTTTGATTAGCTGAAACGCTCCGTCCATCATCCCCTTTGGTATCGCTTGTTCGCCCTAAGTTGGCAGGGTATGCCCAGACGTGGGTCCCTTGCTCACTTTGCCACTGGATTCAAGCTAGCCTGGCTGATGACGGCTGAATAGCCAGAAACCGGTCCCAGGATGCTTGTTTCCGGTCCAGGGAAGACATGGCTTGGCAGTTCGGGCTGACTGTTCCCATGAGGCACAGGGTCAGACTGATTTGCATATGGCCATGTCTGAACTGGAGTGGTGGAGTGAGCTAAAGAATGATGATGGATTAAACCCAGATCAGTTGACTGGGGGTGAGTGTTTGATTAGCTGAAACGCTCCGTCCATCATCCCCTTTGGTATCGCTTTGTTCGCCCTAAGTTGGCAGGGTATGCCCAGACGTGGGTCCCTTGCTCACTTTGCCACTGGATTCAAGCTAGCCTGGCTGATGACGGCTGAATAGCCAGAAACCGGTCCCAGGATGCTTGTTTCTGGTCCAGGGAAGACATGGCTTGGCAGTTTGGGCTGGACTGTTCCAATGAGGCACAGGGTCAGACTGATTTGCATATGGCCATGTCTGAACTGGGGTGGTGGAGTGAGCTAAAGAATGATGATGGATTAAACCCAGATCAGTTGACTGGGGGTGAGTGTTTGATTAGCTGAAACGCTCCGTCCATCATCCCCTTTGGTATCGCATTGCTGCCAAAATCAGCAATACTCATTTTATTGACCTGAGAGAAAGTAGGAAAGGTATAGTGAGCCCAGTAGGGTTTCAGACCTGCAACCTGCAGGGCTGCGCACACATCTCTGCTGCAGAAGCTCAACTCACTGGCTACATCACTGCAATGACAAGTAAATGAGTGACATTATCAGCATTTGCAGTGATTGCTACAAAACTCCACTCCATGGCGGTGCCACTTCACAATGTGCAATAACATCTCTTTTGTAAAGATATAACACTTCTGCCAGAAGTAGATGTGTTTTTACTCTCTACTCTCCTGGGGTGGCATATAGTATCTGTACCCGTTGGCAAGGATTGGTGCTAAAAGCGGTGACACAGGGTGGCACGGGGGCAGACAAACACGAAAAACACAGCATGCGCCACAGTCCCGACTGATGGCTGGGGGGGGGGGGGAGTGTGTGTTTATAAGAATAATTGATGGTCTAATCTCCGGCACAACCGACAAAGGAGAACGCATTTTATCATCACCACCTTGGGGTATACAGGCTTGGGCTCCTTAATCTCTCGACTACCGAATGAGCTAGCCTTCCGGTGATAAGACCGTAAAACACGCAACTGGAAGCGACAAATCAAGGCACTGTAATTTACACAAGTATTGACATCTGGACGGCTGCCACCGCATCTACTGAGTTGCCTTTAATGAATCAACCGTACCAACGTTTTCCAATTTTTTGTCAGCTCTGCGTGCTATAAAGGCCCCCAGTGGCGTAATAGAAAATGATGCAACCACAGAAAGTGAAGAGGCCCCTGAGTTTCCCATATCTCACAGATATTCATTGATCTTGGGCTGCATCTGGGGGCCTGGAATGGTTGCGGGGCCATTTAAAGGTTGCCCCTCCCCCGCGTTATGCCCTGAAGCCCACTACTCCATGATGCATCAGTACTGGCAAGAAATGTGCGCTTATACACACTGTCTGCTGCATCAGCATGTCACGTGTTTCCATGGCTAGATCTCTAGGGCACAAACATACACAAATCTGTCTTCTCCCGCTTGTCAGCCATTAAAGATTTCCTAACATCAGAGTCAATTTGTTATCCCTAACTGGCTACAGATAAGTAAACCGAGAAAAAGGGAAGAAAAGCTCGATAAAATATAGGCCATGACAGACCCTACTTCTGAGAACGCACATCTAGGCTGCGGCTTTTTAGAACACAAACCTTAGCACATTTCATTACAAAGTGAAGACCACACCCAAAGGAAAAGGAAAACATGGACTTATTAGTAACTTATTAGTACTTTCATTACAGCTTTGGGGTCTGTACCACAAACACGGTCTGATTTTATCCAGGAAGCAAAGTATGAAAGGGCTCCAGACGTATCTAGAACCCTCCAGCATCCTGCTGTGGATGTTGCTGGGCAACTGAAGACCTTTGCCCTTCAGCTCAGGCCCATCATCCCAGCACCAGCAGACCATAACATCAATGCTAGAGTGCATTATTGAAAAAGTCGACCAGGTCCTTCAAAACTAATCCTGATAAAATAATGGTGCACCAAATTACCTTAAATTGCCGTCACCTGATTTCCAATACTCACGAGCCCGTTAAGAATTTGCAACAATAGGAACACAGCCTAAAACTGTGACTATTCAAACTTAACCATTCAACTCTCAATGAACAAGAAGTGTGGGTGGGAGAGTTCACTTTGTGTCCGGTGGGCAGGAGAGCAGCAACGCCAAAGGTGATTGATAAACTGTGACCATTTTTCATTGAATGCTTCTACTCATGAGACAGATCTGTTGACATGGACATGACTCCGCTACACCAGAGATTCCTCTCCCGTCCCTCAACCACCAGCACCAAAGGGAACTGCTTTACACAATGAACTGATCGATACAAATCAGTATGAGCATGTGATACCAAGTACGACACAGATGGTTGGTGATGGGTGGATTGCTTGAAGCAATCCCTACCGCTGATAGTAACTCTGGGTATCATCTCATTCCACTTTTTTTCCCCACCTCACACAGGAACCAGCCATATTCAAATCAGCCTTGATCCGGCTGCAGTAGGAAAGTCCAGCTCAAACCATCTGACAAGGTCCCCAAATCAACTCAAGTAACGCCAGACCGGTTTTTGGCCTATTTGGGCACCGTCAACAGCGTGCAGCTTGAGTCCTGTGGCACGGTGACGCGAAACCCATATCTAGTGCGTCACACTGAGAAAATCAAAAATATGAAGGGTGGATTGCTTGAATTATTCTCAGCCATGAGTAATTACTATGTGTCGCAATTCTGTACATTGGTTTATTGTCAACCATTCCACCTCAGACAGGAGCCAGCCATATGGAAATCACCCTTGTTCCTGCTCCAACGCAAACAATCTAGTCCAAACTATCAGGCCAGGTCCCCTCTGAACAGGAACAACAGAAATTCTAGACTGGTTTCCGGTATTTGAGGCCCATCCTTAAGGTGCATCTTGAGCCGTTTGGCACAGTGACCACGGGCATACCCAACACACTGAGTAAAACAAAATGGGCCCGATTCACAAAAGTAATCTGAGACAAAATCCTAATTCATGACTTTTGGTATTCACAAAAGGCATTTAGGAGTAGTAAAGTTAGGATTCCTGACTTTACTACTCCTAAACTGAGACAAAATCCTAACTTTACGACTTTTGGAATTCACAAAGGGCATTTAGGAGTAGTAAAGTTCCTAACTTTACCGAAAGTCGTAAAGTTAGGATTTTGTTGCAGTTTAGGAGTAGTACAGTTAGGAATCCTAACTTTACTACTCCTAAATGCCTTTTGTGAATACCGAAAGTCATAAAGTTAGGATTTCGTCTCAGTTTAGGAGTAGTAAAGTTAGGAATCCTAACTTTACTACTTCTAAATGCCTTTTGTGAATACCGAAAGTCTTAAAGTTAGGATTTTGTCTCAGATTACTTTTGTGAATCGGGCCCAATGTGATGGGTGGATTGTTTGAATTAATGTGAGACAATTGTAAATACTCTGGCCACAATCCAATCCATCATCCAGCAGACATGCAGAATGGAAAAGTAGTTACCTGAAGCAATGTCTGTCTTTCCACTGTTTGGTGACCAGAAGGATGGAACCAGATAGTCTTCACCAAATTCATTGCCAAGGTCAAATGTCTTGGCCAGGGAGACCAAATGGATAGAACAGATTACAAATAACTACTGGTTCCAGTGTGAATGGCAAGTAGCAGACCTGGTCTATAGGCAAGAATATTCGAATAAAGATGGCACATAGGACATATAAAAATTGGTTGAACTGCAGGGGACATATAACTAAGGAGAGAATGCATTGCTGACATGAAGATACCACACTTGATCCACAGCATCACTGTTTTTTCAGAAGAGACATTGTGACTAGCACCCCAAGTATCAACTGTCCAAAGACAAATTATGACTTACACCACCTCCAATGCCTCCCTTCAAAAGTGGGCAATCATTTCAGATATCCACCATCAGCTTGGCAAAGTGGCTGAAAATCATGCTTGTGCAGCACTCACACATCAAAGAAGGGCTTGGTATGTGCTTGGTGGGTCACGTCCGAGGTTGGCCGGATTATGGAGATGTCAGTCAACCAGACATTCGAGTGTCAACTCTACTCTTCTGGAAATTACTCTGGGTTTATGGATCTCTAGTGTGAAGAAGTTCTGAGCATGGATCGCAACATGTTATATGTACGCAAAATGGATTCAGGCTGTCTTTAATCGTGCTGGTGGAACTCAGCTCTCATTGTCGGGGACCAGGCTTTCATTATCAGACTTTGACCCCGAACAAGAAAGAGAATGGAAGAAAAAAGTGAAAGATGGGGCAAGAGAAATCTAGAAAATGGTGACAAGTGGGAAAAAGGGATTAAAATGAATCTACAAATGCAGTGGTGAGATAAAGAGACAGGAAGTATAGGTTGGGGGATTTGTGAGGAATGAGAATCAAGAGTATATAGCCTGGGTATCCCGGCAAACACCGTATTTGCCAGCATTGGTGGCCGGCTCCTAAGAAATAAAATGGCTCCCTGCACAAATGTTGACAAATCAAGCACTGGCTGCAGGAGTACTCGAAAGGTGATCAAAACATACAAAGAGTGTATTTCTACAGTTATAGGAGCAGTACATGTCCACCCAGACCTTTGGGGTCAGCCATTTAATATAAAACTGCAATCTCACCATGAGTGTCAATTCCCCTAAGTAATTAATAAAATGGCGGCACTTCAACAGCCACGGTCTAGCCTTTGCTGCCTCGCAGCCATAATTCTGCTTCCTACGTGTAAGGTGTAATCATTAAAATCCCTACACATTGCAATTACTTAATAAAGATAAAACGGGTCCTGACTCCCTGGTAACACGGTTGGCAAAGGCCCAGTAAGGCTAAGCTCTAACAAATGACACGCTTCTAAAGCGCTGCACAAAGTCAAGTAGAAAAAAAGACAAAAAAAACGACCTTGCCTGAACCTTTTATTTTCCAAAGGAGAAATCAATGAAAGGAAAGTACTTCAATTCTTTACTTCAGCAAGAGACCAGCTGCTCCCCTTCTGCCAGACGTATTACGAGCCTAAACATATATATCGTGAATAAGGGCAGCCAGATGCTGAGTGTTCCAATGGTGGAAAATGAATTCCGTTGTGATGAATGGCTGGATGGTAGCTGCTTCCATGCCAACCGGTCTCGTTGGACGGGGAAGTAGAGTGGACAGAAGGTGAGACGCGAATATCCCCAAAGCCATTGCGTTACTAACCTAAATCAGAAAGAATCCCTTGAAACTGGCATTTTAAAGACTTCAACCATGAACATGAACATACATCTCTGACAGTGACATAGCGGGGGGGCTGTCTGCCCAGGCGGCACGAGCTTTGGGGGCGGCGGCCTCCCCCCCTTTCTTACCTGTGGCCATCGCGGTGCGGCAAAGGCAGGAATCGCCAGCACCCCCCCTCCCCCCTGCTCTTACATCATTGAAGCAAGGGGGAGAAGGGTTTACAAAGGGAGAAGGAAGGAGGAAGAGAAGTAAAGCAAAAATGTGACAGCTGGAGAAAGTAGGAATTTAAAAAAACATGCAAGACTGAAGTAAAAAATGAATAGGCATAGCTGTCAAGGTTTCTTGACTGCTTATTTGTGACATTTTCATAATTTCAGTGTAATTATGAGTGACATTCAACGACTTTGAGTGACACTTTCTCGCGTGCAAAATCAAGCAATGAACATGAGGGAAATATATCAGAAATTACACAGATTTGAGCAATAAGAAACTCTAACAAGAGTTTCTCGTAAGAAGATCTTAGAAGATCTTAAAACTGCTGCAAAGCACCAGAAATGGAAGGGCAGTAACTTTGCAGGAGGGCCTCGTAGTGGTAAATGAATGCCAAATTGCCGGTAAGTTTTACCCGGTTTAATAATGAAGTAAAAAAGCTTGTGAAGAAATGCACCACAGCTGCAGATCCCGGAACCCAACTAATGAACAGCCAAAGTTCTAGACTGCTGAGCACAGTCAGTACAGACCTGTGAGTAGAGCTGTAACTTACAGGCTCAGCATGATGATGCAGCTCTGACTAAATTAGATAAAATTAGGAGAAAAATACCTTGACACTAGTGTAAGTGACAGATCGAGCGCCACAACGATACCGGCCAGCTGAGTCGTGATGACTCGAGCTGCGGTTGCGGTCCAGTCAGGACTCACGCGGCATTCATGAGGCTCAGCTGTAGGCACCACTACTCACTCCGCTGGTGGCCGCTGTCCGTGTCGGCCGTTTGGTGGGGTTGGGTCCGAACTCTCTCATGCGGTATGAGGACTGAGGATGCTCAACCATTTACATTCCATTGCGGCGGTCAAACTGAACATAACTGCCACCTGCTCGCACTGCAGGTGGCCAGCCTATAATTGTGTCTCAGCTGCGCAGCCATTGCGCAAATCATTGCAGTTACTCTCGTGACATGACGTCACATGAATCAGAATGCAGCGGGTGAATGTAGCCAGAGCGAGCACAACTGAGCCAGCACCCAAGCCGTGAGCAGCGCGGACTGCGCCAGCTTTGCTTAGACAGTGCTAATTATTATACTGCAGCTCTATGGCGCTTGACAGCTGAGGAGGCGCTATAATGCGTGACTTTGCATTTTAGTGCGGTGATGCGGACCACCACACTGAAATGTATTAGTTCAACGCCTGATGCGTGGTAGTTGGCAGGGCTGAACAGGAAGTGTAGGGAGGCAGAAGAAAGAGGCTACATCTGAAATCAAAACGAGGCAGCCTTGATTATGGGTAATCCTGTCACCCGTCAGCACCGGTGGCTGGCTCCAAAGAAAAACCTTTGGGCCCCTTCACTAATTTATTTTTTACAGATACACTGGATGTTGCACCACAGTTCCTGGGAGGGAATTGATTCCGCGCATCTGCAGGGAGCAGATGAGGACAGGATGTGGTGTCCCGGATACCTGTGGAGGAGGAAGGGATGAGAGCGCTGGGGTGGAGTGAGAAGTAAAAATCTTTTAAGGCAATTAAAGGCTTCCATAGAAAAGCCACTATTCTCAAAGAAACACAGGTTAACCGTTCTCATTTAGGACTTCAGTGCCTTTTCTCGTCAATGTGCTAATCACCTTAAGGGGACCAATTAAAATCACAGCACCAGTGCACTGCTTCTTCTGAGCTGAATGGGGCTAACGCAAAGGGCTAGTATGTCGATTAAAATAGAAAGGACTCACACAAGGTTCAAGGTTTGACTTTGTTCCCATGATCATGGAAGCAGGACCCTTCCCTTCTGTAAAGGCCCCCTCCCCCCATGACTCTCCTCCCTCTCGCTCACTTCGGTCACACCGTAGCGAGCGAGCCTGCCTTCCTCAAAGGCAGTGCTTAATTTGAGCCAGTGGTTTCCGGTGCGCAGCACCGGCACTTAATCATCAACACCAGCGCTTTTCATGAGCACCAGTTGAGGAAACATTAATTTACGGGGAGATTAAGTGATTTGCCCAGAATCATAGGATGTTGAGCCGATGCCAGACTTGAACCTGGTTCTCCCGCTCCGAAGTTGGCAGCTCTGGCCATTACTCCACATCCTCTCCCCACTTTAATGGTTAGTAGTCGGTTCTATTTTAGGTGTCGCTAACAGGAGAAATGGGCTGGTGCAAACTGCCTCCTGACGAGAGTCCCAGCACTTATTTTTTTACAAATTAATGACAGCTCGAAGAAGGTTCAGGGCAATAGCGTAGCAAGGATGCCATGGGTCCTGGTGCAATTAAGGAAAATTGCTCCTTTGACTGTCAGTGGCATAGTAAAATACCCCAATTTACAGGGTTCAATGGGCCCTGGTGTCACTGCACCTGCTGCATCAATGGTAGCTACACTCCTGTATCACAGTATCTCCACTAAGAAAACCTGAAAAAGAGAGTCAATCTGTGCATTTAACAGCCCAAATTTCACTTAAATTTGCATAACAATTGCAGCCTCTGAAAAGGCACTTCTGAAGTATGCCACTACTGTCATAGTCCAGTTTGGGTGAGAGGTCAGGGTTGTGGCGTGTGAAGAGACTTTGCCATTCGTCCCACTAGTTCAAATGAAACATTATAAAAAAAACTCAAAGTATGTATGGTATTATTTTGTCGACCTTTGAATGATGAAAGTGTGAGTGGAACTGCTGTAATACTCTTACTTCTGGTGATGAAAGGAATAGTACCAAATGCGTTCTCTCCCTCTCCCTTTCTTCCTGTCCATAGCCAACCATCTCATGCCCCTCCTCTGACCACACCATCAAGCTGTGAGACTCTTGGTACCTATAATATGGTATTGCCCTGCAGGCTCAATCTCTGATGCCCTTATGTTGTTGGTACCAAAGCCTCTTATGCCTTTGCTGCCTCTGCGGACAGACCAGTAGGCTAGAAAGGAACCCGGTAAACAGGAGACTGGTCCCTTGAATACAAGGTATTCATACCATCCTCCTGTCACAATTCTTTGGTGCACCATGTAACTATCTGTTATTCTGGGCCAACTTGTTTAGTGTGTCCTCCCTGGTGACCTCACTGTGCCTTGGGAACCCTTCCCAAGGCACCTATCCCTTGCTTTCTGTTCAGTACCACATTTCTCATACCACATTCTCTAGAGCCCCATCTCTGGTCCACCATTTGGGTGTCAACCCAACCATCTGTGATGTCCAGGCCTCTAATACCTCCATCTCTGGCATGTTCCTGCTCAGCCCTGTCCTCTTCTTTAACTTCCCACCATCAGGAGTCTTCCTAGTCCATCCTCATCCCCCTCTACCCCCAGGGTTAATGCCCCCTGTGATATTTTTATGTGCTGTTCCTTCTTGGTGATCATTACATCCCTTCCTTCCCCTGATCTCACCTGTACACCCAGTGTGCAGTGCCTCAACTGCATCTCCTATGCACACTGATCTCCTATAGCTCTCTGCTTCGGACCCAACTTTACCCAGGTATGCTACGCCAGTTTGGAATCTACATGCACTATCACAGATCATGAGCTCTCATTCACGCCCCCGTTTGTATCCCGACATTGAGACCTGACACCGGGGTCTAATGGGCCCTCTTAATTTCTCTTATTTGCTGGTTTACTGCTTTTGCACCACACCCTAAGATTTGAAATTAATGTTGTCTGAACCTGTTGTCATAGCAAACACAACAAGATGACTGAGCCGAAACTAGTCCCGGATGCTTGTTTCGGTCCAGGGAGGAACTGGCCTGGCAATTCGGGCTGGACTGTTCCAATAAGGAGGAGGATCACGACTGATTTGCATATGGCTGGGTCCAAACTAGGGTGGCGTGGTGAGCAAAAGAACAATGGATTAAACCCAGACCTCTTGACTGGGGGTGAGTGGTTGAAAAGTTTCAGCACTCCGTCCATCATCTTATTGTGTTGCTAAACCTGCTGTCAGACAACAATAATTTCAAGTCTTCGAGTTTGATGAAAGGTTCTAACTTCTAATGCTCAGAGCACAATCTTTCAACCCTCATTCTGTCTGGTAGCTTGCCTGCCTCTGGTGCCCGCCATGTGCCATGCTCCCTAGCACCAGTCCTCTGGCGCCTCCAATTGTAATGTTACATACAAGTCCTTCTCCCTCTGTCACCTGCATGTTCTGTGTCCAGGGTGACTACTTACGTCTATTGCTGTGGCCCCCTTTACACTCGGTACCCACATCCACAGACATCATTCTATCCCTCATTCCCCTTTAGGGCTCACCTAGGAGCATTGCTTTGTTTGTCTCACGCTAGTTGTAGGAAGTTAAAAGTGACTTTACATGAAGCAAACAAGCACAAAACAAATATATTTTCCCTTTCAATCCTGCCTGTACCTTCACTCTCTTTGACTCATCCCAAACATTTCTGATTACTTTAGAATCCCAAACATCCTGTCTAAATTCTTCCCTCCTTTATCAAATTTACCCAACCAACATGGGCATGATCCAGCGCTAACAATAAAAATAATTCTCCTATTATGCTTTGGTCATCCAGGTGCAATTATTTCTCTAACACACACACTATATCCATATGACGGTGGGGCCCATAACACCGCATATACATTCACTTACTCATTTGTTCCCTGGATTTCCTCCGTCATGAACCTAGGAGAAAAACGATTTGCTGGAAGGAGATGGGATACCTCTTTTATAATGACATAATATTTCTCATTTGCTTTTAAGGTAGTCCGCTCATTGGTCGATGGACCAACTAGTAGGAATCAGTTGATGGTGATTAAGACCAGCTCAATCACAATGAACTCTTTTACCATTTCATTATTAATCATTATGCTAAAGAAAATCACTGAGTCATTTGTTTAAAGAATAATAAAGTTTATATAAAGTTTTGAATGCAGGAAATTGAGATTAAGCTTATTATTCAGATCATTGCATTTATCATCAATATAAGAATAGTTTGAAATTGCATGGCACTTTTATTAGACGGAAAAACGAGGTTATCATAATAAGAACTCTATAGATCAATCTATCTATCTCTCTGGGGAAAGCCTAATAATTCTAATAAAAATCTATCAATAAAAGTTCTCCTAAAGCAGCATCTTTATACTCAACTGGAAAAGGAAAATAACAGCAGCAGCAGCAGCATCAGCTCGTCAGCGTCAGCAACCGCAACTTCTCCCATCTACAGCATCTAACTTCTCCAGCATCTCCCGCAGCATCCCGCAGCATTCTAACCCCTCCCACCAAGAGTAGGTCTTCTTATACCCTAATTCTAGCTTACAGCATAAAATGTTTCTTCTTACATTGCGCGATTCATTCTCATTGGTCAAAAACTCAGGTCCATATACATTTTAATCAAACTTCCTGGTCTTAACCAGTTCCGTGTGGAATGTCCATGCAAGCATCGTTTCCCACAGTTCATGCACTTGCTCATCCGTTTCGATCAGTCCAAATTGTATCTTTCTCTGTTACATTTTGTATAATACAGTTCCGTCTATTGATTCAGCCAGGCTTCTCACGCTTCTTGCTGATCATCTTGGCACACATCTGCTCAGAAGGGTCACAGCAGCCTTGACCATACTTTCATCTTAGCCTCTCGGCATCAGCACGTGATCATCCCTTTTCCACAGCCTCTCTCCTCTATCACATGGTCTCATCCGCTCATGCGCACTCTAGTAACTCGCGGCCATTTTATATTGCTGCTCGGCAGGCCTAAGCGTACTATTTTCAAAGATAAACAAAATGTTATTAAAACAAAGAAATATAAACCCTTTCGTTTCCCTCCCATCTTTCTACGTACCCCAATTAGGTATTACCTAGCAGAAGCAACATATAAAGCTGTCCCTTACTTACCATCGCTTTATTTTGCAACCACACGTTTTATTTAAAGCACAAATTATGCATTTATTATTTAATTAGTACGCAAATATTATGTTATGTTAGATACGTAAACAATTATAAGTCAATTAATTTGCACACTGAATTGCGTGTTACCATTAACCCTTAACATACATTGTTGGTTATTTACTTAAACGAACATGTTTATTAATATTGTACGAAAATATTAGGAGGTTAAAATTTTTACATTTACCCTGCTCCATCAGGCACATGTCCACCATTCCCAAAAACAACTGAGGTCTACCTTCACTAATCCAATTCAATCAATCTATCCCTTTTAATACAATACACTAAACCTATTATAGCTCAATGGTACAAACTTAACACACTTATCACACCTATTCCACAAGGAAACAGACAAAGCACTTTTACTAATCTCCTAACTTTTCACCCCTAACCTTGGGTTCCGGAGTAGCATGTTACTCACTGCAAAGCACTTCAATCCCTCTTCAGGGGTAGGAGGGGCTATTTTTTACCATTACAACCATATCAGGATGTGGCCAAGGGGCTAGAGTTGCCGACTTTGGAATTGGGGAATCAGGGTTGAAACCCAGACTCAGCTCAATAACATGTGCTTCTGGGAAAATCAATTAATCTTCATGTCACCTAAAAATGTAAAGCGCTCTGATGTCGTTGGGTCAAGCCTGTGCCAAAAATTGCAACAGAATAAACCCCTGCTACCTAGACACAAATGCCTGTGACTGTTGTCAATGTTGATTGTGCTCAGTTTTCAGACCTCAGAAGATGAAAGTTTGAGTCAGACTTGTTAGGATTCAAACTCGTGACCTGCAGATCATAGGAGATCAGTTCCTTTTCCCTCTAATCTGACCTCCAGCTATAAGACCATCAGCAAACTCTCTTGCTCTTTCCCCATCAATAGCATCTGATCCTTCTGGTCACTCACTTCCTGTCCAACTTCCCATCAAACAGGTATCGTGTCCTCCAAAATCCATTCATCTTACCATCGAATTAGTGTCGATGTGCTTCCTCTCATCAGTTCCTCTCTGTCTTCCCTGCTCACAGACATCTCAGCATCTTCACCATCACTATCTAACTTCATGTCCATGCCATCGTTTTTTCCTTTGCTTTTCGGTTCAACTCCAACTTTTCTACCATTTTGAATGCTCTTCAAGGCTGTCTTGCACTTTTGTCAGTGAGGCACAATACGTCCATTGTAGTGTTTGAAAAGCAGAATTATAAGATCTGCAAACCGCTTTCTTAAATATATCAGTAGGATTGCAAACTAATTTTCTATAATATTGCCCTTGCTATTGTTGATGGTGGCCTGTGTCGCTCCCCTGGTCCTATGGCTAAAAGGTAGATTATTTTCCTGTAGGTAGCTAAACTTCAGGCCCTGGGGGGTGGTAACATCACAGAGTGATTGGTTATTGCTTGTTGTTTTTTTACTCACTCTGTACTTCAACTCTTCTGTGTTTGTGTGTTATGTGTGCTTATCCCTGATTTGCGGCTATCTCAGGAGCATTTTGTATGAATGAAGCAAATGAAATACCATCAATCCAAAAAAAGGAATGACCTTTGACTTTCCATTTGTTCCTTTTCGGTTTTACTCTCTGGACATGGCATGAAATATTTGGCCTTGCCCACAATGCAGGACGAAGACTTTTCATTTTCATGTCGAGGGGAAAATATTAGTTTGTGTGCCCAGAAAGGAGGGATCTGAATTCATATGCCTAACCTCTATGAAAAGACCAGCCCTCAACAACAAATAATTTGTTATTAAGAAATGTCTACCAACCTTAAATGTCAACAAGCATTGGCAAAGCCAATAGGTCTCGCCTATGACAGCTATTGGTTTTGGAAATGTTTTTTATCCATGCTGGACAGCAGCGCAGATGCTTTGCAGTGTGGCCAAAACTCATTTGAAAAAGCGCTATAACAGTCAGGACTAAGGCACTTTTATTTTTTGCAGAAACACTGGAGGTATCACAGACTTTTTATTATTATTTTTAGCCATGCTGCAGAGCAGCCACACTACTTTACAGCATGGCTACAAATAATTCCCAAAGTCAGCATTGCCCAAGCTGTACAGCATGAACACAAGGCAAAGGCAGAGCCAATTGTCTCAAAGGCAAGACCTAGTGACTTTGCCAATGCTTGTTAGGTCTCGAAACAATACCCTTGTGATTCTGAACAAATCAATTACTCTCCCCATGCGTGGGAAAAAATACATGACATTTGGCAAAAAGTGCTTGCCCCATGCCCATGTCTTAATAAAAATACATTGGGAAGCAGATAACATCTGTTGTCACACTAAAAGCAGATAGCATCTGTTGTCACAAGCATCCATTTCAAAGGAGAAAGGGGCTTCTTTGAAGTGTGTGTGGCATAGTACAACAAAGCTACAAAGGGCAAGACATTCAACAAGGACAACTGGAAAGAAGAAAAAGTAGAAGTAGCACCTCAATCAGAATGCGATCAGCGGAGAGACAGCAATCAAGCTGAAGCAATCTGTACTTGGTCCATGCTCCCGCCGAAAGAAGAGGAAGTGAAGCCAGCGCTCACGTGCCAATTAGAAGGCAGCAAGTAAGAGTGAAGCCAACTAATGTTAAGCAATGGGCGGGCTACAAGCCCATTGTTGTATACATTATCTCCCGCAAGCAAGAGTGCACATGGGCTGTCATAGGCCAAACCTAAAAAAAAGCCAATTGTGACAGTCATCAAAAATATAGCGTGGCGGAGAAAACCATTAATAGAGTTAAACACTGACACAATAGTTCTCTCTTTTAATGAGTGTGCCAGCCTGTTAGTGAGCACAACCACATTATTGGCACTTTGAAGAGATTGCCCTTTGACCTTTACGCATTAAGGTATTCCTGTAATCAGAGACTGGAAGGCAGCAGCATTTCTCTTGGGGAGGAGCAATGTAAAAAGTTTCTATGACTTGTAAGGAAGGAAAATGGCGTCCCTGGGAAGTTAACCTGCTCATTTTGAGGAATATAATATCATGGCGCTCTCTGTTCTTTCCGCTTCCAGCTGGAAGTCCACAAGATTCATTACCCCCTGCTGAGCTCTCCCCGCTCTTTTCCATTTACACCCCCTCCTTTGCCAGTTCTTCGGAAAATCAACTTTGCTCATGAAAGCGGCGCTGATCAAACTGAGACCAGTGGCTGACCTACAGAAGAGACCGCTAGTCTTTTTCTGCCAGCGGGAATGGTCTGCTCTTCAGAAGGCCCACTTAGCAGAAGCAGAAGCTGCCTGGCACCAGCAGAGAAGCAGTACTACCAAAAAAAGGTATCAAAAGTAAGGTCAGAAGCAAAAACCGGAGCACGCTAATGAGAGACACATTCAGTTCTCAGAATCCCTCTGTACCAATGTGGGAAAACGTACGTTTCTAAGGTGGAAAATCTATTTATGCCTGACCGGTTCACATGAAAAGGATCTTCTCAGGGCTTTAAGTGGGCCGGGTCCTGCCGGTGCTCAGCACCGGCGGTTCTATAAAGAAGATGTCAAACCAAGTCTCTATCCGGCTCTCCATTTTTGCCCTCAGAGTGAAAAAAAAATCCTACCTCTGCTGCAGTACCACCCTTCACTGCTTTTGAGGTAACTTCAAAGAGACTCGTAATGGTTCTTTCAGTCTCATCATTTCAGAACGAAAGCATTTTCAATGTAATATACAGGAAGCTGATTTATCTTACACAAACAACAACCACTGGCAAAGCCAATACCCCTGGCTTGTTGTAGGTGTAGTGTTACTTGTTGTATCAGTATTATATATCTGGATGCAATGACAGAAGCAGCAAAATACCAGTGGGGCAGCACACCATGCTAAGCACAGATTTTTAGCTTGCATATATTTAAGCCAGGCCCTTATTTACATCAGCCATGCCCCTTTGAGAGACCCTGTAGTTTTTTCATTCCACTTAAAGCCCTGGATCTTCCTATTCCACATAAGCGAATCTTGTAAAAGTCAGACATGGAGACAACTGAACACGTCAAACGCAACCTGCACGTGGAGGTCACGTGGTCACAAAGATAAGGCTTACCCAACGTTGGGTAGGCCATGAATTCATTTAATACACACTATCACAAATATCAAAACATTATAAATAGTTGCTTATATAATATCATAAAACGCAAAATTAAAACTAAATGTGACCGTAAACATAATGTATACATCAGTATGGCATACTTACAGGAGAAACCCGAATCATTGCAACAGCCATCATAAAAGAACGCCTACAATCCTGTGGGAGAGCTCCCCCAGGACGATGTGGCAGCAGAGGTCACAGGGTGAAAGGCCGCAACCTCACTCAATGCCCTATGAATAATTTGATGTCATGGCTAGTGGCATCGTTAAGACGAGTGTGTGTGTGGACTTCCCCCATGGTAAAACCCCGAAACTCACCAGCACTGGCAGGGAAGGGTGTAAAGCGGGATCTTCGAAAGACCGCCAGAGAGGTAGGAGCTGGCAAACAAAATGGCTGCCATTTGCCCTCACTGAGTCTGAGACAGGTGGACCTCAAAAGCTTTATGAAAGGATCATCTGATTGGATCAGCCTCAAGGCGTAACTGATGTCAAAACAAGTGACAAGGTCTGCATCAAAGTCGCATGCTTTTAACGCGGCTCAAACAAAATGCATAAAACTGGAATAAAGTTGTCATGAAATAGGAGGCCCAGGCTCAGAATGATGAGAAAACATTACAGAAGAAATCCAATTTTTTAACAGAGGGTTATTTCCCACAGTGCTTAATTTGTAAAATAATAGGCGCCAGGGCTCTAGTCAGGAGGCCACTGCAGCTTGCACCACTCATTTCTCCTAATCACGCTGCCAATAACAGTATCAGCACAGCTACCATCCACCACCCACTTAGCCGTGTGACCATTAAGACTATTCTAGGCCCCCCGTAGCTATAAGAATGGCTTGTGCCACAGGTATTAGTCATTTTAATGTATATTGAATCAACAAACAAATGCTGTTCTCTAATTTAGGGCAGCATGCCACATTGTGGCGCTGTTTGTCTAAGTGCCGGTGTTTACAATTAAGTGCCGGTGCTCAGCACCGGAAAGCACCGGCTCAAATTAAGCACTGATTCCCCAGCTCCAAAATATAAGACGGGTTGGTCCCTATTGGTGGATTTTTTTATTTTGTATTTGAAGTATATGTGCACACCAAATTTTCTCAGTAGCTGCCAGAAGGCAGATAGGGGATGTAAACAACTTTTCCTAGAAGAGTGCTTCCTCTGTGCATTCTGACGGTAAACACTTGAATGAACATGGCACTATCCATGCAGATACCATGGCCCTGATCGTTCCCTAGTTATATGAGTGAATAGGCAGTAGAGCACAAACGAGCATAAAAATATTTCAATCAATACTTCTCCAAACAGTAGCACAAAAATGGTGGCTGTCAATTTATTAAAATACCTTGAGTGGCAGAAGTGATATCATGCTCCCTTTGACCATAATGACATCACTGAGTTGACCCCATGTCCTAAAGTGTGCCCTTCATCCGGCTTCTGTCTGCCTCTGAAGGGTTAAGGAAATGGCAAACATGAAACTCCACAAAATAAACAGTTATATTAAAAGCTGGTGTACTTTCTGCTCCTCTCGCTGCTTTTTAGGTGCTTGAGATCAGGCATAGGAGAGTTCAAAGGTAGCAAAGAGCAAGGCCAGAATAACAACTGTCACTCCGAATTGATGTCCACTCACAAAATACCTTTAGAGCCCATTAAATTAACCTTTGAGGAGAAAGATGTGGGATTTGAAGGGATATCAACATTAAGCCTGGGCGGTGAACTCCGCTCCGTTCGTGGAGTTTGCAGAGTTTTTCATACTCCGAGGAGCTCGCGGAGTTCCAAAAAACCCACTCCGCATAGCAGAGCAGAGTTTTTTCCTTGCTTGTGCACGCCAAAGGTAAGTTGGCGAGTGCAAGCGAGTAAAATCCAACGCTAGACCACTTCTCAGCGAGATTTCTCAACACGGGCGGTCGCTGATGGCCGCTACCGCTCGCTTTGAGAAACCTTCTGTTCGAGTTGAGGAAGCTGCCGCTCGAGTAGAACTTCTACTCGGGTGGCAGAAAAAAGCAGCGCCCTCTTGCACTGTGCGAAATGCCGTTTGTGCTGATTTTACAACACGGGACAAACACCAAGCACTAAAAATCAGTGCGAACGGTGCAAGATAACCCACTATGCCGTTTGTGGAACTCCACGTATTTTGGCAGAGTTTTTTGTCACTTCGCGGAGTTCCATGTAGCCAAACTCTGCAAATTCTGCCCAGGCTTAATGAACATCTGGTATCGCACTGCAGTGGTTCAACATGAACTGAGACTGTGTTAAGAGCCTTTCACCACTAACCACATGGGTCTCAATCCTAGCCAAGGCTGCAAATTCCTGGGAGTACTTTGTGAAGGGAGTCTTTTGAGATACTATTTACTGCCTCGCCACAAAGAACCTTCCACAAGGTGGCTCTTATTTTGGCTGTGACGTGATCAAAGAGGGCCATCAGGGGGAAGCTGCCACCCTCTTGGACAAGATGCCCTTACGGGCTCACACTGTATCATAAGGATTGGTTCATTTCCTGGATTAGTTTGCGCACCGGAAATAGCTGGAGGTACTGACCATTGTTGAAGAGGTGTTCTGTGCAATCTTGGAAGGTTGTTTGAAGGATGCTCATAAATGAAATTTCATCTTTTCATATCTGTGTGGGATATATATATAGAAATACTTTATGACTTACCAATAATGAATGTGGAGAGGGGCAATATCTCACAATGTTATTACTCTCAGCGAATATTCCAACGTGGTTTATGTCATGCTGTTTTGTCATATAGGAATCTTGCAGAAAGGAGTATTTAAGAAGAATCAGAACACAAGGAGTTAAATGTGTGATGTGATATACAAGGTAGTTAAATAGCCCATGTGGCCCAGTGATTTTCCTTGGTAACGTCACTGTAACATTGAATGTCTGAGGCAGGAAACAATAATTTCTCAAATTGGTAGGGCTGCATTATGATAATGGCATGGAATTCGACCACAGCAGCTCTTACTTTGGCATCATGGAGAATTACATGGAAAAATATATGGTATTGGGGCGTCATGAATATTTTATTCAGGACAAAAAGTAACACCACTTCTTTAAAAAAAAAAAAAAATCCCCTAGAAAACATTTACTTGCTAGTGTCATTGTGGTCATGATCCAAATCATTGAAAGTAGGTCATTATAATTAGCAACATAAACCAAATCCACTACTCTTGACGTCATTGGTGACTTTGCATATCATATCAGAAACAATGTCATGCACCATTACATGATGAGGCCAGAATGCTGTTCCAGATCTAGCCAAGAGATGTCCTTGTGAAGTTTAAATGGCGACCAAAGTCTACACCGAGTCTTTCACTGAGATCTGGCAAATATATTCAATGCCTAGTATATATGTCAGTCTACGAGGCATTACTTGTATGTAACTGCGCATGTCCACCCTTCTTTATGTACAGAGAGACTGACAGATCACACACACTTTATGAGACACACATTCCTGGGAATTTCATAAATGTTCGAGTACAAATGTACTTTTCAGCTTTTCACAGTTCACTCTCCTAGCAACACATCCAATACAAATGTTCAATTTCAGGTCATAAATATAAAAACAACTTTAAGGAGTATCACTTGCAGGAAGCCCAGAAACGTGAATAACCATAAAACAAATATCTTAAAGTGTCTCAACAAAATTCTGCCAGATAATGAAAAGGCACAACTATCAGACAAAAATATTGTGTGGACTTGTTCCCTGGAAAAGGTTTTAACACCTTACAACAGTGGTGCTTAAAGTTTTGACTTCGGTGGACCCTCACTTAATAAATAATGGAATCCAGGGACCCCCATTTAATCATTTTTCAAATCCTGGGACCCCTACTGATTCATTCATGGAAGTTGAGGACTGCGGCTTTAAAGCAATTTCGATCATTTAAACGTCAAAACAATACATAAAACCACAGACGCAAGCATTCATCAAATACTGGAATGATTAACTATTTCATTTAAATCCCAAATAAATATTAAAATAACACATTTTCATTTTCGTAGGGAAATTGTGGCTTTTCTGAATTTAACTGAGGCCACCTATCAGGCCACCTATCATCCATGCTATATTCTGTTTGAAGCATTGCACTGGTCACAAAAATCAATCAGAGGACACCAAATTAATATTTAGCCTCCAATTTCAAATTCACATTTACAGAACATTTTATATTCTTCAATTTTCAATTTTGCTTCTTTATTTATAAAACGTTATTAATCTGTTAATAGTATTTAATTTTCTAAGCAGACGTGGTCCCCCTGTGTAGGAGTTGCGATCCCCATCGTCCCAGGACCATAGGTTGGGTACTGCTGCCTTACAACATATAGTTATAGGGCTGGCAAAGTGATCTCTCCCTTATAATTCACATTATGGTCTTAGGAAAGACGTTCACTTTGCAATACAGAAGGTATGGTCCAGAACGAAACCCCACCTTGAAATACAGACTGTAAGGTCTACAGTTCAGCCATCTCCCCCTACACAGTTCTTGTACATCTACTATGGGCTTTGATGCAAGCAATAAACGGGAAACGGCCACTACAACGCGGCCGTTTCCACGCATAACTTAACCACGCATGCATTACAACGCATGCGTGGTTACAACGAAAGCCTTTACCACGCATACCTTTACTACGAGATACGTAGTAAAGGCATGTGTGTTAAAGGCAAAAAAAAAAAAAAGGGGGTCCCTCCCAACAAAAAAACCGTATAAAAAAGGGGCTTGGGGGTTTCCCCCAATAAAAACGCACCTTTTGAAGTTTCTATGTGGAGGGAATCGGCGTCGTTAGAAGAAACGGAAAGACACTTCCGTTTCCTCTTAACGACGTACGACGTCAACACGGAAGAAGATTGAGAAGAGACGACGTGGAGAGGTAAGGGGAATATTAGATTTAAGAAGGAAAAAAACAGGGGTCCGATTTAAGGCTTAAGGGCAGGGAGGGGTATTTGTAAGAAAGGTTTAGGGTGGGGAATAACCTTTACCAACAGTATGCCCTTACCATGCATGAATTTACAACGAAAATCGTTGTAAAATTATGCGTGGTAAAGGAATATTCGTGGTAAAGGTTATGCGTGGGAAAGGCATTCCGTTGTAACGCATGCGTGGAAAAGGCATGCGTTACAACGGAATGCGTTGTAACATCATACAACCGCAATAAACATGGGCCCCTCCTCTTGACTGGGTAGCAAAAGAGAAGCATAATTCGTGCTAAAAGGGCCCTTGCACCCATGGCATAATGCAGCTGCACCTCTTGCACTAATGACATCTACCCCCACCCGAAAAGAAATCCTATTTAGAACAGGAGCAAACTCTTTGGATTAAGGTTTTGACTCAGGCCTTCGGCAGTACAAGACGCCCAAAACTGTCCCTTGACATATTACCTAAGCATACATCGGGGCAACCAACATTGCCTGGAAGTGGATCTAAAAATTAAAATGGGGCTTCCTCGTGGAATCTACCCTAAGCCCCCACATTCCTCACTCAAGGGAGCAAACCATTAGGGCAACATTGAAGCCAAAAGAGGTCCTTCAAAAAGCGTGTCAATATTATAGTTTTCAATAATACATTAAAAATACATCAATTTCAAATATTTAAAGTCCAGAAACAGGGCCTCGGGGCCATCTAACAATGGTGACTTTAATTGAATGACGCAGTTCCCTAAATCAAGCTTGCCCAGAAAAGGTACTAGGAAATACGTAGTAAAGGAACAGGGGTCTTAATTTCCCTCAGCACAAACCTTTCCAATGCGCTGACTTTTTTTTCTGAAGCGATTCAAATAACGCCACATTTTCATATTTCTGTGTTAACATTACCACCACAATTTATGTATTTTATTTCAAATTCCCAGTTCTTTCAAACCTGCAAATGAAGCGTGTTAGATTATAACCAGGTACTACGGCTTTTACAACTATATAAAAACCCAAATACTTTAAAATGCTCTTTAAAATGTTCCATAGACAAACCACCATTGAAATACCATTGAAGTGATTCTAAACTAAAACACTATAAGCATATCATTGCCACCATAAGGCTACTGTGAAGCAAATTCCCTTGATTTATCTGCCTAAATGAAAAATACATCACAGTTGGACGTGTTATGATCCAACAATATAGCTTAGAGTTCTAGCAATATTTGCTATCCATCCTAAATTCAGTCCTTTACTTTTTATCATGACACATGGAACCTTCAATGATGCTGGACAGATCCGCAACATTGGTCCAGGCGGGCTGGATCCATAGAAGATTTATACAACCCCCAACTTTGGTCAAAATTCTCATTTCGGCTCAAAGTATGGAAATAGATTCTTTGTGGATATCCCGAATCTCTGGCATGCATCCTAAACTCATGTAACTACATTAGACTGCCCAGGTTATCTATTATGTACTCTGTATAGAGGTAACAAAAACAACATAGAAACAGTTACTTGTTCTCATATCATGACTCTTATAGCAAGTTATATTCATTACTATCAGCACATGCCTGTGCATGTTACACATTTTGGTGTTCTGACTATGATCATCGCCCTCCAGTTTTGTTGGTGTGTTAGATATTGCAGGTTAGACTGTGCTGTTGTGTCCTCCTTGCTTTTTTAGTTGTATAAACAGATAGGTTTTTAATTTGTGATTCAATTGTGTTCTTTGGTTTATAGCCCTGAAGAAGCTCTACAATTTTGGAACGAAACGCATTGACGGGCATCTTATTTTAATGACCAAGAATGTAAATTGAAATAAATAATATCTCTACCAGGACTCAATCTTCTGGAGTTCTCCTTGAAGTATTGGACTCTCTGAATGAGAAGAAGAAAGAGTATCTATCTTTTTTAAAAAAGCTGCTTCAGGATGTCCGTGTTGAAGTGCTCTGACTGCTTCCTGGGGCAGAGGGGCAGATATTATTAGGGGAGCTGATATCACCAGTACTCTGGCTCTCCAAACCAGCATATCTCAGTGAACCTGCTCTGCACATCATCCATGATGCATTTGGGAAAGAGTGTTGCAGGCTTGTCTCTTAGTGTGCGACCCATCTGCTGAGACATGGTATCCACTCCTCTCTCCGCTGGAGTAAACAGAAAAGTTGTCTAAGCATTGGTCTGGTCTTAGGTGGTGTTTGGAATTTGACCACAAAAACTTCAGCAGAAAGTCACGCACCTCGACAGACACTGCTCATTTCTGACGAGTAACAAAGAACATGAAACTGTGAAAACTGTAACTGTGAAAAAGAATGTCCTGCAACGGCTGTACTTAGACAATACTATGGAAATATTAGTAAAAAGACCTCTATACCGTACAACTACCAAGATGCATCTGAGAGAACTGTTGCAGCAGGCCTGCCAATAGGCGTGTGGCCCAACTGCAGAATTGTGATGTGTTCTCCTCCCCACTGGGGGAGCCTGTAAAGTTTGCATCTGAGAAACTTTTGCACCCCTTTCAAGTTTCCCGGGTCCATATCTGATGTGCTGCTCAAGTTCCAGGTTTTTTTCTTTGAATTCTGAGACTTGTAGTCTTGTTTATTCCATTATAAGACAGAACTACAAGTCCCAGAATTCAAAGAAGAAAACCTGGCCTGCATCAATCAATTCAGCACGCATGGATCTGAGAAAACTGCCAGCTATGCTTTGGGTGTTAGACTATGGAAAAGAAAGAGGGAGGCATGACATCCACAGAGGCCACTCACTTCCGGCGAGTACCAAATGTGTGATACCCCCTCGTGTCAAGGAACATGCAGCACTAGCAGCACTGGAACCTATCAGCAAATACAATAAAAAAGATGGGAGCAAACAGATGGTTCTGCACTACATCTACCATGATGCATCTGGAGAGAACTCTCCTGCAGAGTTGATATTAAGTGTGCACCGCATCTGTTGACACCTTTCTTGGCAGTCCAGCTCCTCACTGGTTCTCTATAACCGCACAGGAGCATCCAAACCTGCAAGCTTAAATCGCAACTCGTGAATGTCTCCAGTATGAAGCACCTGTGCTGATCTGGACAGTTTACAAGGGGCATCAGTCGCTCGTCACTTCCGCTGCAATGGAAAAAGGGAAGACTTTTGTTTCGATCAAAACACTGATGCTCTGTGTATGTCTTCCATGAGCCAGCCATGAAATAAACAAAGCTTCTGACATTCAGAAAAGCCTTTGCCAAGCTTGTTTATGTTCGCGGCGTGTCTGCGCCAGACCTGACAGCTGAGCAGCAGCAAGGGCTGGATTACAAACGTTTAGTGACTGACTATGTGATAATATTTGCATCTGGGACAAGATTACTTTGATTTCAGTCAAGCAATGTTAGACTCCAGATTGCATAGGTTCAAATGTGCACTGACGTTTGCACCACGGGATATGGTCAAAAACGGCGTATGCAGAGTGACCTGTGCAATTATATATTTTTTTGCATCAGTCTTTCAGTCTAAATGTCTGGGCAAGAATGCAGTGCAATGTGTAATAAACGGGACATGAAAATGTCAGTGCGAAATTGCACCGCTGCAAACCACGTAATCCCGCTCGACGTTTGCTGCACCATAGAGCGCGCTTTGCAAATGTTATCAGTCCGTCACTCAGGAAGTCACTGACTCCCCCGGGGACTGAGTGATTGACTGCCTGCGCACTGCTTCCTGTACAGTCGTGGAGCGCTGGCTTGATTACTCCTGAGCGGCCACTCGCTGGAGCAGGACTTCACTGTCCACGTGAAAAACGAAGCGCTTTAGGAGCTATCGGAGTGAGGGACACCGAGTAGCACCTCGGCCTGCCGGCAGGTGGGACTTGAAATAGGTGCATGAACTCTCGGGATGAGACGAAGCTGCTAGCAAAGCTGCCTGGCATCGACCGGGGCGTGAAATATGAAAGGCTTGCAGCGCCTCTCATTCAGGCGCTACCAGAGGGAGTAGCGCCGAGTACCACCGCGGCCCGATAGCAGCTGGGACTTAAAATATGAGGCGTCTACACTGTCCTGTATTCAGGATTTGCCAGAGTGAGCAGCAAAGCGCTGCGGCGTCGGTCTGTCGCCAGATGGCATTTGAAATATAAAGCGCTTGGTTCAGCTTCCTTCATTCAGGAGCTACCAGAGCGAGCACCAATGCGCGGCAATGCCGCCTGACACGAGCTGGGGCGTGCATGGGTCTTTGGGGCTGCTGCCACCCATGGAGATCTGACCTCAGAGACGCACTCGGCGCCCTTACAGAGCACTGAAGCGCTTTACAGAGAGGTGAGAGGGGCAAAGAGTGGATCCTCCCCACCCTTACGTTCCAAGGGCCTCTCTGCAAAGACCTCCAGCCAGGCCAAGGCCATTTTCTGATCTCTGAGGTGGCCGGCACAAACTAAAATGCCTGGGACCCCTCAATAAATGTAGTGTGCGGGGCATCATGATGCGAGAGAGGGTTTATGGATGGGGTGATAGAAGGGGAAGATCCCCAATGAGTTAAGGAATGAAGATTGGGTAGAGAAAGGCAGTAAAGAAGATGTAGGGGAGAGAGAGGAAGAGGAGAGACGGGTGGACTGGAAGGGAAGAACGGAAGATATGGGTAGAGAGAGGCAAGAAGTGCAGAGAAGGAGAGAGCGGGTGGGTGGGGAGGAATGGAGGACAGATCGGGACTGGGCAGAGAGAGGTAATGAGTAAGGGGGAAGTGTGACAGAGCGTAGAGAAGTGAATACAGAGCTAGGGCGACTAGGTAGAATGGAGTGGTTCAGGGCTTTAAGTGGGATTAAACAACTGGGGGGGGGTCTCTCAAAGGGGCGTGGCCAATGTAGTTAAGGGCGTGGCTTAAAAACACATAAGCTAAAAATCTGTGCTTAGCATAGTGCCACCCGACTTGTATTTTGCTGTTTCTGTCATTGCATCCAGATATATGATACAACAAGTAACATCATACCTACAACAAGTCACAACTATTGGTTTTGTCAATGGTTGTTAGTTGCATAAGATAAATAAGCAGCAACTATGGCTTGTATATAATATTGAAAAAGTTTCCACTTAAAGCCCTGGTGACACCACGACAATGTTGCTGCTCCTGAGTTTCAAAACGAGAAGGGAAATCCAGAGAGAAAATGACTCTCTTTAAAGGATTTCCCTTCCCCTACAAGGCTCACCTGGCATGAGTCATGCCGTAACTTCTCCACTAGTGAGAAGTGAGCAGTGTGAGCACGCGATGTGCCTGCTGTCACAGCAGTCGGAAAAAAACGGACCGCCTGTGCCAGGGCAAAAACAGAGCCCGATAGAGTCCCGTTTCGAGGCACCCTTTAAAAAACTGCCGGTGCTCAGCACCGGTGAGACCCGGCCCACTTAAAGCCCCGGGGGTGGTTTATTTCATACAGCGAAAGAGGAAGACAGGCGAGGGACAGAAAAGACTGAACATAAAGAGAAATGGATAACGATAATGAAAAGAGGTAGAGACAGAAAAAAGAGAAAGAAAGCGGAACGAAATGATAAATGACAGGAAGGGAAGATGTGAAATCACGAGAAATGAGAGAGGAGAAAATGAGAAGGGGAGATAAGATAGAAAAATTTAAGGGAAGAGAAGTGAGACACAGGGGGGTAACCAGAGAGCACACAATGTAGCGCGGAAGCCAGGAAAGAGGGGTGGAAACAAAGAAAAGACACCGAGATCAGAAGGGAGAGATAGGGGAAGAAGTATTTATTTATTTATTTATTTATTTATGCGTTTTTATATAGCGCGGACTTTACCCGAGGGTGTCAGAGCGCTTCACAACAGGATCAGCAACATTACATAAGGAGGAGGATACAAATGAGCATAATACAAAGACAAG
Organism: Calotriton arnoldi; assembly: GCA_963921515.1. Lineage (NCBI taxonomy): Eukaryota > Metazoa > Chordata > Amphibia > Caudata > Salamandridae > Calotriton > Calotriton arnoldi. The sequence continues at coordinate 212,910 of CAWUFW010015279.1, forward strand.
CGTTACATTGCATGAGGAAAAAGTGACAATTGTGCAAAAACAAACAAACCAAATACAAAAGAGGAATGAGTTCCAATAGGAAAAAGTGACAGATGTGCATGAAACATGGGATACCAAATACAAATGGAGGTATAATACTGCAATAAATGGCAGTCACACATGACACACTGGGAAGGCGCTTCTATAGGCTTGGAGTACAGAATTTCCTATAGTGGAAGAACTTCCTTGAGGTAGTAGAGAGGGCGTGGATTCAACAGGGGGTACATGGGGTACAAAATATATGATACATGGGGTACAAAATACACTAAAGGCAAAATACTGTAATAAGTGGCAGTAACTCGAAGCACACTAAGAAGGCCCTTCTATAGGCTTGGAATACAGAATTCCTATCATGGAAGAGCTTCCTTGAGGTAGTAGAGAGGGCGTGACTTCACAGGGGACTTATAATGGGGGAACACGCACATAAAAACCAACACAACACATAAAATAAGGAATGAACAGACACAAGTACAACTTTATACTGACGAGCGGACTTCCTAGAGGGGCCTAAGACCGAACGTATTAGTTCTGGAAGTGTCTTTGGAATAGAAGAGACTTGAGGTCAGCTTTGAAGATCCGGGTAGAGGAGGTGGCACGGAGCAGTGGGGGAAGCGAGTTCCAGATTCTCACCGCATTGCCCGAGAAGGATTGAGCCATCGATCTTTCCCTTTTGAAGACGGGGGCTCAAGCAGAAGCTTTTCCGCATTGCGAGAAGGGCGAGAGCCACCGGACAATTTCAGTTTATTCGCCAGGTAACGAGGGGAGGACGTGTGTAAGGCTTTGTGTGTGATGCAGGCAGTTTTGTAAATAGATCTTGCCTCGATCGGAAGCCATCGCAGAGAGGACAGGATAGGAGTGATGTGGTCGCTTCGTTTAGACCCTGAAATGAAGCGAGCTGCTGAATGGAGGATGGATTTGAGAGGGAGAGGTGGGATTTGGGTAGGCCAGTCAGAAGAGAATTGCAGTAATCCAGTCTTGAGAGAACCAGAGATTGAACCAAGGTTTTTAAGTCTTTCTCCGGGAAGAACCGACGGATCCCCACAGAAGGCGCAGCTGGTACCGTGCATTCTTAGCAATAGAGTTGATGTGGGCGATTAGGTTGAGTCTTTTGTCGAGAATGACACCTAGGGATTTAGCGCTGTCAACAATGATGGGTTTGTTGTTGAGAAGGTTCAGCTGATCCATCCAAGATTGAACAGGAGGAGGTGAGAGAGAGGTAGAGAGGAGGAGGAATTCAGTTTTGGCGGGATTCAGAATGAGTTGGTGAGCAGACATCCAGTTGTGAATAGAGTTGAGGGTAGAATTGAGTAGGGAGAGATCGTGTGCGGAGGACACCTTAAGGTAGATTTGCGTGTCGTCCGCATACAGATGGTAAAGGATCCCAGATTTGCTTAGGAGGTTCCCTAAAGGTTCCAGGTAGAGATTAAACAAGGTGGGTGCCAAGATAGAACCTTGAGGGACGCCTTGACCTACGGCAACAGGAGATGAAAGACTGTTCCCTATCTTGATCATTTGGGATCTGTCCGAGAGGAAAGAGGCAAACCATTTGAGCACTGTGCCATCCAGTCCCATTCTCTGTTGAAGAGTGTTGAGGAGGGTGCTATGATTAACCGTGTCAAAGGCTGCAGAGAGGTCTAGAAGAATCAGAAGACATGAATCCCCAGCGTCGAGTATATGCAGCGCATCGTCAATCACTTGCAGCATGGCTGTTTCAGTGCTGCAGTTTTGGATGAAGCCCGACTGGAAGACGTCGAGGAGGTTATTGTCCATAATATGTGAGGAAAGTTGTTTCGCAACACATTTTTCGGTGATTTTCGACAGAAAAGGGAGGTTGGAGATAGGGCGGAAGTTGTTGAGGTCGTTCGCATCCGCGGCGGGTTTTTTTAGAAGAGGGGTGACCTGACCTGATTTGAGGGTAACTGGGAGGGAGCCTTGACTGAGGAAGAGATTGACTAGCCTGGTCCAGTAAGAGAGAGTATAGGTATAGAAATCGATGGCGATGTCGCTAGGGATGGGGTCGGAGGAATGGTTGGAGGGTTTAGTTTCGCGGATGCATTTGAGGAGGTCATCTTCCGAGATGACGTCAAAGTTCTGCCAGGTGACCAAGGATTTCCGCTCCTCCATGGGGGGGTGGGCGACCTTATCCACCAGAGCTTTGACCTTTTCATCGAAGAATATAGCGAAATCTGCTGCTTTCTTTGAGGAATCCTCAGGCTTAATGGTTGGAGGAGAACAGTTTGGGTTTTTGAAGAGGTCAAAAAGTTTTTGGGTCTGTTTTTAGCCGAGTCAAGGAGGGATCTGAAATGTGATGCTTTTTCCAGGAAGATGTGATTGTGATATATGGATCTTGCTGAGCGTAAAGAGAGAGATTAGCGGTGGAAGGAGATTTTCTCCAGTGCTTCTCCAGGAATCTAAGGTTTTTCCTTTCATCGTAGAGCGCTTTATTGAACCAAGGTGCTGAGGGGTGGGTCTTTTCCTTTTGCTTTGGAGAGGAGCAACAATGTCGATTTCGACTGCTAGTACTGAGAGGCACTGAGAAGTGAGATCGTTGACATCCACGCTAGGGTCTAGTCTAGGAAGTGCCTGCATAGCGGAATCACAAAAAGTGTCAAGATCAATGTTCTTAGTGTTACGGAACCAGGTAGTAGCTCTTTTAGGTTGGCCGAGAGTTATAACGTGCGAGAGGTGAAAGCGGAAGGGAATGAGGAGGTGGTCAGACCAGTCTACATGGATGGGGGAGCAGTGGTCAGCAGGTCTTCTTTGGATATGACAAGGTCCAGAATAGAGCCCTTAGAATGTGTGGTTTCCGAGCAATGTTGGAGGAGATCATTGGCTGAGAGAAAGGAGGCAAGCTTGTTGGCAGCCGAGTCTTCCAAGGAGCCCCAGTGGAGATTAAAGTCACCCAGGAAGATCTGTCTGTCACTTTGAGAGAGTTGGTCACTGATGAAGTCAGTCAGTTCCTCCACAAAGGAAGAGCAGTAACCAGGCGGGTGGTAGATGGCATGGAATCTAAAGGGTGAGCCGTGATGTATTTGAAGTTCTAGGGAAAGGCATTCGAATGTATGGAAGAGGGTGGTTGGGACCGCTTTAATTTGAAGGGAGTTTCTGAAGATGATAGCGACACCTCCTCCAGTTTTGTCTGCCCTGTCATTTCTGAGGATAGAATAGTCAGTGGGTACCAACAGATCAAACAAAGTATGAGAGGAGTCATTAAACCAGGTCTCAGTGAGGAAGATCATGTCAAGATTTTGGTGAGTGATAGTATCAGAGATTTCCACTTTGTGTTTGACTGCAGATCTGCAGTTGTGGAGCAAACAGTGCAGCTCTGACGCAGATGTTTTGGTGAAGGGGGTGTTAGGGTTGTTCAGGGAGATAGGGATAAGATTCTTGAATGAGGGAGCCCGGCAAGAGGGAGGTTGGTGAGGTCTGACAGAGGAGATGACCTGAATAGGAAACTGCGTAAAATTCTTAGGAGAGGAGGGCGGAGAGGGAGTGACGTTGGTGGTCTTGAGGCTGGCCCGTAATTGGTGATGTCTGCAGAGGGCAGACTGTGATTGGTTTTATTGGGGTGCGGGAGCAAGGGACTCCTCGGGAGGTTGTTAGGGACAGGGGATAACTTGGCGCTTAAACGTGAGATGGACGCTACCAGCTGGGAGATGGAATAGATGAGAGAATCCAGTTTATTTTCCAGAGAGAGGAGAGCTGAGCATGGAGTGTTAGGTGGCTCGGTGGATAAAGAAGGGAGTGCAGAGGGTGAGGGAGGACGGGGAGGGGTGGGGGAACGAGTAGAGGGCGTTGGTGCAGAAGGTAAGGGAGGACAGGGCGGGCTGGAGGAGCCGGATATGAGATGGAGTGCAGATGGTGAGGGAGGACGGGGCGGGGTGGTGGAATGGGATAAGTGAGGGAGTGCAGAGGGTGAGGGAGGGAGGGGAGGGGAGGGGGAATGGGTGGGGGTTGGGGAGCAAGGGAAGAGGGTGAGGAACGATGGTGAACAGAGGGAGTGGAAGGAGAAACAGTGGTGGGAAGAGAAATATTTTTACTGGAGTTGAACAGAGGGGAAGAGAAGAGGGCATACGTCCGAGGAGGAAGTTGAGGAGTAGGAGGGGGATAAAAGAGGGCCGGAGGTAAGGGGAGAAGAGGGGAGACGAGACTGACCCGGGCGGGGTGGGCGGGGGACAGATGAGGTCCGAATGTGCGTGGATCCGAAAGAAAAGGGGGCTGTAAAGGAGGGGGAGGGCAGGGGGTCCGAGGAGGGCCAGAGGAATGGGGAGAAAGGAGAGGATGGTGCAAGATAGGTACTGTAGGCTATGCAAGGCGAATGTAGGGGGACAGGTACCAGGTGGAGTGGGGGGAATTGACTAGAGGGAAACTGAGGGAGAAGCAAGGGACTGCAACGTCGGAGGGAGAGACGAGGAAGGAATTGTCAGGGAGGGAGATAAGGTTGGGAAGCAAGGGAAGAGGAAGGTGGGGTTGAGGATAGATGGGAGGTGGAAGAGGAGAATTTAGGGTACGGGGGACGGGGAAGAGCGGAAAGGGATGAGGCGAAAGGGGGAGGTAAGGGGGAAGGTAAGGACAGTTGATGGGAAGACCAGGTTGTAAGAGAGGTGAATTAAGAGGGGGGCGGAGGGCAGATTTAGTGGGATTAGGGGGCGGATAAAATGTTGGAGAATCGAGCAGGTGTAGGGTGGGGAGGGGGGGTGGAGGCCAGAGGCCGGAAAGATAAGATAGGGGAGGGGCATTTTGGAAGGGGGAAGAGAGGGAGATGAGGGAGTAGTGCCTGGGGGAGCAAAGGGTAGACCTGCGCCTCCCGGGATAGCGGCCTGCTGGAGTATCGGGGGTCTGGGGGAGAAAGGGAGAAAGGAGAGGAGTTCAAAGAAGAGTTGGGGGAGATCATAGTTGTGTGGGTTGGACGAAGGGAGTGGAAGAGATGGTCGAAGAGGGAGAGACAGGAGTCTGTCGCTTGAATCATGACGGTGCCATTGTTGTAGAGTGTTATGGTGAGCGAGCCCTTAAAGCTCGTGGAGGGGGAAATTTTTAGTCGCTGTCCATGCGGGATAGGTGAGGAGGAGGAGACGTTGAAGAAATTGAAGAAGCTGGTGGACCAGGAAGGGATGTCATGGGTGAAAAAAATTAAGTCATTTTTTTTTTAGCTTCCCTAGGTGCCCATTATGGAATTGATCAACAAAGAGGGAATCAGGGAAGTGTTCAATGGTGTTGTGTTTGAACCGTTTTGCTGCTGCTTTGGACAGGTTGGGGGATAGATGACTTTGAAGCAGTTAACTCCCGACTTAATTCGAATGGAAGCCATGGTAGGGAGAGGAGGGCCACTAGGGTAGCGATGGATCAGAAAAGAATAATATGAAGAGGAGGGCACATAAGCCGGAAGATGAGTGAGGATAATCCAATGAGAGCGGTCAGGAGGCTACTAGACATGCAGGGCCAGGGCCTCTGGTCTTACTCCCTAATAAGACATCGTACCGGTGGGATAGAAGGCTGGCTTGTCTCCAGCAGTGGAGAGGGTGTGGGATCATACCGGGGCAAACCCTACCACCCGGGATTGGGACCTCCCAGTGTGGAAACCCGCATGGAAATGGGAGTCGCCTATAGGATCGCAGTGATGGGGAGGGACATTCTTTGGCTCCCCAGGGAGGAGGCCCAAATGGACACCATACCTCAACCAAGAGCACAGTTAGAGGAGAGCCAAGTGAACGACAAAAAAAAAAGGGAAGAGAGGCTGAAAAGGTCACAAAATGAAACAAGGAGGAAAGGTGCTGCAAGAGAATGTCAGAAAGCGCAGCGAAGTTAGAGCTGTGGAGGGAGAGACAGCGGAAGAGAGAGATGGAAAAATTAGAAAATAAGAGACTAAAGGAAAAGTGAATAGAAAACAACGAGGAAGTGTGAAAAGGCGGGTGTCGAAAAAGAAAGAAGAGGCGAAATTCAGTAAAATGTGAAAGTGGAGAAAAGTGCAGGATAAAGATATAGGGCTAAAAGGAAGGGCAAGGAAGACAGGATGGGAAATGATGATAAGAAGAGAATGAGGAAATTGACAAAACGGGAAAGGCAAAAGAGAGGGAAAGAAAGTCGACAGCGAAGGAAAGAGATGGGTCAAAGAAAAGAATAGGTGAAAGTGGAGAGAGAGGGATGAAAGGGATGAGGGGTGAGAGGGGCTAAGACACGGGAACGTGAGGATTAAACGTAATATAAGGTAGAGTCGATAGAATACAAAGAAAGGGGTGAGTGTGAGGGAAAGTAAATGAAGATAAAGGCGAGGAGACAAGGAGAAAGAGATGGACGATAACGGTGAAAAGAAGAGAAAACAGAACGTGAAAGACGTGAATTGAGAGAAGAAAAGGAATGGGAGAGACGAGGGGAAGTTACACAAAGAGAAGGGAGAGAAAGAACAGAATGCTGAGCACGCGATAGTGTGAAAGAGGAATGGCATCGGAAGAGAAAGGGGAGAGACGGTTGGAGAGGGAAAGAGAAAAGAAGGGAACGGCGAGGAATTAAAAAAAGGGAAATAATATAACCAGAATATTAAAAGGGCATCGAAAGAACGCAACCACAGAGTCGACGGGAAAGCCAGAGAGAAAGGGGTGCTCGGGCGAGGGAGACAGCGAACAACAAAGGGGCACCAAGGGGGTGGGGGGAGGGGTTGAAGTGAAGGTGAGGAGAAACGGGGATTCGCGTTTGCTGGGTGCGCAGCATCTCCGTCTGCAGGGCACGGAGCTCTCTGTGAGGGCTGCGTTAGTTTAAAAGGCACGTGGCCGATGTGGGGGGCGGGGGAGTACTCGCAACCCCACACCTGCTGGAAGAGGTACCCTGATGTTAGACTGGCACCTGTGCTGAGACAGCGCCCGAGAAACAAGAGGTAGCAACATTAAAATTGTGCTTATGGGGGTGCCTGTGTGTTTTATTGGGTGGCGCGGAGGGAGGGGCCTGTCTACTCTCCTAGCGCCAAGAACCCCTCGACCCCGGAACCATAAGGAGGGGCGTGAAGAAGAGACAACGGAGATGTTCATACACCGCAGATTCCAACCCCAATTATCAGCTGGGTCTCCTAGTATGTTGGGTCTCTCAGGGGGGATGAAAGAAGCATAGCCCGACAACGGGGAGCAAAGGAGGGAGAGAAAGGGCTGAATGTGAAGGAGAATATTCGGGAATTGAAGGACGGACAGATCAGACGTTCTAAAAGTTATAGTTTATGTTATGGTACGCTATGGTGTGCTGTGCTTTGTTGTGTTATGCTGTGTCGTCAGGCTATGCTGTGTTATGTTATGCTATGTTACGGTATGCTATTTTATGATATGTTATGCTACGTTACGCTACGCTACTTTACGGTATGCTGTGTTATGCTACGTTACGTTATGTCATGTTTCGTTACGTTATGTGCATTTGGTCCGCCCATATGTAAGGTCTCGTAGCCTGTGGTTAGAGAAGGGGTGCGAGAGAGAGTGCAATGGGGAGCGGTTTGAGTGTTGGGGGAGAGGAGGAGAAGTTGGCGATTGAGGCCCGGCCCGGATGGAGTGGCAAGAACGTAGAAAAGCGGAGCTAGAAGGAAGGATTCCCGGAAATGGAGGGAGCGCGAGGCAGATACGTATGGACGGTAGCGGAGATGGAAGAATGGGGGGCGGGTGGTAAGACTGGGGGAGAGAGCTGGCTAGGGAGTGGGGCAGTTGGAGCAATGGGGTGACTAGGGTGATGGAGGAGGAGGATGTGGTCTAGGCCCAGGGGTGGGCTGAAGGTGGATGGGGGGGCGTGGCTGGGTGGAGAGGGACTAGAATGAATGTGTGGGTGAGACCTGTAATATCATCTAGGCGCAGGCGGGGGCAGAGGGGGGAATGAGATATGATGCCAAGGTTAGGGGAAGAAGGGATACAGGGAAGTGTGGAAGGAGGGGTGGGTGGAAGGGATGAGGGAAAGAAGGTGAGAATGATAAATGAGAACAGAGAGGGTGGAGAGTAGGGAGTGTTGAAGGAAGGCAGCCTGTAGTGAGAGGTGGCGCGGAGGAGAGTGGGAGGAGTGGATGGATGCAAGAGCGGTGGGGAAGGGTGCAGGAAAAGATTAAATGGATGAGTAGAGCGATCAGAGGAGGGAGCAGGTGGAGCGAATGAATAGATGGATGAATGAATAGAAGGCGCAATGAATGAATACTGTATGGGAAGGATGAAGGAAGGAATGTCCATGGGAGGGAGTGCTGGGTGTTCAGATGGAAGGATGAGGGCACCGGAGATGGGGTGAAGGATGATTGTGTATGGAGTGGGTGGAGGGAGCGCTAGGGGTACCCAACGGTGTGGGTGGAGAGGATGGTGAAAGGATGAGTGGGTGGAAAGTGATGAGGCTACAAGGTGAAGTAGAGATTGGGATGAGGGTAGGTGATGTAGGTGGAGAGAGGGATGAATGATGTATGGAGTGAGGGATGAAGGAGGAGTAGAGTGGTGGACAGGAGTAAATGGCAGGATGTGGGAGTCGAAGGAATGGGTGGAGTAAATGGGTGCCTTCAAGGGGAATGGATAGAGAAGTGTTGGGCCAGCACAGAGGAGAAGCCTGGGAGGAGACGGAGGGATGGTGTAGGGAGGGTGGACATGAGAGGGACTCTACGGGGCCCGGGGAGGTGTAGAGTGGTGACTGCTATGGCTAGCAGGAGAGAGTGCCATGAACGATAGAGAGAGCGAGAGGGGAGACTAAGGAATGGAAGAGTGCTACTGTGGTGAAGGGACCCACAGAGCCTCTTCCTCGGGGTCTGCAGCCCTCTGTCCCATCACTTCAAGCACTCCGACTGACAGGCAGCTGCGGCAATGCCGCCGACAGCTTCACCCACCACCACCTGCACCTCTACACCGCAGGGACCTCTTTGCCCAACCCAAGCCCCTTCCCACATCCTACCTCTGCGGGCCCCCTGCCCTAGCCAACCCCCTACCCACACCCTGCACGTCTCCTGCCCACAGACCGACCCTTCCCCACATGACAGCCAGGACTGAAGTCAAGCCTCCACCTCCCTCCCCCACCACATCCAGCCCCCTATCCACACCCATCCCTTTCCAGGACCCTGGCCTCAGACAGACCCTTCACCACATGTTCGCTGGCAGGATGCCCAACCCGTCAGCCCCCAGACATTAACTGTCAACAGGTCACCCAAGCCCCTTCCCCACATCCTAGCCCCCAGTGTCTCTTGGCCTCATCCTGTCCTCACTCATCCTCTGCATGTCCCCTGGGCGCAGCCAGACCCCTCCCCACACGTCCACTGTCAGGATCCGCAACCTCTCAGACCTCAACTGACAGCAAGCAGTCCACCCAGCCCCCTCCCATCCCATTCTCCCCACTGAACCCCAGCGACCCACCCTCCCCTTTCCCCGGTATGGCCCGCTCCAGCCGGGCTGCACTCACCATTGGCCGAGATCTGGTTGTCCCATTGTGGGTGCCCGCCTTGCCTGGAGGAGACACTGAGCTGGATGTACAGTCCCAGGTAGTGTAAGATCCCCAGCGTCACTCCGAAGGCTCCCATCTTGCTCCCAGGTGTCTTCGCTGTCTCACATCAGGCGGCAGAGGAGTGAGTGCAGGGGGAGGTGGAACGAGAGCCGGGGTCCCCAGAACAGCCTGCGGCTGAGACCTGCCTGCCAGGAGCTGCCACGAGCCGCTCACTCGAGCTCCCACACTGCTGCTGCCGCTGCTGCACTTCTTCCCATCGGCGGAAGCATTCCTCTGCCTGCCAGTGAAGCGTCCCACATCCCCACTAGGCGGAGGGATCTGACTGAGTGATTTATCATCAAAGTTTTCCGGGGCTATACATCTTTTAAAGCCATAATGACAACTTTGCAGCTGGCGCGTTTTTTTGTGTGCATAAAGGTGGAGCGAGTGGGTGTCCCGGGAGTCCGGAAGACTTGCCAGACCTTTCATTTTGTAATAATAGTAATAGTAGCAGGTGCTGATGTCACTCAATTCATGGCACCTCAAACCTTACCTACCATCTCCCCACTGCCACGTGTAGTCTGACGTGTTTGTGGTCGTGGGATTCTACTTTATATGTTTTTACACCAGAGGTAATATAAAATGTCTGCCCAGGTGTATGCAAGCTGCAAACCTCATTAAGTATTCCTGTCCCAGACGTAGAGCGCCGTTGGCATCCTTTTCTGCCCATCTTCTCTTTCTCGCCCACCAGGGTTAAGCCAGGTCTCCACAGTATTACCTGCGTTTAACACACAGGTCTCTGCAGCAGGTGCATCAACCCTGTGACCCATTGTAAAATGACTCAGCCAAGTGACCTTCGGCATACTTGCAGACAGAGGGCCTTGTTTATGGCAATTTTTGCGTAGGACAGCGCTGCAAGGCAGCTTGGTGCGCTGCCCTACGCCCAGGGCCGGACTGGCCGTAGCGGGCACCGGGCGATTCCCCGGTGGGCCGCTAGGGTGAGGGCCGGTTTTGGGCCCCTGGGGGGGTCGTTTTTGTTACCGGGGGTCGGCAATATCGGCCCCCTGTAATAAAAACGGCCGAAACCGGCGCTCGCAAACTGCTCGGCTGCACTCCCCTTCACCCCAGTTTTCGGTTGCCAGTCCGGCCCTGCCTACGCCAAAGTGAAAGGGCAAGAATGCACATATTTAAGCAATACTCCTGTCCTTTCTGCCTGCTCTGGCTCCTTTTCGGAAGCCTAGCACCAACGTAGGCACCCTTGCACTGCAAGGGTGCCCCCGTTGCAGGCAGGATTGTTTTTGTGCAGGAAGGAGCACCTTCTTGCACAAAAACAATCCTAAGAGGTGTTTTCCTTTTTCTATGTGTGCTGCAGGATACAGCACACATGGAAAGAGGAAACACTAAGAGAAGTGAAGTTATTCCTCCTCATTATGGCTCACCTCGGGAGGCGCACGGATTGAGGTGAGTCGTATGGATTTGGCGCTTCCTCTGGTTTAAATGTTTTTGTAAATCTGGACCGCGTCAAATTCCATGGGTGTTGCGTGGGTAAACACACTGCAACGCCCTTGGAACGCCTCCCGGGTGAAGAGTAAGGCGACGCAGCAATTTGCCCTGCGTCGTTTTACTCAGTCACGGCGGGTGGCTTTGTGTGGCTTCATAAATCTTTATGAGAGCCCTGCATCACGCAGGTACCTCTTTGTATAGTGCAAATGTGATGCAGGGCTCTCATTATTAAGCCCCAAGTTTATGCCACAGGTGCACTATCCCCCTGAGTTATAGTCCTAGGCAGTTCTTGAAATGGAAATATGAAAGTGCATGTAGTCAACATAAGAGTTACAGAATGCTACTGAGATGTGCCGGTACTCTCCCATTAAAATTACTGCACCCTTGCTAAGATGTGCGGTCCCTTTCATATAAAAAACAAATGCAGGTACTCAATGCCTGTGGGTACCTGCCCACCTAAAACACTGGTCCTGGGATTCAAACATGTGGTCTCCGAGTGGCTACAGTTTTGCATTGCAGCCGGAGCCTTTACCTGGTAAGCTATCTAATCGCCCCCTACGTAAGAAGATAGAAGGGCACGAAACAGGCGAGGCGTGTGATGCCTTTTGTGTTGCCATTTGTTATCGTTGTGGAATTCAATACTTGTCTACAGTTTTCCTATCAATAAAGGGATGACAAATTCCTTCGTCCTCACGTGGGCGCTTCGCGGCCTCCCCGTGCACAGAGACGACACGCGCTTTCGGTTCACTTGAAAACCGCTCAGAGCAGCGTTTGGCAAGGTCTCTTAGGGGGGCAGCTCTCGGGCGCCCCGCTCCACCCCCTCTCTTGATAAACACATGGAGATATTGAGATATTGAGATATTGAAAGGTTAGTCAGCACAGTGCAGCTGTCTCCTATAGAACACTAGAGAGTGGGCTCACTAGACGTTAACGCAGAGCTAATATGGTGGCCCTCACATAAGTTGCTATTAATGGTAAAGAGTTGCACACGTTGGATATCACCGTTGTACCTTCCACCACTGATAATCTTCATTCTTTTGCACATCAGTTGTACTGCCTACCACTGATTACGCATCACTGATTCTCACCATTGTATTTCCTACCACTGATTATCCCCATTCTATTGCACATTACTGATTCTCACCATTGTACTGCCTACCACTGATTACACATCACTGAATATCACCATTGTACTTCCAACCACTGATTATCTTCATTCTATTGCACATCAGTTGTACTTCCTACCACTGATTATCTCCATTCTACTGCACATTACTGATTCTCACCATTGTACTACCTACCACTGATTATCTCCATTCTACTGCACTTTACTGATTGTCACAGTTATATTACACACCACTGATTATCTCCATTCTACTGCACATCACTGATTCTCACCTTTTCATTCCCACCATTGATTATCTCCATTCTACTGCGCATTACTGATTTTCACAATTATCCTGTCTACCACTGCCTATGACTGATTATCTCCATTTTACTGTGCATTACTGATTCTCACCGTTGTACTGCCTACCACTGATTATCTCCATTCTACTGCACATCACTGATTCTCACCTTTCTACTGCCCACCACCGATTATGTCCATTCTACTGTGCATTACTGATTTTCATGATTGTACTACCTACCACTGATCGGCTCCATTCTGCTGCACATTACTGATTCTCACCATTGTACTACCTATGTTATAAATTTATACAGCGCACGAATACCAACGGTGTCTTGGCGCTAACCAGTCAAGAAGCGAGCAGGAGCATTATTCAACAAACAACCAAGTCTTAATGGCTTTCCTGAAGTATATCAAGGAGGGAAGGTTTCTGATGGTAATAGGGAGGGTATTCCAGAGCTTTGTGTCCCTCACCACAAAACTTCTACCGCCCCATTTTGATTTGGAAAATCTCTGAGAGAGTATCAATTTTGCCCCTTGTGATCGAAGGCATCTATTTGGAGAGTACCAGTGCAGTGACCTCTTCAAGAACTGAGGACCGGTACAGTGTAATGCCTTATAAGTAATGCATAGGGTCTTGAACTTGATACAACTTTTGACTGGCAGCCAATGCAGAGTCTGTAGGTGTTTTCCCACTGACTGGAATTTGGGAATCCCTAGGAGGAGCCTAGCTGCCGCATTTTGGATCATCTGAAGCCTATGAAGTTGCTTCATGGGTATACCGAGATATAACCCATTGCAATAATCCAGTTTGGAAAGGACTAAGGATGTAACTACAGTTTTTCTGCTTTCTGTTGGAATCAGAGGTAGGATTTTCTTGATCGCTTTGAGTATAAAGAAACTGGATGATGAAACTGCCTTGACATGTGCTTCGAAGTCCAGTTTCTCATCTATCATTATACCCAGATGTTTGGCTTTGGGGACCGGGATCGGAGCTGTTCCCAGGTCATCTGGCCACCAGATCTGGGACCAGGAGGGGGAGTAATTACCGAACAGTATAACCTCGGTCTTCCCTGAGTTCAACTTCAGGCAGTGTGAGCTCATCCATGAATTGACAGCTATCATGCAGTCCCGAAATGTTTTTACTGGCGGTTGGGTGTTTTTATAGATGGATACGACGATTTGGGTGTCATCCGCGTAGGATGTCAGTGCCATCCCAAAGGATCTTATTAATACCGCCAGTTCAGATACATATCTATTAAAAAGCATGGAACTCAAAGAGGAACCCTGTGGAACTCCGCATGGGAGTGTGAAGGACGGAGAGGTGTAGTCGCCCAGGGCAACTGATTGTATCCTATCAGCTAAAAAAGAGGAGACCAGTGCCAATGCCTTTTCAGAAATACCTAGTGAATACAGCTGGTTAAGCAGCATCTTATGGTCTACCGTGTCAAATGCCGCCGACAAATCAAGCAGGACCAGAGCTGCGGCACCCCCTCTGTCCAGTACTGCTCTGATTTCATCGGTGGCTTTTCTTAGGGCCGTTTTAGTGCTATGTTCTGCCCTGAATCCGAATTGGGACTCATCTAGCAAGTTCTGTTCGTGTAAATATGATGTGAGCTGGTTATTCATAACTTTTTCTACCAACTTAGTTGGAAATGGAAGACGCGAGATAGGCCTATAGTTGCCTGGGTCAAGTGCATCAAGGCTGGATTTTTTCAGAAGGGGCAAAATCGAGGCCCTCTTCCAGATAGAGGGAAAAACACCTTCTGAGAACATTGAATTAAAAATGGAGGTTAAGCTTGAGCCTAGGGTCTCAGGGGCTTGTTTAAATATCATAGGAGGGATAGGATCATAGGGAGAGCCCGATTTTGTTTTTAAAATATGGGTAATTATATCATCCACGGTTACTGCTCTGAATTCTAAGAAGGTGGAGGCACTCGGGTGTTGTGGACTTATGGTATTATAAGTATCCAATTTTACCCTATTATCAAAAGTGGTAAAGATTAGCTCCACCTTGCTTTGGAAGTGCTGTGCCAGTGACTTGCAGAACTCCTGAGAATGATCATTCCCCTTTCTTTCGGGTGGTGTGGACAATTTAGTCACCACCCGAAAGAGCTCCTTGGACGAGTTTTCTGCTTCCTTTATTTGATTAGAGAAGAAGGAGCCCTTTTCAGACAAGATCAGTTTTTTTATAATCAGCTAACAGGATTTTGTACTTTACGAGTTCATGTGCCTCATAATTTCTTCTCCAACATCTCTCCTGTCTTCGACATTCCTGTTTTTTCAGTCTAAGGGTGTCCGAAAACCAGGGGGCTGATGGAGTTGCCCTATTGCTGGAGGATTTTTTGAGGGGAGCTATCTTATTGGCAGTTGCTGTGAGCCATTGATTGAAATGAGTAGAGGCAAGTTCTGCATTTTGAGGTAGTTTTGTTTGTAAGCGTGAGAGCTGGAGATTGAGCTGGTGATTGTCTACCTGTTTCCAATTGCGGTATGATTTCGCTGATGGAGTAGATAGGCTTGGTTGGCCCTTAAATAAGTTATCAAACTCAAAGATAATGGCACTATGATCAGTCCAGATCAGTGGTAGAATCTCCTTAATCACAAATGAGTCATAGTTGGTAAAAATTCCATCCAAAATGTGACTGGCCTGATGTGTAGGGCACTTAATCATCTGGCTTAGACCTGCCAAAGTCATGGTGTCAAGTAAGGAGATAGTGTTTGGGTCCCTAACAGCGTCAAGATGAAAATTGAAATCACCTAATATGACAAAGTTGTTCTCCAGGGCACAGGTTTCAAGAAGTGTTTTGAGGAAAGCGAGGAACATATTTTTAGTCCCAGGGTGTCGGTATAGTAGCAGTCCCTTGAATGAGAGATGGTTGGCTATTTTAAAACTAAAGGATAAGGCTTCGCAGACTAGAGATAAAATGGTCTCAAAGGAGGCTGAATACGTGTCTTGATAAATTATAGAAAGATCACCCCCTTTTTTGTGCTACCTACCACTGATTATCTCCATTCTACTGTGCAGTATTGATACTCACCGTTGTACTACCTGCCACTGCCTACCACTGATTATCTCCATTCTACTGCTCATTACTGATTCTCACCGTTGTACTGCCTACCACTGATTAACTCCATTGTACTGCACATTACTGATTCTCACCATTGTACTGCCTGCCACTGATTATCTCCATTCTACCTATGCATTACTGATTCTCATTGTTGTACTGTCTACCACTGATTAGCTCCATTCTACTGCGCATTACTGATTCTCACCATTTTACTGCCTACCACTGATTATCTTCATTCTATTGCACATCAGTAGTACTTCCTACCACTGATTATCTCCATTCTGCTGCACATCACTGATTCTCACCCTTTTTCCTGCTGACCACTGATTATCTTAATTCTACTGTGCATTATTGATTCTCACCATTGTACTGCCTGCCACTGATTATCTCTATTCTACTGCACACCACTGATTATCACTGTATTACTGCCCACCACTGATTATCTCCATTCTACTGCGCATCACTGATTCTTACCATTGTACTTCCTATAACTGGTTATCTCCATTCTACTACGCATAACTGATTCTCACCGTTGTACTGTCCACCACTGATTATATCCATTCTACTACACACCACCGATTCTCACCATTTCACTGTTGACCGCTGATTTTCTCCATTCTTCTGCGCATTACTGATTCTCACCATTGTACTGCCCATCGCTGATTATCTCCATTCTATTGTGAATTACTGATTCTCACTGTTGTACTGCTTACCACTGATTATCTTCATTCTACTGCACAGTACTGATTCTCACTGTTGTACGGTATTGCCCACCGCTGATTATCTTCATTCTACTGCACATCACTGATTCTCACCATTGTACTGCCCACCACTGATTATTTCCATTCTAATGTGCATTACTGATTCTCACCGTTGTACAGCCCACCGCTGATTATCTCTATTTTACTGCCCACCACTGATTATCTCCATTCTATTACACATCAATGAATCTCACCATTGTACTGCCCGCTGCTGATTATCTCTATTCTACTGTGCATTACTGATTTTCACTGTTGTACTGCCCACCACTGATTATCTCCATTCTATTACACATCAATGAATCTCACCATTGTACTGCCCGCTGCTGATTATCTCCATTCTACTGTGCATTACTGATTCTCACCGTTGTACTGTACACCATTGATTACCTCCATTCTATTGCACATTACTGATTCTCACCATTGTAATGCCCACTACTGATTATCTCCATTATACTGGGCATTACTGATTCTCACCATTGTACCTTCCACCACTGATTATCTCCTTTCTACTGCGTATTACTCATTCTTATCATTGTATGGCTCGTCACAGATTATCTCCATTCTACTGCACATTACTGATTCTCATCATTTTACTGTGCACCACTGATTATTTCCATTCTACAGTGCATCACTGATTCTCACCATAGTACTGCTCCCCACTGATTATCTCTATTCTACTGCACATCACTGATTCTCACCATTGTACTGCCCACAACTGATTATCTCCATTCTACTGTGCATTACTGATTCTCACCATTGTACTGCACACCATTGATTATCTCTATTCTACTGCGCATTACTGATTCTCACCGTTGTGAGGCCCACCACTGATTATCTCCATTCCAATTGCAACATTACAGATTCTCACCATTGTACTGCCCACCACTGATTATCTCCATTCCACTGCGTATTACTGATTCTCACTGTTGTACTTCTCACCACTGATTATCTCCATTCTACCGCGCATTACTGAGCCTCACCGTTGTACTGCCCACCACTGATTATCTCCATTCTACTGCGCATTACTGATTCTCACCATTGTACTGCCCATCACTGATTATCTCCATCCTATTCCGCATCACTGATTCTCACCTTTGCACTTTCCACCACTGATTATCTCCATTCTACTGCGCATCACTGAACCTCACCATTGTACTGCCAACCACTGATTATCTCGATTCTACTGCACAACACCTATTTTCACCATTGTACTTCCCACTACTGATTAATTCCATTCTATTGCACATTACTGAATCTCACCATTTTACTGCATGCCACTGATTATCTCCATTCTAATGCACATCACTGATTCTGACTGTTGTACTTCATATCACTGATTATCTCCATTCTATTGCACATTACTTAATCTCTCCATTATAGTGCCCACCACTGATTATTGCACATTACTGGTTCTCTCCATTGTACTGCCTACAAGTGATTATCTCAATTCTACTACAGATCACTGATTCTCACCATTGTACTGCCCACAACCAATTATTTTCGTTCTATTGTGCAATCACTATTTTAATTTTACTCAAGGCCAGCTTTAGAGCGGTGCGACAGGTGCAGCTGCACCCAGCGCTGAATGTGTGTGTGGGAGGGGGTGAGTTCAGGGGTGCTGTGTTCTGAAATAATTTAGTGGTTTAAAAACACCTGGTGCAGAGCTACTTGTATGACCAATAAAAATGTCAAGATAACATTGATGATTAATGTTCCTGCTGGAAGGAGATTTCATTTTTGTCTAGTGGCAGTTTTGACTCATCCTAATTTAGCGCAGATGGTTAATATGTCTGTTGCAGAGAACATTGACCATGCAGATCACAGAACTGCATTTATGTGGATAGCTCAGTAGGTTACTGTTTTTGTCACAGAGATCCTTTTGTTGCTTGCAGTTCATAAGTTACAATCCTAATATAGCACAGTGGCCTATGAACTATCATTAAAGAGCTGCATGCAAACTGCATATTATAGGTATAAAGTTATGTTTTTTCCCCAGTCTTTCATTATCCTAATGTTGCTAAAAATAGGTTGGTGTGGGTCGAGATACATTCTTATTAGTAAAGCCATCCCTAACTACAGTGGTACGTTTGAAATCTTAATTTTTTTGCTTCTCTGGACCAAACACTCTTAAAATATACTGCCTACTTGTATGGATGACATGTGATTCCTACACCTTGCAATCAGCATTGTCTTATGCATCATTTCCTACAGGCTGATCTACACATGTATGATTCATTGTCTCTATATAGTTTATGTGTGATGTAAAGTGCTTTGACACCCTACACTGGTATGAATAGCTATATAAAACAAATGAAATGCATTTGCGAGAGGGTGGGCTATAGAGAGATGAGAGGCACTGTTGGATGGTGGTTAGGTAATTTGTGGAGAAGGAGGTCATGGGGGCATGTGCTGAAAAAGATTGTCGCACCGGGCGCCACCAGCGCTAAAGCGGGCCCTGATTGTACTGCACGTCCACTGATTATTCCATTCTAATCTGCACCGTAGTTATCACCATTATACTGCCCACAACTGATTATCTTGATTCTATTGTACATCACTGATTATCACCATTGTATTACACAACTATTTATTATTCCATTTTAATCTGCATTTTGGATATTACAATGGTACTGACGACCACTGGTTACCTCATTCTATTGCACACCTTGATTATCACTATTGCGCTGCACTCCACAAATTATGCACATTCTATTGCACACCTTGATTATCACTATTGCGATGCACTCTACAAATTATGCACATTCTATTGCACATCTTGATTAGCACCATGGTATAGCTCACCACTGATTATCCCTTTTCTATTGCACAATACTACCGCCAATGTACTGCACGACCACGGATATTCCATTCTATTGCACACCTTATCACATTGCACTGCCCATCACTGATTAGCTGCCTTCTATTGCACATCACTGATCATATCCATTGTACTGCACATCTCTAATTATTCTATTCTACTGCACACCTCGAATATCAGCACTGTACTGCCCACCACTGAATATCCGTCATTCTACTGCACATCATTGATTAGCACCAATGCAATGCACAGACACTGATATTCCGTTCTATTGCACACTTTGCTTGTCACTGTTGTACTTCCCTCCACTGATTAGACCATTCCATTGCACACCTTGATAATTGCCATGGTACTGTCCACCACCAATTAGCTCGATTATATAACACATCACCGATTCTCACCACTGGAGAGCACACCACTGATTATTCCATTTTACTGTGCACCTTGATTGTCACTCTTGTGCTGCACACCACATATTATCCCCATTCTATTGCACATCATGATTATTACCACATTACTGCCCACCACTGATTATCCCCAGTCTATTGCACATCACTGATTACCAGCAATCCGCTGCATGACCACTGATATTCCATTCTATTTCACACATTGTTTATCACCATTGGACTGATCACCACTGATAAAATCAATTCTATTAGACAGCACTTTTTATACCCATTCTACTTCCCACCACTGATTATTCTATTCTATTGCGCACCTCGATTATCATAATTGCGCTGCCCACCACTGACTGACCACATTCTATTGCACAACATTATCACAATTGTACTGCACGGCCACTGATTATTCCAGTCTGCCGAGTACCTTGTTTATCACCATTGTACTGACCAACACCGATTTGCGCCCTTCTGTTGGACACTTTGATAATTACCATTGTATGTCCACGACTGAATAGCAAAATTCTATAACTCATCACCGAATATCACAATTATACTGCACACCACAGATTATTCCATTTAATTTCACACCCCGAGTATCACCATTGTAGATAGAGCCTGCCACTGATTAACCACCATTCTATTACACATCACTGATTATCACCTCTGTACTGCGTACATTATTCCATTCTATTTCACACCTCGATTATCACCATTGTACTACCCACCACTGATTAATCCCCATTCTATTACACGTCACTGATTCTCACCATTGTACTGCCCAGCACTGATTATTTCCATTCTAATGTGCATTACTGATTCTCACCGTTGTACAGCCCACCGCTGATTATCTCTATTTTACTGCCCACCACTGATTATCTCCATTCTATTACACATCAATGAATCTCACCATTGTACTGCCCGCTGCTGATTATCTCTATTCTACTGTGCATTACTGATTTTCACTGTTGTACTGCCCACCACTGATTATCTCCATTCTATTACACATCAATGAATCTCACCATTGTACTGCCCGCTGCTGATTATCTCCATTCTACTGTGCATTACTGATTCTCACCGTTATACTGTACACCATTGATTACCTCCATTCTATTGCACATTACTGATTCTCACCATTGTAATGCCCACTACTGATTATCTCCATTATACTTGGCATTACTGATTCTCACCATTGTACCTTCCACCACTGATTATCTCCTTTCTACTGCGTATTACTCATTCTTATCATTGTATGGCTCGTCACAGATTATCTCCATTCTACTGCACATTACTGATTCTCATCATTTTACTGTGCACCACTGATTATTTCCATTCTACAGTGCATCACTGATTCTCACCATAGTACTGCTCCCCACTGATTATCTCTATTCTACTGCACATCACTGATTCTCACCATTGTACTGCCCACAACTGATTATCTCCATTCTACTGTGCATTACTGATTCTCACCATTGTACTGCACACCATTGATTATCTCTATTCTACTGCGCATTACTGATTCTCACCGTTGTGAGGCCCACCACTGATTATCTCCATTCCAATTGCAACATTACAGATTCTCACCATTGTACTGCCCACCACTGATTATCTCCATTCCACCGCGTATTACTGATTCTCACTGTTGTACTTCTCACCACTGATTATCTCCATTCTACCGCGCATTACTGAGCCTCACCGTTGTACTGCCCACCACTGATTATCTCCATTCTACTGCGCATTAATGATTCTCACCATTGTACTGCCCATCACTGATTATCTCCATCCTATTCCGCATCACTGATTCTCACCTTTGCACTTTCCACCACTGATTATCTCCATTCTACTGCGCATCACTGAACCTCACCATTGTACTGCCAACCACTGATTATCTCGATTCTACTGCACAACACCTATTTTCACCATTGTACTTCCCACTACTGATTAATTCCATTCTATTGCACATTACTGAATCTCACCATTTTACTGCATGCCACTGATTATCTCCATTCTAATGCACATCACTGATTCTGACTGTTGTACTGCATATCACTGATTATCTCCATTCTATTGCACATTACTTAATCTCTCCATTATAGTGCCCACCACTGATTATTGCACATTACTGGTTCTCTCCATTGTACTGCCTACAAGTGATTATCTCAATTCTACTACAGATCACTGATTCTCACCATTGTACTGCCCACAACCAATTATTTTCGTTCTATTGTGCAATCACTATTTTAATTTTACTCAGGGCCAGCTTTAGAGCGGTGCGACAGGTGCAGCTGCACCCAGCGCTGAATGTGTGTGTGGGAGGGGGTGAGTTCAGGGGTGCTGTGTTCTGAAATAATTTAGTGGTTTAAAAACACCTGGTGCAGAGCTACTTGTATGACCAATAAAAATGTCAAGATAACATTGATGATTAATGTTCCTGCTGGAAGGAGATTTCATTTTTGTCTAGTGGCAGTTTTGACTCATCCTAATTTAGCGCAGAGGGTTAATATGTCTGTTGCAGAGAACATTGACCATGCAGATCACAGAACTGCATTTATGTGGATAGCTCAGTAGGTTACTGTTTTTGTCACAGAGATCCTTTTGTTGCTTGCAGTTCATAAGTTACAATCCTAATATAGCACAGTGGCCTATGAACTATCATTAAAGAGCTGCATGCAAACTGCATATTATAGGTATAAAGTTATGTTTTTTCCCCAGTCTTTCATTATCCTAATGTTGCTAAAAATAGGTTGGTGTGGGTCGAGATACATTCTTATTAGTAAAGCCATCCCTAACTACAGTGGTACGTTTGAAATCTTGATTTTTTTTGCTTCTCTGGACCAAACACTCTTAAAATATACTGCCTACTTGTATGGATGACATGTGATTCCTACACCTTGCAATCAGCATTGTCTTATGCATCATTTCCTACAGACTGATCTACACATGTATGATTCATTGTCTCTATATAGTTTATATGTGATGTAAAGTGCTTTGACACCCTACACTGGTATGAATAGCTATATAAAACAAATGAAATGCATTTGCGAGAGGGTGGGCTATAGAGAGATGAGAGGCACTGTTGGATGGTGGTGAGGTAATTTGTGGAGAAGGAGGTCATGGGGGCATGTGCTGAAAAAGATTGTCGCACCGGGCTCCACCAGTGCTAAAGCGGGCCCTGATTGTACTGCACGTCAACTGATTATTCCATTCTAATCTGCACCGTAGTTATCACCATTGTACTGCCCACAACTGATTATCTTGATTCTATTGTAGATCACTGATTATCACCATTGTATTACACAACTATTTATTATTCCATTTTAATCTGCATTTTGGTTATGACAATGGTACTGACGACCACTGGTTACCTCATTCTATTGCACACCTTGATTATCATTATTGCGATGCACTCCACAAATTATGCACATTCTATTGCACATCTTGATTAGCACCATGGTACAGCTCACCACTGATTATCCCTTTTCTATTGCACAATACTACCGCCAATGTACTGCACGACCACGGATATTCCATTCTATTGCACACCTTATCACATTGCACTGCCCATCACTGATTAGCTGCCTTCTATTGCACATCACTGATCATATCCATTGTACTGCACATCTCTAATTATTCTATTCTACTGCACACCTCGAATATCAGCACTGTACTGGCCACCACTGAATATCCGTCATTCTACTGCACATCATTGATTAGCACCAATGCACTGCACAGACACTGATATTCCGTTCTATTGCACACTTTGCTTATCACTGTTTTACTTCCCACCACTGATTAGCCCATTCTATTGCACACCTTGATAATTACCATGGTACTGTCCACCACTAATTAGCTCGATTATATAACACATCACCGATTCTCACCACTGGAGAGCACACCACTGATTATTCCATTTTACTGTGCACCTTGATTGTCACTCTTGTGCTGCACACCACAGATTATCCCCATTCTATTGCACATCATGATTATTACCACATTACTGCCCACCACTGATTATCCCCAGTCTATTGCACAGCACTGATTACCAGCAATCCGCTGCATGACCACTGATATTCCATTCTATTTCACACATTGGTTATCACCATTGGACTGATCACCACTGATAAACTCAATTCTATTAGACAGCACTGTTTATACCCATTCTACTGCCCACCACTGATTATTCTATTCTATTGCGCACCTCGATTATCATAATTGCGCTGCCCACCACTGACTGACCTCATTCTATTGCACAACTTTATCACAATTGTACTGCACGGCCACTGATTATTCCAGTCTACCGAGTACCTTGTTTATCACCATTGTACTGACCAACACCGATTTGCGCCATTCTGTTGGACACTTTGATAATTACCATTGTATGTCCACGACTGAATAGCAAAATTCTATAACTCATCACCGAATATCACAATTGTACTGCACACCACAGATTATTCCATTTAATTTCACACCTCGATTATCACCATTGTACTACCCACCACTGATTAATCCCCATTCTATTTCACATCACTGATTATCACCATTGTACTGCACATTTATGATTACTTTATCCTATTACACGCCTTGATTATCACTACCCCACCACTAATTAACCCACATTCTATTACACATCACTGATTATCACAATTGTGCAGCACATTTCTGATTATTCTATTCCATGTCACACCTTGATTATCACTATTGTACTACCCCATTGATTACCCATATTTTATTTCACATAACAGTGATTTTCACTGTTGTAAGGCACATCACTGATTTTCCTTATTATGCTGCACCATACTATTTGTCGCTATTGTATTGCATACCACTGGTTTCTCCATCATCACTGCACAATAATGATTTTATTCATTGTTCAGCACACAACTGATAAGCCTCATATGTCTCAGGCAACTGATTGGAGCTATTAGAATACTATTTCAAAGTAAATCAGCTATTAGCGTTAACCTCTTTATAATATTTCAAAGCCAGCAGTCCTTGGATAAAACATGCCTCCAGTCTCCTTATTAGAGTGTACTTGTGACTTCACTAGCAACCTGTAATAAGATAATGACACCACTAGTCTAGTGTAACAGTTTATTACTGTTGAGTTTTGACATCAGTGTGCCCCTGTCAGAGCCAACTGACAGAGTGAAAAACAGCTTCTTAAGCCACCTAATTATCCCTTAATTAAAAGAAAGACTAGCTTTTCAGACCGTTTTTTTAAACTTTCTATACTACAAATCCAGTCATTAGCTGTTTAGGTAAAATGCTTATTTACTGCACTGCAGGGGTTCATTAAAGGGGACCGAGACTTTATTACATGTTACATCTAAAGCCGAAGAGAAGAACTGCTTGGACATACGTCACAGGCCTTCTCAGATTCATTGATGGCATGAAATTCCAACTTACTCACTCATCTGTTCATTTTGGAAGTTTCAGTTCCACATGTAGTACACCTTACTTGCAATGAGATCTTTTTGGTTGGGAAGAGCAAGAGACCAAGGACCTAATGTGATGGGTGGGGGGTTGGGGAGTGTGTGTGTGCGGGGGAGGGGGGCGAGGGTTCAACCACTATAAGAAATTAAAGAACCTATTAAATACATACAAAATATTGCAAGTCCCATCGAAGTTCAACGACCCTTCACATTAGTCCCTTTATTTGGTCACAGTGCCTAATGTTAGCTTGTTATATCCTTCAAACATACAGTCGAAAGTCCTTCCTCCAATATATAAATGCCTATATAATTCACTGATTATACCATAATTTGCTAATTGCCCTGTCAATGGTCAAGTACAACATGTAGTGAAGCTCTCGGTAGAAATGTGCCCCCCTCCAAAGTTCATTCTCCCCTTGGAGAAAACCAGAAAGAGTGCTTTATAGGCACCTTTACATTATTGTGTATGTGTGTTCTGTTCATCATGGGAACGTTGTTTTTTTCTGAACATCTTAGTGTAGCTCGTAATAACCGCTCCCACAGTTGTCTAAAATGATTTTATGCTAACACAAGCCAGTAATTGAGAACTGGAGTTTGATCCATTCCACCCACAGAATGATGGTACCTACTATCCCAGCTCTTACATAACAATCTAATAATGCAGCCCGCTATTGTAGAATCTCATTTCTTTTTAATGGAAGAGCCTTGTTGTTTGTGGTGCTGCTGATGCCTGTTCGGAAGACACATTTAGAGTACATTTTCGCTGAACTTTTGCACACATTGGCACAGTGCCTGTACCAACTTATTACAATTTGAAACAATCACTAATCACATGTATTCCGTCTTTAGTTATATAGAGTGATTTTTTTCACTGTATCAACTTTCACATTGTATTTTCGAATGCTTTGATCGACTCATAAACCAGTCACATTTTTTCAAAGCATTTGGGGCATTCCTTCTTCCTTCATCAGCAATCTGCCACTTACTGTTTGTAATATGTTGTAAACAAAAATAAAGTTATGAACAAACATATTAATCCCATTCAGTCATATTTCCCATTGTTTGTTCAAACCTGAAACGTCTCTTTCTCTTTTCCTTTTCTTCCGTCTCACCCTCACGGGTGTGCTCTCCTGCCGTTTGCCATCTTCAATCTCTTCGACCCTGTTTCACCTTTGAATCACTGTTTTTCCGGTGATACAACAGTCTGTTTTCTATATGCTTTGCATAGTCTCTTAATTTTCTACGAATCATATTATAAATGTTTACTCATCTAAAATAGCGAAATAAGCTCTGTCTTTTTAATGTTTTCTTACTGTTATGGCTTCTCACATTCTTTAACCAAATGATTATAACAAAATCATTTATTGTTCTCTTAGGGCCTTATTATGACTTTGGCGGTGTGGGAGCGGGGATGCCACGCTGCTGCCCCGCTCCCACACCGCCAAAGCCAACACAGACCGTCCACCAGATTACGACTTTTTAAGTCGCTGGCGGGCAGTTCTTTGGCGTTCCCACGGCGGAGCTTTTAAAATAGGCACCGCAATGGGAGTGTCAAAGCATGTTCCTGCACTGACCAAAATGCACAATGTTGTGCATCTCGTTCTGTGCAGGAACATGGGGGTGCATGCAGGGGGGCACATGGTGTGTCCCCCTGCATGCACCCCACGGCGCAGAGGCACCAGGGGCTCCACCTTTGTTTCATACCACCATGAAAAGTGTGGCGGTGAGGAAATTCGTAATATACTTGCCAGGGCCGCAGCCACCCTGCCAAGCATATTGCAGCATCAAAACTGCAGCACCACCACCAGGGATCTCTGATCCTTGGCGGTTGTGGTGGTCCCAGGGCAGCCAGACCGCCCTTGTCATAATAGGGCAGTCCAAAGGCCACCACCGGCGCTCCCCTGTGAGTCTGGTGGTCCGCCGACTGCCAGACTCATGATAAGCTCCTATGCTTCTTTCTTCACTTTGCCCAACTGTAGTCTTTTTTCTCTCTCTGTGACTCGTACATATTTACTTTTCTACCTTGACATTTCTACTAAAATAACAGTATTCTCTGTATTGTGCTGTATTCCTCATCCCTTGGTTGAAAAGGTTATGATGATTGTTTAATGACAATCTTTGTAAGAAATTAGGTATTGGTTTAGGGGACTGTAAACCCTACTCAAGCAACAACCACAGTTCTTGTCAGGATTAACCACAAAAGTCACAAAATTAGCCAGTGCTCAACCCTTTGATAGCTTGGCACAGAAGCAGTCAGGCAACTTACTTTATGCAGCACACAAACATTAACAAAGTGAAAACACAACACAAGAAAAATCCCAGACCAATTCAGAAAAAAAGAATGCATTTTAATAAATAAAATGTAACTAACACATTCAGGTGTTTTTCACTACCAAGAAATGTAAACCTTAAAAACACATGTCCCACTTTTTAAATACAATGCACCGTACCCTATGAGATGTTAGGGCCTCCTTTAGGGTTGACTTATATGTATTAAAAAGGAAGGTAGCCTGACAAAAGTTTTATTTTGCCAGGTTAAATGGGCAGTCTGAAACTGCACTGCAAGTTGCAATGGCAAGCCTGAGACATGTTTTAAAGTGCTACTTTAGTGGATGGCACAGTGAGTGCTGCAGGCCCACTAGTGGCATTTAATTTACAGGCCTTGGGTACGTGTAGTACCATATAAGAGGGACATACAAGTAAATTAAATGTGCAGACTAAAGTATAGGCCAATTTTACCATATTTTAGGGAGAGAGCACAAGCATTTTAGCACTAGCTAGCAGTGGTAAAGTGCACAGAGCACTAATGCCAACAGAAAAGAGTTCAGAAAACAGGAGCGATGAAGGCAAAAAGTTTGGGGGTGACATTGCAGAGAGGGTCAAATCCAACACTCTTTCTTTTGCTATTTTCTTTGTTTCATTTCATAATGTATCTTACATTGATACATAAGGGTTCTGTCACTAAACACTTGCTTTTAACTACTCAGATACCAATACTTACTGATATTCACCCAATACTGTCTCACTATATATTATGTGAACTCAATTATCACATTTTTGTTGTTTTTACTTACCACTACTGATTAGTCTACATCTCTTATTTTGATCATTTTGTTGTGGCCTTTATGTGGATTTGATTCTATTGACTATCTGCGGGATAATACATACATTAGAATGTTGCAAGTCACTGAGGAGTTACCTGACCATATAGAGGGAAAAGTCTGAAGAGCATCAGAGTATAAGACCATCGAACACCGAGGTGACAAACAATATCCTTTTAATGTACCCCAGAGGGTATTTTATTTCTTATAATACATGGTCACAGCATCACTTTTTTACAAATCACTGAAAAAATTGGTGCCCTGCTCTTTCGGATGAAAGGGATAGTGCAATTGCAAACATGAAGAAGGAAGAACAAAAGCAAAGCTTTTTGTGTGAAATGACAGTCCAAAGGCAGATACCAAAAAGGCATTAGAATAAGTTTACAGTAAATCAGATTAAAAAACATCAATCCCGGAATAACCTATAGTATGGTTGTCATAAATATCTCCATTCCGCTGATCATTATTTATTGTTTAGACTGCAGCTGCAATGATGCTCTGGAACCTGCCTTTCACTTTGCCAGCAGGAAATATGACATCACAACTCAACTGCACTAGTTCGTTACAATTGAGCTGCTACGTCATTTTGTTAATACAGGTGATTTGAGATGTCACAACTTAACTTTAATTAGGAAATTAGAGATAGACTTTTAAGCAGGAATTGCAGACTCCCATGTATTATTAAAGCATTTTAATCTCAGTTCTATCATTCATACTTTCTGATTGTTAAGTTTGTAACTCTTTTATTTCATATATTTCTTTGTGATAATAACACTTTATTTGTTCCGAAATCTGTATTTTTTTTTTTTTACTTAGAGTATGTTGTTATTCCATAAAGTGTGCTCCCACCAGTTAATTTTCGCTGTTACATCTGATGTTTAATTTATGTTCTCACCATTTTTTTTAGCTTTTCATTTTCCTTTAGTTTTTTTAATGCACAACTTTTGTCATATAGGCACTTTATAAAGTGAAATGAGTTAGATTTACCATATGACTGAAAACTCTTTACCTGGTGTTCTTTTACCGTACTCGGGTGTGTGACTTATTCATTTGATGTTTGGTACCATTTTGTTAGCAAAGATTAAAAATATGTGTTGTTCATTATCGATTTTAACTAATTGCCAATTTCTCTGTATAATCTTTTTACTCATCAGACTTTGTTGTGAATATTTTGACGTGTGTTCTAATATCTCTACCGTCTGTGTTTTTTGCTGTTTAAATCGTTCTCTCTTGCTTCTTTTCATTGATATTCTGTATTACTACTTCTATGGTGCTTTCCTGTTATGCTCTATGAAAGAATTTTTCTTTCCTCTATTTTGTTGTGTCTGCGCTTCCATTTGATTCGACACTATTCTTTTAATTTACAGCGCTGGACAGCGAAGAGAAGAGTGCTTCAGCGCTACATGCAGACAGAAGTCAGGCCTGGCCCTTCAGCTCCTCGCCCCCTTGTACAGCACAGAGCAAGAGCTTCAGCACCACCAGGCATGGACAGCGCATAGGCGATCGTTTCAGCACACACTGGGGAGAGCTCCTCAGCATCTCACGCTGTGGAGAGCTCAGAGCCAGGCAATTCGGCACCACAAGCTAACGATTCAGCATCAAATGCAGGGCAAAGAGCCCGACATGGCCCTTCAGCACCTCATGGTGTGGATAGTGCAGAGACTGTACAAACCCATCAGCACTGCACAGCATGGACAGCGTACAGGCGAGCACTTTAGCATCACATGCAGCGCAGAGAGGCTGGCCTAGCGCTTCATCACCTAAAGCCGTATACAGCTCAGAGCCAAGATCCTCAGCAGCACACGGCTTGGAAAGCGCACAAGCTAAAGCTTCTACATCACATGTAGCGCAGAGAGGCCGGCCTAGCGCTTCAGCACCTCACCATATGGGCAGTGTAGACTATAAAACATTCACGCTAAACAGGGAGACCGTCCTGCTTAGCGCTCCTGGGGCCCTATCACGACCTCGTGTGCCAGTGCAGAGGCTAGCGCCTGTTTTTATGTGCTTCCGCTTTCCAAAGGGCATTCACTTGACTCGATATTTCTCCAAATTAGTGCATGATTTTCAGACTACATAGCTCTGAGGTGAAAGTGGCAATCCCTGCTCGTTGTTTCAACACTGTCGCGGCTGAAAATCATGCTTTAACTCGGAGGAGCATCAGGTTAAATAAATGCACTTCAGACGATACAAGAGCATAGAAATAGGCGCTCAACTCTGCACTGAGTCAGCGCAGTCAATCATGATAGTACCCTGCTCTATATATGCAGGGCCACTAGAATAATGAGGCAGGGGAGGACCAAATTATGCGGCAGTGCTGACTAAATTATGCAGCAAGCAAAGGCAAATTATGCGTCATCATAAGGCACATTTTATGACAGTATTACTAATTGTTTTGCCATTTTTATGCAGGTTGCCACTGTCTGGGCAAATATTTGACCTCAATATTACCAGTGTAACAAGTGGTGAAGTAGAGGGGTAGCGCGGGAGAAATACAAAAATAGAAAACAGACAAAAAAATATAAAATAGTGCTTACCTGCCACTGCGGCCGCCGCCTTGCTCCTCTCCCAATCCTCCACTCCCACGGACTGCTGCACACTGTGCAGGCTCCCAGATGTCAATCCCAACACTACCCTCATGCTGGGAATGCTATTACCCAGCATGAGAGAAGTGCTGGGATTGGGCTGAGTGGCTGGGTTTGGCAATCAGCCAGGGCCTGGGAGCCTGTGTCTGTTCTCCACCAGCTGTGCAACACTGCTCGGGTTGGAGAAATGCTAAGTGCGCATGTTGGTTTGGCCGTCCTAAGACTGGCTCAGTGAAAAATAAAATGATAATAAGATTGTTTTGTTATCATTTTATTTTTCACTTTCGCCTCTGCTAGCTGTCAGCAGTGGGGCAGCGCTCCTCCGCCATAATGGAGGAGCCGCCCCTGAGTTTGGCATTCAAATACAGCAACAAGCAACAGAAAAGTGACCAGGCCACCTTTGTGAAGGAACTTCAGCTGCACTGCACTACGTTTTATCACGTTTTAGTAACTATTAGTCCATTTAAGCTAGAATCATTTTTTTCTTAAAATCTGCAGATTATGTAGCAGGTGATGAATTATGTGGCAAATGCTGAAGAAATCATAATCATGTGGAAAACGCTGCATTCGCCAAATCACATAATTTCAGTACCCCTGACTATATGATCTGGACAAAACGCAGACTGTATATAAGTTTCAGCACCACAAACTCTCGAGGGAACACAGTTTAAAGCTTCAGAACCATGCATTGTAGACAAGGCTCAGACCAGAGCCTCATCACCACATGCTCTGCTTAGTCTCAGCACTCATGCATTAATTGACCAGAAATGCAGTACAGAATACTTTGAGCAAAGCCCTAGATATAGTTGGAAAATGCAGTGCTGGAAATGGAAAACAATTACCCTGCACGCCAATAGATTGGAACTCATAGTGTGGCAGAACAAAAGGGGTTGGGTCATGAGCGGTGGAGTCATGAAAAGCAGAGAAAGACAGTCAACATACGCATTTTCTTTTAGTGATGATAAATCTGTTCCAACTTACTTTATTGTTCATAAGCAGGAAGCATTTTAAAATATTTTAGGAGTTATGGCACCTGCTCCAGAGATCTTTGTGTTCCAACCAATTTTCAATGGATAATAATAGTGGTAAGATAACTCCGGTGGTTAAGCACTTGCTGGAGAGATCTGTATTTTGTTGAGTCACAGCTTTAGCTCATCATGTTTCTTCAAAGTACAAAGTGGAGCAATCAATTACCAATTTGTATTTTATGTAGAGAGCTCAGTGAGTTACTGCTTGTGTTACACAGATCTTTTTGCTACTTGCATTTAAGTCCCAATCTTTCTAATATTGCATTGTGAGCTTCGAACAGGCATCATGGAGCCACGCGGAAACTGCAAGGCATAGGTTTAGAACGTTATTGTTTATTTCTCTCAATCTTTCATTATTCTAAGTTTGTTAAAAAGGATTTATTTGGGTAATAACAAGTCTTAGTACAAACAATATCAATTTCTTCTACGTTTTAAATCCTAACTTTGTGTTTCTCCAGACGAAGCACTTTTACCATATATTGCCTACCAGAATAGCTGATATTAGACTCCTACAACTTGTAACCCTTAATATCTTGCATTTGGGGTGAGTATCACTGGAAAAGAAAAGAAATAACTAAATGAATTAGCAAGTGTTATTTAAATTGTTATTATTGTAATTACTGCTACGCACATATACATCTGACATTCTCCTAAATACAGAGGTCGAATAGAGTCAAAAACCTATCCCTTAATCATAGATCCTCTCATCTACTTGTGAAGTGATAACACACAGAGTGCCTTTGTCTACCTCAATTGCACAGGTATCCAGCTGTAGGACTCCAAATGGCTCCTAGCCAGAATGAGACTCAAATAAAAAGAGGCCTTTTGACCTTTTAAGTGAGGCATTTGTGTTGGACCCAGCTGGAAGTGAATGAGCTTTGAGCTTTTAAGCCAACAGCACGATGATTCTGGGAATTGTAGTTCGGACTTTTACATAGTATGAACACAAAAACCCTAGCCTGCACGTGTTGTTTGCTGTGAAGCCATCAATGTGTGAACTAAGGCTTCGCTCCTCATGGCACGTATGTTCCCTGTATCTAATACCTGATCTATAATGCCCCCTCATCGCACTTCAGCCCAGTAAGTTCAGACACTTGCGTCACTTGTATGGCACTTATCAACAGAAACGTTTTCAGGCATGGGGAAACTGGCCTCTGGCCCATGGCCCCAGCCTTTCAGGGGGGCCACCTGATAGAGCAAGCTCTGTTCTGCAGAGTCTTGCCCTGATGACCTTCAATAATTCTTAAACAGATTGTTTTAAATACCGTTTTCCTTTATTATTATTTTTAATGTGGGTGATGTGTTAGCATCAGTTACAGACATTCTGCAGAGAAATGTGTGTTTATGTTTCATGCAACATCCCTAAAATATTTTCTTTTAGATCAAAACAGGACCTCACATATGAGAAGTGGGAGGGTATCACAGAGATTGTGTACAGTAATATTAGTGAGCTGCTGCTGTGTTACAATATTGAAAACACACGTAACTATCCCTGAATATTAGATGTACACACATTTAGAATTTGAATGAGTGTGCCGGTGCACTGTCGGTGACCTAGCCAAAGAGAGCAGGAAAGAGCTGAAACTGGATCATAAACTCAAAGCTCTTCTGAACAGGGGCCCCCAAAATCCTTCAGATGTCGTTGCTTATCAAGTAAATATTTGTATTTACAAAAAAAAGTTAACTTTGCAATAAAATGTTTGTTACAGAGGTTGTGTGCGCCTGTCAGAAAGCGGCAATATATCTCACATTACAACTGCTGAATTTAAAGTATGCTTGTTTACCATAAAATGTGCCTTTTTATCTATCACACACACACATGGCCCACCTACACAAACACACATACATACACAACTCCCCTTGATCTTTCACTTGTGCATATATATTCCCCCTATGGACCTAGGCTGAGTGCGCTTGCACACGCGCACACACACACAGACACACAGACACGCACATGCGCACACGCACACACATGCATACATTATCTCTTTCGCTCCACCCTGGCGCAAACACACACACCTAGCACACACATTCCTCCCTTCTGGCCTTTACATTAATACTCACACACATAAGCACACATATAAAACACACATACACAGACAGGCATATAAGCAGAAGCACAGAAAAACAAAAACACAGACCTCCAGATGCGTTTGCAAACACACACACATGCTCACAATCGCATACACATACAAAGACGGATAGTGATATATAAGTAGCCTCCTCCCAGTGGCTTTTCCCAAGCACATAGACTCTCTCTCTCTCTCTCTCTCTCTCTCCTCTCTCTTCTCTTTCTCCTCTCTCTCTCCTCTTTCTCCTCTCTCTCTCTCCCCTCTCTTCTCTCTCTCTCTCTCTCTTCTCTCTCTCCTCTCTCTCTCTCTCTCTCCCCTCACTCTCTCTTCTATCGCTCCTCTCTCTCTTTTCCTGCTTTCCTTAGACATACACGGAACAAACACCCCTCTCTCTGGCTCATACACACAGATACACAACACACACGAGCACACACACACAGGCGCACACTCCTGGTCTTGCAATACCATATGCATTCGCACCTGCAAACACATGCACATCGATCCCCCTGACCCATGTCATAAAGAGACACACGCACACACACACACACACACACACACATTTGCACGAACAACTCCATCTTCTCCCTCCCCAGAGCCTTTAACTAATGTAAGCACTAACACTTCCCTGTCCCTTAGTAATGTGGTAAAAGCCCTATAATCTTTCTCTGCAATCCCGAATTGATGCACAATTGTATTTAAAACCCATTAAACCAGGCATTAGCAAGGGCTCTGACGCACATGCTGACTCTGGTGTTTCTTTCTGCCAGCCTCGGAGCCCAGCAGGCCAGATGCACAGGGTGCTGTTGCTGTCATCACCCTCTACCCCCAGCAAGGCTGCGGTGCAACAACACAGAGTGGCAGATTTATTAAGATGTGACCCAGTGCAGCGCAGTAAGCCACCCTTGCTGCGCTGTGCTGCATGAAATGGAAAGGGCAGGAATGCACAGTTTTTAACATAATACAGCACATTCCTGCCTTGGTACTGGTGCACAGTACGCGCCAATACAGGCACTATTGCACCATGGTGCAAGGGTGTCTGTGTTGTAAGCAGGATTGCTTTTGTGCAGTAAGGGGCTCTATCCTGCACAAAAATAATCCCCTGAGGCATTTTGCTCTTTCTATGCGTGCTGCAGAATGCAGCACACATAAAAAAGGAAAAACAAGGACAAATAAACATATTTCCCCTTGTTACGTCTCACCTGGGGAGGATGTTGGACTGAGAAATATGTCTAGCTGACTCCTTCTAGCATTGTGCAAGTTAAGTTAGCATTTGCGGCACCATTTTGTATTCAGCCGCCATTTTGTGTCATGATCGAAATGAAGCTTCTGTCTCATACTGTCTGCCTCAGCAGAAAAAGCAACCTCGATTGCATCTTTTTATTATTCAAGGTTGAGCTTCGTTGCACTAATGAATAGCTTGTTCTGTGTTTGCATGCCTTTCCTCATATGTAGCCCTGCTCCCACTCTCAGAGAGACGGGCACGGGCTGAGATAACCTTGAAGCTAAGATAGTGTGTACCCGGTCTCAGGATGGTAGCTCATCCTTCTGTACCTCCTTTGTTCATCTGTGCCCAGGGTGGAAAATTCCAGTTTGGGCGTTTCTTAGGGGTGTTGGAAATGTATATCTGACTTTACCTTGTGAACGGGGGTCAGTCCCTCGGCAGCTGTCTAAGGAGGCTGGTCAGACTGGACTCCGCTCGAGCGAATACTAATAAATAACTTGGCTTGTATTCTCTACTGCCTGACCGACTCTTCATTTGTATGGAAGGCTGAGAGGTGGTCGTGAGTGACCCGGGTGGCCCAAATCGGGTCACTTCCTTCAGTTGGCACCCGAAAAAGGGACCCCTTCGGGTGAGTGACCCTTCTTTGCCCGCGGACGGGTGATGAGGACGGGGCCGGGCGGACCGGGAATCCCTGCACAATAGAGTCTCGAACTCGCAGCTGCCCCATCCGTCTGACCGGGCGGTGCCTCGGCCAGCGGTCATCCCGGCTGGGGTCCTGAACGGCGAAACCCTTGGATCTGACCGTTTGGTCCGAAGAGTCGGCAGTGGAGAATAACTTCGTTTGACCTGTGTGCACCAGGTGAGTTTGCTTTGGGCCATGGCGCTGCTTTGTTTGGGTTTGGTACGGTCTGAGGATTGTTTTGGGCAAGCGCTTGAATTTGTTTTAATTCTTTGTGAACATGGTGTTGCTTTGATCCGGTTTTGGTGAGGTCTGTGGACTGATTTTGGTAAGATATTTGAAATTATCTGCTGGGCATCGTTAGTGAATGCGTTTTCGTTTCAAGATGCCTTGTTTTAGTCAACTATGTTGTGTGAGTTGTCGTTGTTGTTCTGCTGATGCTCGATTGGAGGAAAGGCAGGCTGCGCCTCCAGAGGGCACCCCGAATTTTGACATGTACGTCAAGCATGGCCTTGGCCCTATTATGTTTAGTACATTATGGCACAAATATACGAGGGACAATGCCGAGTTGCAATGGCCGTTAACAGGTACCTTTGATGAACAAAAATTGAATTTCCTGCAGGATAGATTGTTTGCAAAATGAAGTAGGCAGTCGAAGTTCGATTATCTTCAGGTATGGCAGAAGGAAGCTAAGCAGAGACGAATGAAGGCAGAAAAAGAGGCCCGCAATTGGAGAATGCAGACAGTGACGCAGAAAGCAGCAGCGTATGACAGAGAGAAAGTAGAAAAAGGTATAGAGTGTGCTGATAGAAAGTTTCGATTGCAATGTGACAAATCCTATGTTGCCCGAGAGGAAGGTGATACATTTGTGGAGGAATTGTTAGACACCCGACCTCCACCTCCATATGCCCCACAGAGAATATACCCTGCTGTGCAACAGCCCCAGTCATCTGTCTCTTCTGCCCCTGCTGTTTCTGTCTCTTCTGTCATAGACTCAGTTGCTTCAGCCGCTGCGCCTCCTGTCAATTCTGTGGCTTCGCCCTCTGCACCTGTTATGACTGTTGGCCTCCCTGCTACGCCTATCGTGTCCATGTCTTCTCTTTCTCCGGCCCTTACGCCCACCACACAGCCATTAACGACATTGGTGCCTGCCCACTCGGTTACTACCCCTTCCCTTTTCCCTCACTACCCGGTAATACTAGGTAGTGGGACGCCCGTACGTGGACTGGGGGATGGGGCTGGGCGACAGCTAGGGAGCGGTTGGGATGAATTTTAATACGATCTGATGTGGGGGAGGAAGAAAAAAAGACAGTAGCAAATCAGGCCGCTCAGTGGGCCCGTCATCCAATTTATAGTACTGAAGATGTGTGGAGTGTGATGAGAGATTATGAGCCGTTTCTACAACAGCATGCCCTCAAGCACGTCTGCTACATTGATTGAATTGTGGGAACAGTTCTTCAATGCTATGGTGCCCCAGGTTATTTATGATATCAGCGATAATGTACACGTTGCTGGTATGGCGCCTGAGGAGGTTTTTGGAAATGTTGCAACATTGGTAGCTTACCGTGGTAGGCTGTTTGAGAAGAGCCCGAGCACAGTATCCCAGTTTCCAATGAGGGAAGTCCACCCCATATATCACCATGAGTTGCCAGAGCTTTGAGATCAGCATGATGCTGTCATTAGAACAAAGGTAACCCCGGGCGGAGACCTCTGCTCCGCCCGCGGAGTGTGCGGAGATTTGCCTTCTCCGCATTCCGCGGAGAACGCGGAGAAGGCAAATCTCTGCACACTCCGCAGCGGAGTGGAGTTCGCCAGCCCCCTCCTCCACCCCCCTATTGAGAAGTAAGTTAACATTAATTATAATTAAAGTTAAAACCACTTACCTTTGTACTGTGGCGTCCCCGGGCTCCTCTCCTCCTCTTCCCCGCCGTACCGGTAATGCTTGAGAAAACTGCGCATGCGCACGCCCGCACATGCGCAGTTTTCTCAAGCATTACGGGTACGGCGAGGAAGAGGAGGAGGGCAGCCCGGGGATGCCGCAGTACAAAGGTAAGTGGTTTTAACTTTATTTTTAATTAATGTTAACTTACTTCTTAATAGGGGGGTGGAGGCGGGCGGCGTAGCGGAGCGGAGTTCCACTGAGTTTGTTTGCAACTCCGTGGACCTCCACGTAGCCCCGATACGCCCACTATGCCCAGGTTAACCAAAGGTAGAGGCCCGCTTCCAAGAACAGTGGGTCTATACCCCATGGAAGAGGAGTGAGGTGTTATCCCTTAAGACTCAGTTACCGGACCCTAGGAAAAATCCTACTGCATATTATAAGGAATTGACAGAAGCCGCTTCATCAACAGTAATGACACTTGCGGATATTGAAATGTTTTTTGGGTTGCTGGTGCTCGTTGACATTTGGAGGCAGGTGCACACGCAGGATCACGCTGTAGAATTGGGTGGTACATGGGACCAGGTTAAAGCATGGGATAAGGAAAGGAAGCCTGGAGAGAAGCCGAAGCCCGAGATACTAGCTTTGCCCGGTCGAATTATTACATATATGCACTCCCTTATTCCTCCGAGAAGGGTAGATTGGGACAAGTTAGCAGCATGTCGTCAGAAGAAAGATGAGAGTGTGCCCGATTTTTTCACGCAGTTCGAGGGTGTGTTTTTGGATTTCAGTGGACAGGATTTGTCAGTAGAAGGGGGTGTCCGATTGTTTGTCAATAGATTTGTCACAAATCTGCTCCCAGAGATCGCGACTCGGCTGCAGGCTTCGGAGAGCACTTGGACGACATCCTCCCCTTCCGTAATTCTGAGTATGGCACAGTATTATGAACACAGGAAGAATGAGGAGAAGGAGAAGGTGGAGAAGAAGCATAAGGAGTTGAAAATGAAGGTGTTGTTACAGCAGGCGTCTAGGGGAAATGGAAGGGGACGTGGTACTGGTCTGGCCCGGCAGCTTCCCCATACTAGCATGAGTGCTGCGCCTGTAGGGCTGAATCAGTGCGCGTAATGCAAAGAGGAGGGGCACTGGCGCAGCGAGTGTCCGGTGTTATTGCAGAAAGTCGTGGCCCCTCGAGGACAGGGTTCTCGAGGACGGGGTCGCAGGGTAAGTGATCGGGACAAGGCTCAGGAGGATGGGACATCGCAGGGTCGCTCTTATCAGAACTATTTTGATGACCCTCGAGGGAGACAGAATTATCACGATGATTATGATCCGGACAAGGTGACAGGGATGTCCCACAGCTAGGCAGCCAGGGACAGGGTGAGGGACCAGTTCAGATACCTGTAGATCAGCGCGGTCCTTATGTCACCGCAGATTTGCAAGGCTCAGTTAAGAAATTCCTAGTGGACACAGGTGCAATGAATAGCTCTGTTTCTCATTCGCTGGTCCCCGGGGCAGCTCTGTCTGGCCAAAATAATGTTTCGGTAGGCTTTTCAGGTGTACCGGTTGTGAGCCCCATTTCCAAGCCCCTTGCCTTGACCATCAGTCCCTTTACTGTGGATTCGTCCTTCCTATTGAAATCCAGTTGTAGAGAAAATGTAATGGGTTTAGATTTATTGAAGAAGTTGCATGCGCCAATATTTTGTTCTCCGGACGATGTCTATATGACAATGGGACCAAATGTAACGAGTTCCAAGCAGTGTTTGTCCAAAGATGCGCCTCTTCCTGCTGAGTTTAAAGATGTGCCACCCACTTTGTGGGCGATGGGTGAAACGGATGTGGGAATATTGCAAATTCCCCCAGTTTCCATTAAAGTTCAGGACAATGCCATTTTGCCCTGTATTCCCCAGTACAAAATACCACAAGCGGGGGAGCGAGCTTTATTACACATTATACAGGATCTAATTGAGTTGGGGGTAGTTGAGGAGACAGCATCGAATGTGTGTAACAGCCCTATTCTTCCGATTTTGAAAAAGACATCCCCAGACTCCCCTGATGACAACACAGATGTTTATCGTTTTGTGATTGATTTGCGCGCAGTTAACAAAATAGTGGTTACTCAATTCCCGGTGGTCCTGACATTACCGCCCTTCTCACAATGATTCCTTCCTCTGCCCAATTCTTCTCTGTCATTGATTTGAAAAATGCATTTTTCAGTATTCCAATTCATCCTGATAGCCGCCACCTATTCGGTTTTACACTAGCTGGCAGAAGTGTTAGATTTTGCCGCCCTCCTCAGGGCTATACTGAGAGCCCTTGTATATATAGCCAAGCCTTGAAAGCCCAATTGGACTCCCTCACGCTTCCCTCAGGTAATGTATTGCTTCAGTATGTGGATGACATACTGATTGCTTCTGACACTGAACAGGGATGCAAAGACAGTACGGTTAAGTTGTTGCTACATTTGGCTCACCATGGACATAAAGTGTCCTTTTCTAAATTTCAATATTGTCAACAGGAGGTCACAGGTCACCTACTGTTGAAGGAGGGTAGGCGATTGACACCTGAGCGCATTAGCGCCATTGTTAAAATGCCTATCCCTAGAACTCAGAGGGATGTACGCGCCTTCATTGGCATCACTTCCTACTGTTGACATTGGATCCCTAATTATTCATTACTAATAAAGTGTTTGCTAGCACTAACCACTAAAGATGTGCATGAGCCCCTGCCGTGGACGCATGAATGTCAGCAGTCTTTTGAGCACCTAAAAATTACGCTTTACTCTGCTCCTGTGCTTGGCACCCCTGATTATGCGAAGCCGTTCGTGTTGTATGTACACGAGATGGCTGGCTGTGCGCTCTCTGTTTTAACACAGGCCTTTGGAGGTAAGCAACAGCTGTGTGCTTATTTTTCTGCTTTGCTTGACCCAGTCGCCAGAGCTCTCCCGAGCTGTCTAAGAGCGGTCGCGGCGGTGGCCATCTCTATAAGGCAATCGGCTGGGCTCGTACTTGATACTGACCTCACAGTCATGGTACCGCATGCTGTGGGCACTCTTTTGAACAAGACCAAGACGCAGCACCTTAACAGTGCACGTCTGACCGGCTATGAGTTAACTCTTTTCGCCCCGCATATTACGATAAAAAGATGTGCCACTCTGAACCCTAACGAACGATGTGGGGCGTTTTCACCCCACTTCCCAGTCGCACAGCCATTTACTTCTTAAATTTCAACAGTTTTATTCTAATTTTTTCCATGTACTCTATTTTTTCTCACCACATGCAGGGTATCATGCTATTTTCAAAAGCTTCTCATGCTCAAGCTGTGCCCATCCGGACCTCGACCAAGAAGTAAAAGGAAGGTTTACATTGGAGCATGAACATGCAACTATGGCTGTGCGACTGGGAAGTGGGGTGAAAACGCCCCACATCGTTCGTTAGTTTTGCAGTACGCCATCAGGGCAAGGCGTTTACTCAGTGAGCACGCAATCTTGGATTACATTTGGAAAGACAGTTGAACTTACAAGCAGGTGTGCATCCCATCATCCCTGATGACCACTCTGAACCCTGCCACATTACTACCCCTCCCTTCTGAGAGTGAAGAAATAGACATACATGATTGTCTGTTTAGGACAGAGGAGGAGACGAAGGGACAAGTAGACCTGACTGATGTTCCCTTATCTGACCCCCAAGGGGAACTATATGTCGATGGCTCTTGTTTCAAATTACCAGATGGCACCACCACCGCAGCATATGCACTCACTATGTTGCACACAGTAGTTGAGACATCACGAGTTCCTTATCAGTCCCTCCAGGCAGCTGAGTTGGTCGCCCTTATTAGAGCCTGTGAGTTGAGCGAGGGACTGGCTGTCAATTTCTACACTGACAGCCAGTACGCCTTCGGGGTCACTCATAATTTTGGGCGGTTCTGGGCAGAGAGGGGGTTTCTCACATCCCATGGGACATGTATTCAGAATGGGCCCCTTATACATAGGCTTTTGTCTGCCCTGACACTCCCTAAGAAATTGGCTATAGTAAAGTGCAGTGCCCACAAGGCAATCACCGATGATGTGGGGAGGGTAAATGCATTTGCAGATCAGATAGCTAAGGAGACAGCTCGACTGAAGATGAAAAAGATGTTTGTAGCGGGTCCTTCCAGGTGGGTAACCAAGGCCACCATGTTTGAGGACACTCTGGACAATGTCAAAGAGATCTAGAGCGAGGCAACGGTTGAGGAGTTAGCAGTATGGCAGGAAAGTACGGCATGTTTGGATGAAGATGGGTGCTGGACTGACAAGTCAGAGAAGCAGAGATGGATGCTACCAGATGCATATGTCCTTCCTGTGGTTACTATGGCGCACGGACCAGCTCACATTAGTGCGAAGGGAATATGTAAGCTGTTAGACCCTGTATGGAAGAATGACAACATTACCAAAGTTGCTGCTCACCTTGTGAAGTACTATATGGTATGCATGATGTATAATCCTGGAAAAGGCACCCCTACACCTCCTGGTAATTTTGCACCGCCTTCCTTCCCTTTTGAGGTTTTCCAGATGGATTTCATCGAAATGGAACGAGTCAACAATCTGCAATATGTGTTAGTAGTTGTTTGTGCGTTCAGTAAATGGATTGAGGCTTACCCCACTAAAGAGAACACAGCCATGGCGACAACAAAGGCACTCTTGAAAGAGTTCTTCCCGCGTTTTGGTTTGTCCCGTTTGATTTGGAGTGACAACGGAAGTCACTTCAACTCAAAGGTTATCCAGTTGGTTTGCGATGGTTTGCACATCAAGCAGAGATTTCATGCTGCAAACCATCCCCAGTTGGCAGGTTTGGTTGAGAAGTACAATGGTACTCTCAAACTGAAGCTGGCAAAGATCAAAGAGAGCACAGTATTGCAATGGCCAAACGCCTTACCGTTAGCTTTGTTGTCTACAAGAGCCACGGCTCACACTAGGACAGGGTTGTCCCCGTACGAGGTCGTGTTAGGCTGCCCGGCGAATGTCTGGGGCATCCCGCAACCTCGTTGTTTCTCTGAGATAGAATACCCTTTGCTTGTTGATTACTTATATGAGTTGACTAAAAACTTGCACTCTATTCACCAACAGATTCATGAAGCTTTGCCTCCAGCTCCCGAGGGGCCAGGCCACGATATCAGACCCGGTGACTACATCCTGGTGTGGAACTATCAGAGGAAAGGCAGTTCGGAGCCGCGTTGGAAGGGGCCTCTCCAGGTCCTCCTCGCCACCCGAACGGCAGTGAAGGTAGATGGCCGGAAGAATTGGATTCATCCTACCCAATGCAGGAGGGTGCCCCTTCCGTTGCCCTATGACCGCTGGGTGCTCTATGGAATTGGCGACTCTGAAACGGAGCAGGTGCCGTGCTTCGTTCCCTTCTCAGATGCATGACTGACGTGGGCACCCACGAGGAGGAGAGTAACGCAGTGTTGAATGAGGTGGTGCCACCTGAGATTAAGGCCACCCAGGAGCCCCCGTTTGTTGGCCTATCTGAGCTTGAGCCCCAGCCTGCTGGCTCATCTGTGTTTGAGCCCCTGCCCATTGGTCCCTCAGAGTCTGAGCCCCTTTTTGCTGACCCCTCTGTGCCTGGGGTAGTTAGGTACAATCTGCATCCCCGACGGAAGAACAGTGCACCAAAGGAAAAGTCAGATTAGCAGGGATGGACTGCGAGGAAAAAGAATAGGGTGTACCTTGCCTGTGGTACCAACGGTAGTTTAGGGAAAGGGAGGTTGGTGCATTGTTCAGACATTGGACAGGGTGAATTTGACGTGCTCCCCCGGGAAGAAAGGGGGTACACTTCTCTGAACAACGTGGGATTTCTTCAGAAAAGGGCTGCAATCTCACAGCTCCACCGGAAAGTGCTCAACAGCACCACCGTAGATGAACAATAGTCTGCCAGCGAGACTCTGACGGACGCTGGGAACTTTTCCCCTTTTCTTGTTCTACCATTATTGGCTCCATTGCATGTCCTTTCCTCTGATTCAAAAATGTACCCATTTGGTCGCCCCATTATGGAGGAAGAACAGCCCTTTGCAGCCCCGCATTTCGGGCAGAATGGGTCTGGTTGGTCTAGTTGATCTGTTAAGAGTAAAACTGTTTTTGTAGTAATTATCTTGATCTTTCTGATAACAATGTTGGGAATAGCGTGGTTCCTTGAAGAGAAATATCCTGTGCACTCTTTGATTGGTACAATGCCCGTCCCCCCTGAGCACATGTTTGTTACTTTAGCCCCTCCCAAGGGGGTGCACAGAAAAACATATGTAGACAATGTCTTCCTGCAGATGCTCCACCAGGCGCACCACGCCTCGAATGCTACTAATTGTTGGGTTTGCGGTCTGATCCCTTCTGTGACACATAGAAATGATGTATTACTGTCCTTGCCGTTTTCATATCTGGGAAGCTGCGAGGCATGGTTCCAACTGTTCACCATGGTGTATATCCATTTCCATGCTGATGCCATGAATATGACCTATGCTGACTGACTGACTGACTGACATATTTGTAGAGCGCACTAATGCCGAGGCGTCTTGGCGCTAAGTGGTGTGCAGGGACAGCAACCAACAGGGATCATGGATAGGTGAAAAACCAGGTTTTTAGTTCCTTCCTAAACGCCAGCCTGCTGGGCTGAAGTCTAAGATGTGGCGGAAGGGAGTTCCACAGTTTAGCCGCTAAGAAAGAGAAACGTTTACCTCCACACCTTACTTTTTTAATCTTTGGAAGGACTACCAATCCAGAAGAAGAAGATCTTAAAAGACGCGACGGTACATATCGACCAAACAAAGATTGCACATCCTTAGCCCCTCCTCCAAATAAGGCTTTGTGTACTAGGCAGAGTGCCTTAAAATCAATCCGTCGTTTCACTGGGAGCCAATGAAGTTGCTTTATGCTAGTGGATGTAGGATGATGTTTAGGAAGTTTAAGCAATACTCGCGCTGCCGCGTTTTGAATTGATTGGAGTTTAGAAAGTTGGGCAGCACCTGCTCCCAAGTAAAGAGCATTGCAATAATCTAGTCTCGATAAAACCATGGCTCCTACCACAGTTTTCCTCAAGGAGAAAGGGAAGAACGGGAGTATCTTACTTAAACATTTTAAAGTAAAAAAGCAGGCTGACGAAACCTGATTAATCTGTGGTGCCAAAGTGAGGTCTTTATCGATCAAAAAGCCAAGGTTCCTTGCCTTATTTACCGGAACCGGGCAGGTCCCGGCAGCAGTAGGCCACCATAATTGGCTCCAGACCGATGAATTCTGTCCGAATTCCACAACCTCAGTTTTTTCTGCATTAAGCTTTAAAAAGTTAGAGTTCATCCAGGACATCAGT
The DNA here is from genome assembly GCA_963921515.1 of Calotriton arnoldi. NCBI lineage: Eukaryota > Metazoa > Chordata > Amphibia > Caudata > Salamandridae > Calotriton > Calotriton arnoldi. Next base: position 257,630 of record CAWUFW010015279.1, read on the forward strand.
GCAGAAAGACATTTACGAAACTGGGCAGCTGTTACGTCCAAGGTTTGTGCTACGGAAACTACAAGCTGAGTGTCATCAGCATATGACACCAGCTTAAAGCCATAACTTTTTATGAGTCGAGCCAGAGGGGCAACATAAATATTAAACAACGTCGGGGATAAAGCCGAGCCCTGTGGAACTCCACCAGGGAGAGTGAAATCTTCAGACTGAAGGCCATCCCAGAGGATCAATTGTTCCCTGGATGATAGAAAAGAAGTAAGAAGAGCTAAAGCTTTACCACTGATGCCAACATCCTGCAGCCTTCGAACTAGTACTGCATGATTTACGGTGTCGAAGGCTGCTGTCAGATCAAGCAAGATTAAGGCAGCCCTTCCACCACCATCCAACACCTTCCGAATTTCCTCAGTTGCCATGATCAGGGCCGATTCAGTGGAGTGCAGTGATCTAAAACCATGTTGGGTAGAATCAAGGATATTATTTAACTCCAAATATGTTGTCAATTCTGAATTCATAGCCTTCTCCAGAATTTTGGCAGGTAGAGGCAGACAGGAGATGGGACGATAGTTTTTCTCCTCCAGGGGGTCCAACTTAGGTTTTTTTAAAAGAGGACGAATACAAGCCTTTTTCCAAGTCAGCGGAAAGATCCCAGAGATTACAATTTGGTTTAATATTGGAGTCAATAAAGCGCTAATCTCCTTAGGGACTAAATGTAAGATATGCGACGGACAAGGATCTAAGGGGGACCCTGACTTGGATTTCAGCAGGAGATCAGCCACTGTTTCCTCACCCAACAATGGAGAATGCGTTAGGCTGCAATGGGAGACCTTATCCTCCTGCTTCTCAACAAGATTGCTCCCAGCCACCTCAGCAATTTTCAAAAGTTCATTAAATACAGACTCCACCTTACTTTGAAAAAAATGGGCGAGTTTGTCCACAAACTTTTGATCTGGCGTGAATGTGGTGTCACGAGGACATCTCGTCAAGGCGGAAACAGTTTTAAATAATTCTTTTGGGGAGTTTGTGGCCTCCTGAATTTTGGCGGTAAAGTACTTTATTTTGGCCTGAGTTATAGCAATTTTATATTCTTCTAAGGCAACACAGTAATCTTTCCTGTGTGTCATGCTGTATTCAGATCTCCAAATGCGTTCCTTTTGCCTGCATTTGATTTTAACTTGTTTAAGTTCCGCCGAATACCAGGGGGAGGAGGCTAGCTTTCTTCGGGATTGCTTCGCCAGTTCCGGTGCCACTTTATTTGCTGCCCTGTTGAGCCAGCTCTCGAAAATAGTTGCAGCCTGGTTGGAGTCCGTTGGAATTAGAGGCCTTTCGATCAGTGCCAATGACAGGTCATGTTTGCAAACTGATTTCCAAGCACGAAACTTAACCACAGAATGTCTGTTCTTACGACAGGTATTGGTTGTTGCCAGATTGATGGTGAAGTGTACTGCCGAGTGGTCAGACCAGGGTAATGGACATACCGTCTTCACTTCTATCAGATCATTATTAGTGAAAATGCCATCTAGTGTATGGCCAGCTTGGTGTGTTGGCTCACTAACAAGCTGATTCAGCCCAAAACCAGCAAGCTTATCTATTAAGCTGAACGTGTCAGGATTGTTATTGGCTTCCAAGTGAAAGTTAAAATCGCCAAGTACCGTGAAGCATTCAGTATCTAGGCATGATTCCAAATAGGACTGAAGGGAGGTAATAAAAGAAGATCTCGGGCCAGGAGGTCTATAGACAAGAAGTCCAGGAACAATTCTCGGTTATTAAATTTTATACTGAAGGAGAAAGCCTCAGCATCTAATGTGGATTCTGGTGTGATTCTCACCGTAAATTGAGAGCGAGAAATTACAGCAATTCCACCACCCTTTGCCCCTATTCTATCAGAATTAGCAACAACGTAACCAGCCGGGATTGCAGCATTCCAGTCCGGTTCATTTGTTTCATTTGCCCAGGTTTCTGTAAGGAAAACGAGGTCTGGGTTTTCTACTTGGATCAGGCACTCTAAATGAAGCTTATGCTTGATCATTGATCTTGTGTTGAGCAAAATGCAGCTTATGGCTCGAGAGTTTTTATTAAAAGGATGAGAGGTTTGTGCAGCTGATTGGGAGCCCTTTCTATCACGTATGGAGTTAATAACCCTATTGTAGACCGGCTTGTTAACCCCCAAGTCCTTAATTGAATAAGTTGTAGACAAATCTGAGGCAATCCATCCACAGATGTTACAACACCTATGGCAGGAACGTGGGTTATCCACCTGTAAGTTGTGAAGCACACAATTCCCAAGATTATAACTCATAAGTTCATTGTGTGAATAGGCAAGCCTAGAGCAACGAACAGGGGTTCTAGCGATGGGCGCATTTTGGGCGCAGACGGGCTTGCCTTTGGCGCGCCTTCGGAGCGCGCCCGCTGCGCGGTTGCAGCATCCGGATTTAAATAGGAAGTGAGGTGGACCGATGAAAAAAAACTAGAGCGCTGACCTCTGTGCGGGTCCGCTCTTACAGGCGGGCACCACACTCAGCGTCACAGCAATTATAAGGTAGGCCTAGAGCAGGAAGATGTACAATTCGTAATATTTTTAAAAACAGTAAAAGTAATTTTAAGACAGCACAAATATAAAAAATACAGCCACCCCACGCACTGTGAGCGCTATCCCCAGAGCACGAGCCAAGCGTGCAATCACAGCATCCCGGATTTAAATAGGAAGTGAGGTGGACCGATGAAAAAAACTAGAGCGCTGACCTCTGTGCGGGTCCGCTCTTACAGGCGGGCACCACACTCAGCGTCACAGCAATTATAAGGTAGGCCTAGAGCAGGAAGATGTACAATTCGTAATATTTTTAAAAACAGTAAAAGTAATTTTAAGACAGCACAAATATAAAAAATACAGCCACCCCACGCACTGTGAGCGCTATCCCCAGAGCACGAGCCAAGCGCGCAATCACAGCATCCGGATTTAAATAGGAAGTGAGGTGGACCGATGAAAAAAAACTAGAGCGCTGACCTCTGTGCGGGTCCGCTCTTACAGGCGGGCACCACACTCAGCGTCACAGCAATTATAAGGTAGGCCTAGAGCAGGAAGATGTACAAATATGCTGATTATGATACTGTGTTAGAATATATACGTGTTCACCAAGGGTTTACTCCAGGAGAGCAAGGGGCCCCTGATACATTGTCTCCAACAGCCTGTATGAACATGTATGAGAACGAAAAAAATTTAACATGGCTTCAAAATGAAATGTTGGATTTTCAAGGTTTCAACGTCACTGAATACTTTAGGTCCTTCCAGATGCGCAATATTACTCAGGATGAAGCAATGCCAGTGCCGGTAGTTAACGCAACAGCTAGTTTTTGTGTTCAAGGTTTTGGAAATGTTCAAGTGGGACAGAGTAATTGCACCTATACATATGTGTTGAGCACAACGAATAGCCCACCTTTACTTCCACCCCATAATGTTTATTTAGTTTGTGGGTCTCAGGCTTATGTGTGGCTTCCTAGGGGGTTGTCTGGCAAATGTTATGTCTGTTTCCTCCTTCCCCCGGTATATATAGCCCCATCCACCTATCATAGGGATCACCGATTGCAGCATAGGGGTGTCCACCTATCCCGTATTAGAAGGGTCATCAATACAGAAGACATTGATCAGACAGATACTACCTTACAGCAGTTCACTGATGCCTTGAAGGGTATCATTCCTTTCTGGGGCCCTATGTCCAATAGCCTTAATATCCGACGCCTTACTAAGGTGGTGGAGGGGGTCATTAATACCACAGCTGGGATTCTAACACATATTACAGCTGAGCTCCAGTCTACGAGGCTTGTTGCTCTTCAGAACAGGATGGTGTTAGACGTCATCCTTGCTGATCTGGGTGGGGCCTGTCGCGTTATTGGTAGTAGCTGCTGTGTATACATACCGGACCACGCTCCGAATGTATACGCTGCGATACAGAAATTGCACAGGCTTGCATCCGACATTCACCAAGAGAATGGTACTTGGACTCTTGCTGGTTGGCTGTGGGGTTTAGTAGCATCCTGGCGTTGGAAGATCCTTATCTTTCTAGTAGTAATTGCTGGTGTTATTTTCACTTGTTGTTTATGCATCCATTGCCTTCCTGCTTGTTGTGCTTACTGTATTGGGAAGTTAACACCTACATCAAAGGCCCCCGTGCATGATGTCAAGTCCTCGACTATGATGATGCAAGCTGTCCGCGACTTAATGGCCATTGACGAAGGCATTTTTGAGTACTGATAACTGTGTGAATACAAAAAGTACTAGTAGTCTTTTCATGAGATCACTTATTACTATCTTATGCATTAGACAAAATGGTTAGCAAATGCTACAAGGAGGGGTCTGTTGGACTGAGAAATATGTCTAGCTGACTCCTTCTAGCATTGTGCGAGTTAAGTTAGCATTTGCGGCACCATTTTGTATTCAGCCGCCAATTTGTGTCATGATCGAAATGAAGCTTCTGTCTCATACTGTCTGCCTCAGCAGAAAATGCAGCCTCGATTGTTTCTTTTTATTATTCAAGGTTGAGCTTCGTTGCACTAATGAATAGCTCGTTCTGTGTTTGCATGCCTTTCCTCATATGTAGCCCTGCTCCCACTCTCAGAGAGACGGGCACGGGCTGAGATAACCTTGAAGCTAAGATAGTGTGTACCAGGTCTCAGGATGGTAGCTCATCCTTCTGTACCTCCTTTGTTCATCTGTGCCCAGGCTGGAAAATTCCAGTTTGGGCGTGTCTTAGGGGTGTTGGAAATGTATATCTGACTTTACCTTGTGAACGGGGGTCAGTCCCTCCGCAGCTGTCTAAGGAGGCTGGTCAGACTGGACTCCGCTCGAGTGACTACTAATAAATAACTTGGCTTGTATTCTCTACTGCCTGACCGACTCTTCATTTGTATGGAAGGCTGAGAGGTGGTCGTGAGTGACCCGGGTGGCCCAAATCGGGTCACTTCCTTCAAGGAGTAGCAGTTTTGGTGCATTTCCAGGTCTACCACTTATGGTAAATCTGGGACTGCGTCAAAATCCATGGGTGTTGTGTGGGAACATCCATACACCACCCATGGAATGCCTCCCTGGGGCAGATTAAGGCAATGCAGTGATTTGCGCTGCGTTGCATTACACTGGATTTATCAAGCCACTCAGGGCCATGGAAGGTGGCCTTGCGTGGCTTGATCAACCGCACTTACGGGTTGTGTTGTGCTTGCACCCTTTTGCGTGATGCAAAAGTGATGTAACTCTTTGATAAATATGGCCCTGAGCATTTGCGCCCCGGACCTCCCATCTCAACCACGAGGGGTGGGTAGCGGATCTTCTGAATGGAAAATCGCAAGCCAGTCTAGAACTGTTTTTCAGGATGTGGCTATTTAGCCACACTTTAAACATATATCCAGTTTTGAGGAAATGACATATGTCACAGACCGGAGGCTTTGCAGACACTGTGATTCTTGCAGTTGGTGTTTCTGGAAAGATCCAACTCATCATCGTGATGCATGAAGAAAGAGTGTCAGTGCCATAGGAGGTCAAAAACTCATACAGCACCCTTACAACTTCTCCAGCAACATATAAAGAGGCAGTCAGTCTGGTGACTGTTTCAGGTCTTATCCCACACGACAAACCACAGCAGCAGGGAGGCAAAATCTAAGAGCTTCTAAATCCGGGAAACCGCTGACACAAACTAGGGGGTATATCTATCATTATATCACACAGTGCAGCACGTCACCTTGCTGCGCTGCATGGTAGGAAAATGGCAGGAATGTGCCTTACTTAACATTGTACGGTCCATTCCGGCCTTTTCCCAGCACTGGTACACAATCTGCTGCTCAAGGCTACCATAGTACAAGGGTGTCTACGTTGTTAGCAGGATTGTTTTTGTCCAGGAAGGGGCACCTTCCTGCACAAAAGCAATCCCCAGATGCTTTTTCCTCTTTCTATGTGTGCTGCAGAATGCAGCACACATAGAAAGAGGAAAGAACAAGGAGAAATAAACATATTTCTCCTTGTTATGCCTCACCTGGGGAGGCGTAGCAGTTTTGGCGAATTCCCAGGACTGCCACTTATGGTAGATCTGGGAATGCTTCAAAAATCCATGGGTTTTGCGTGAGAAAACCTATGCACCACTCATGGAACAGCTCCCTGGGGCAGAGTAACGCAAACATTACTCTGGATTTATCAAGTCACTCAGGGCCATGCAAGGTGGCCCTGCGTGGCTCGATAAATCGTATCTCAAAGGCTGCGTAGCTTCTGCGTTGCATGGTGCAAAAGCAAGTGAACCCTTGATAAATATGTCCCTAACTCTTCTGTGGGGCAAAGCAGGACCCTGCATGAGCTCACCACACAAGCCAAAACAAGTCCAACATGTTCATGGCTTCCCATAGTTATCTGGCCTACAGAGGCAAGGGAGAGCAGAACAGAACAGAGTTTAATCTGACGCTAGCCAGTCATTTGAAAGTGAACCTCATCAGAGCACAGCCCTTGAGGCCGAGACTTAGCAACTACCAGCTACTTAAATTTCTAACATTGCCATACAGAAAACCATGACACACACCCACACACATACACGCACACACTATAAGTACAGGATATTACTCAAGCTTGGGGGGATCTTTTCAGCATATAAAAGCCAAAACAGTTGTCATTGCCAATGCTTTCTTTACTTTTCTATAATTAAGCTGTTTACTCACTTTAGAGGAACTCTTTTAACAGGTGTCCTGCAGCTGGACACCGGAGCATAGCAAAGGACCCAGAACAATTAGATACATTACCGTTTATTTGATATCATGAAACATATATTGGGACCAATCAATGGCATATAAAGAATCTTATTAAACTCATACATTTACTGATCTCTTTGCTTTATTTTTAAACTGAGCTAACAGTTAAGATCACAAATTATCCAGGAGCCATACACAAACAGTGCATAGCATTCAGGAAAGGATGCTGGGGTAGAGAAATCCAGGCACCAAAAAGAATGTTCTTGGACCACAGCACACCATACTTAAGCTCCTTTGCTATTAGATTCGTGCATCACTAGGTAACCATAAGACACACAGGGGGAGGTTTTCATAAAAGTCACGCAGCGCAGCCCCCCGTGAGGCTGCGCCTCGTTGCGCGACAGGGAGGGAGCAGGAGAGCGCCATATCTTCAGAGATATGGCTCTCTCCTCCCCTTTCACTTGCGCCGGCGCTGATTACAGCTGCCGTGCGCCATGCACACACCTTAGCGCCGCAGCACGAGGGTGTGTGCATGAGTGTAGCATAGGTTTTGTACAGGATGGGTACCCTTCCTGTACAAAATACTATGCTCGACACAAGGGAAAGCTTTTCCCACTTTGTATGTGTGCTGCACAGTGCAGCACGCATGCAAAGTCGGAGAAAGGAAGGAGAAATGAAAGCATTTCTCCTTCCTTGCGCCTAGTTGAAATGGGCGCATTTTTCTCACGCTAAACCCAATCTACTGTTTTTAGTAAATTGGGTTTAGCGTGAGAAACCTTGGGTGGTTACATGGGAATGCCCATGCACTACGCTTGGTACGCCCCCATGGCGCAAAGTAATGCGAAGCAGTGCAATGCGCTGCTTCGCATTACTTTTACGTTATTTCCAGCGCTAAACAAGTTTAGCGCTGGAAAGTAAATTACAAAAAAACAGATTTTGCGTCGTTTTGCGTCACTTTTGTGATGCAAACACGGCGCAAAAGCTTAGTAAATCCCCCCCATAGTTTTTGTCAGACGATATTTCTGTACAATATTGTGTCATACACCCACCTGCATAGCTCACTACTGGTACTTTTGCTCCTTGCATACAGTGTCCTATTCATAAAGGTAAGTTTACACATATATAGTAAATGTTCTCCGGCACTTAGCTATATATCTACACTTTTTGCTATCCACCATTTCTGAGTGTAGAATTTCACCTAAGTACAAATTTATATATTCCCACTCCCTTGCTTCAGAGGATGTAGACATCTTAAACTGAATATACAAGTGAAAAATAACTACAAGTAATATTGCACACATAGGAAGAGATCTCCGTTACTGAGGCAGAGATTCCCCAGTGGTAAGCTATAGGGAAAAATAAAAAAACATTAATTCTTAATCACAAATATTAACAATATTTTAATGTAACATAATAATGTAAACTAAAATATTTGTTAACCTAGAACTAATTAAATAAAATGATGCAGCATATTAATTTAACAAATTATATATTCATAAAATAATTTAATAATGAAAGTATATTATTGCATTTAAAAAATGTTTTAAAATAATATTTAAAAAATACTAGCATTTTCATATCTAATTAGTATGTGATCATTTTAAGTAAAAGTCAATTTCAAATATGGGAACATTTTATTAAAATTTTAAAAGCTAATTTAAAATAAAAAGTTAACTATTATTTCTTCAAATTCTAAAATATTTAAATTTAAATTTCATATAACTTTTTAATACTATAAACAATTATATGCATATTTATTTTAAAAGTTTAAAAAAATGTAATTATTTTAGTGTTATGTCCTATGAAGTGTTATTTCAAGGCCTTGCCTCTTTTTTTTATGGAAGTGTGAGTGGCCTTATGTGGTGCTAGACAGAGTCCAAGACTGGGCTCAAGTACATTTTTGACTGATTTGTGACCTTTTAGGCTGCAGTAGAAGTGCACTTTGTGAATAGCAACTCTCTTACTCTTTGTGTGGGTGGGTACTGGTATTAACACGACCTTCCCTGAACCCCTCCTTTCCCCTCCCTAAAGGCCTCCTGTTTTGTAATAATTACTCCCCATGTTCCTGGAGCTCTCCACACAGAAAAGATAGGAGAAGCAAAGATCTCCACCCATAGGTTGGTAAATAGCATGTTCAAGTACATGAGTAGTACCACTGCAGTACTAATCCGGCTATTGCAAAATTTGATTTGTGAATATGCCCCACAGAATAATTTACTCCCAACTGTATTTTATGGAGCTATTAATAGATGCTTATGAGCTCTGTGCTGTATAAGGTACAAGACAAAAGGCTGAGAGATTTACTCAAGCGCAGAACTCACAACTATCAAGCAAAATGACTTTGGGTCTTGCTCCTTTGAGCCGGCCTTGAATTCAGGAAAACTGAAACTTGATGAGTACCTTATGTCATCTTGCTAGCATTTTAGAGACTTGTGAGCCATATAAATAATTCAAGTGTTGAAGTTATACTCTCTGGCAACTAGCCATGGGGATTGTTTTTATTGGTTAATGGTTCTCATGCAGGTGGTCTGAGTGTGGATAGCAGCTAGGCTGCCTGTCTTTGCCAGGGACTGATCTCTCTGTTGAAGGTGTCCAATTCAAGTCAGTGAGGGTGTGAAAAGTTTCTTGAAAAGGGGTGTTCTCCAAATTTCCTGAAGAAGCGCTGGATTGTGTGGAATCTCAGAGTGAGTTGCAGAGAGTTCCAAAGGTGGGAGCCTTGCATTCTGGTGTTTTTAGTCTGAATGTTTCTATCATGTGGATTTAAGCATACAGATGTTTTTTTGCTCTGTTCAATCTTGTTAAGCTTGAGCAGAGGATGTAACTTCATTGAGAATCCCTGCCTTCCCAGAGTCTATCAGATGGTATGGAGAACTCGAATAACTCGCCATAAATAGATGGAGAAAACAAGGAAGTCAAAGAAAAGACACAAGAGTCCTTGCTGGGAACTGCATTGTCAGGAGCATCCACCATGGATCGAAGTCTGTTAACAGTCTAATGTACAGTCGTGACCACAGGAGGTGAAAGGAGGGATTTGGAAATAAGTAAGGCGTAAGCCAAAACGTCGGTGCACAAGATATGCCAAATATGAACTTGTTCAAAGAGGAGTTACCTAGAATCAGAAGGAGTAGCTTGCTATGCTCCAGCGTGGTGCTGCCAGTAACGAGACCATATGTTGACCTGGATACCATCACTGAATCTCAGGATGACAAGGAACAGAAGACTCTGAGACAGAAACAGACAAATGGTAGGGAAAACAACATATAAACAAGATAAGCTAACAAACCCTGAAGGGAAATAGCAATGGCCAACCCATGGAGCCCTGGGGGGCTGCGGGGAGGAGGAAAACAACAAAGGTGAAAAGACATAAGATTGAGTGTACATATTGAGCTAAAGCGAAGAGCCAATAAAACCACAAAATGTTGCCAGGCAAAGAGACATATGTACAGTGCGGTTAAGTACTGATTTTACTATTATTGACATGGGTGTGAACCTATGATCGAGGAAAATATAACCCCCCACTGTGGTTGGGGTAGTGTTGTGAGACAATGTGTGATAGGACCCTTGCACTTCTGGGCGGACTCAATAGAGTAAGTACGTAACTTGCTGGGAGGTATTAAGGTGTGGTTATTATTGGTTACGATGTAATCTGAGAACAGAATGTGATTGTATGCTGAGGAATAAAGATGTACAATCCAGAGCTTCCTTCATGTGTGGCATATTCATTTGCATGCTCCGGGCTGGGAAGGATGCTTCAACTGGTGAAGAGTGTGGGATCTGTGCCCTGAAGAAACAAGACTGCTCTCCCTGGATGTAGCAACACTACGGCAAACTCCTAGTGTGTCCCACATGCACCTATTTAGATGACAAGCAGTTTGAAGCTGGTGTGTGTGGAATCAAAGCCCCGCTCCCGCCCATATATGGCCCTTAAAGGTGTTGAACACCCTACGAGGAGCAATTTTGAAGCCCGCCAGAAAACCACTGGTAAAACCAAGAGAAGAGATACTGCACTGCATCAAAACACAGAGCTATTATCCATGCAAAGCCAACGCTAAAGGCAGTGATCACCAGGTACAAAAGTGCAAACCTACTTACCAGCAAGAACAAGGAAAGTGCCACACAACCTTGAATTGCATGTTCCGACCAGACCCGGTCAAGCCGCTGATGCGGGTATAGCGGCAAGTGGCATCCAGTGCACTGAAAGGCCTTCAGAATAGTGAAAAATTTCAATAGCTGCCAAAAGAAGGCTGAAATACGATGCTGGCTTGTTTCTGGAACCACCACCGCCTTAACACACTGCTAAAAAGCTGAATATTTGCACCAGATGGACTGCATGGTTTGAGACACTCTATGATTTCATAGATGCCTTAGAGGAGGTAGATGATAAGAAAATAATTAAGTACCTAAATAACCTTGCCAGGGACAAAGTAAAAGAAGTGTTGAAGAAGATATCACAAGCTGACGAAGTATCATACCGTTAAATCAAGGAAGCGTTGGAAGCCAAGTTCAATCCGATGCTGAACGCAGACTATGAGCGGTACATTTTCAATCAAGCATGACAGAAATCTGGTGAAACAATGGATGAGTTTGTTGAAAGACTTCATGTACCTAACAAACACTGCAAATTTAGTAATTTTAATGGTGAAGAAGCCATACAACTTCAAGTCATCGATGGCTGTCTGTCAGACTCCTTCAGAAGACGGATGTTGAGAGAGACACTCAGCTTAGAGAAAGTGCTAAATGTGACCAGGGATGAAGAAAGAACAAATCAACAAGCCACTGACATGGAAACTGGAACAGTGAAAAGTGAATCATAGTTGGTCATGAAGAGTAAGAACAAACCCTGAGAAGACACATGTAAGTCGACATCTACAAAGAAGAAAAGGTTGTGCTTCTGATTTGGATTTTCATTTCCACAAGAAGACAAATATCCAGCCATAAGACAAACGTGCAACGAATGCGGTAAGGAGAACCACTTCATAAAGGTTTGCAAAGCAAACGAGAAACTAACTACATCACAGCGAGAAATGAAAATGGACACCAGAGAGTTCCAGAAGCCTTTTCACCACGCTCACAAAACAAAAAGGCGGCATCAGTTTTGACAGGTCGAAACCAAACAAAGTTGATCGTCATCAAGTTCATCCTAATGAGGCTCGTTGACGTCATTATTGAGCGCCAGTGATGGATGTGCACTGATGGCATCAACCAACAATAGACAGGCACATGTAAGTCTGGCTGCTTGCAAGAAAGAACCAACGACAAAGGGCCACCACCAAATGAAACAACAAAACGCCTTTGTACTTTGCCCCAAGATTATGATAAAGGTTAATGGATGCCCCATAACCTTTATTATAGACAGTGGTGCATCGATTAACTTAATGCCAGTCTAAAAGTTCAACAGCCTAACTCCAGTGCCACGCCTCAACCCATCAAACATGAAAGTATATACATGGGCCACTTCTATGCCATTGCAGAGTCAAGGATCATTCACAGTGACTTTGAAAAATAAAGCAGTATCAGTGCTAGTGCCCATTCGTGTTCTTCAAGGAGCTTTGTCCAGTGCTTGCCTACTTAGTTTTGCCACCGCTGCTAACATGGGACTGATGTCTATCAATTACAACCTCCACACTCGATCTGAAGTTGTGAGTCAGTTCCTGTCATTATTTCACAGCCTTTGCAGGCTCAGGACAATGAAAGTGCAAATTCACATCAATGAGGACAATCGCCCTGTTGCCCAACGGCATCGCAGAGTTGCTTTCCACCTACAAGTAGAGGTTGAGAAAGAACTAGAAACACTGTTGAAACATGATATCATTGAGCGCTCCACTGGTCCTACGCCATGGGTGTTGCCCATAATGGTAGTGTCAAAAAAGGACAGTGAGTGTGCAGTGCACAGGTGTGTTGATATGTGCCAGGCCAACAAAGCAATCGAGAGAGAAAGACATCCTGGTCCACACACATAGTGGACATGATCATTCAACTGAACGGTGCCAAATCCCGTCTTGACCTGAACAAGGGATATCATCAACTCGAGTTGGAAGAGAATTGCAGGTACATCACTACTTTTTCAATTCATATTGGTTTGTTTAGACACAAAAGGCTGAGTTTTGGAGTGTCATCAGCTGCAGAAATATTTCAGGATGTTATACATAGCATAATTCAACCTGTCACAAATGCTTTTAATTACAGTGATGACATACTGGTATTTGACTCGCACCAGAATACACAAATATAAGTCTGCTATTAGGACTAAGAAGCCTAATGCCCCTTTGGTTACATATTTTGAGGAACAGGGACATAGGGAACAAGACATCCAATGGTTCATCTTAGAAAAAATCACCATTGGAAGAAGAGGGGGTGATATCAATTATAAACGTAAAGCAAGAGAGCAATAGTACATCTCTAAACTGAATACAGCTGTAATGGCTTGAATTCCAGGGAGGAATGGGACCACCTGGTTAGTGCAAGCTAAAAGAATGTATTGACATTGGATACTTTAATTAGGCACATAAATCTGGATCTGAGTAAGAAGATGCCATCTGTGGGGAAAGATATAGGCGGCCTAAAGTGCATAAAGAAATAGGTGGCTCCAAGAGAATGTTTGCCCTATAATGGTCTCTTGAACTCTTCCCACTTTAAGATTGTGGCCACACTATATATCCCTGGGGGGACAGTCCCTGGCTGAATTTATTGGAAATACCCGGACTATCCCATAAATAAAGTTTATCAATAGGAGAATCGGACACTCTTTGATAGCACAGGCGTCCATATTTGCATCCTCGTAATAAGTCGGGTGTTGTTATATATTTATTAGGGATTGCGGTACTAGGAGTAATCTGCATGTCTAGGTGGGGTCTGAATTTACATGAATGAGCACAATAGACAAGTGTAATTGGACTTAATCACGGCGAGGGTGGAACCCTAGCCTTTGGCTCGAGTCGTTTAAAAGATACAGGGGGGAAGTTGGTACTGATAATGGGGAACACCACTCCAATATGGCGCCCACGTTCAGATGAAAGAGTGCGTCAGATGGGGTCACATGACGAAAGACCGCAGCTTTTATATCCCCGCGGTTAATCGAGTGCCCTGTTTGCAACTACACGGAGGTCACTACCCCGTTACTCTGCTAAGGCTTTAAAGTAAGGAGTGTCGGCGGATTTGCCGGATTCGCATCCATTTTTAATCTGCCTATGCGGCTAGGATTGCATGTTGCATCCTTACTTTCATGTAAATTTCAGCCTCACGAGCGCTCCTTTTGAGTGCTAGTTGATAACACCTCTGGGACTTTTTATAATTGAGTACTTTGTCGGTCACTACACAGAAGCCACTACCCCGTGATAGTGTTAATTATTTAAGGCAATAAGTACTGGTGGAATAGTTGGGTCTGCTTCCATATGGAATCCACCTATGGGGTTAGGAATGCATTTCTGCATCCTTATTCCCATATAGACTTTAGCCTCATGAGCGCCTTGTCCGCGTGTTTGTTGGCAGAGTCGATGGACTTTTTAGAACTGATGAGTCACCCATGGAGGTTTAAAATCTGCTGCTCCCCTTGCTTATGGGAGATACGTGTTTGCGAGCGTTCTTGACCGCATGTGACTTAGAAATATTTAGATAGCGTGTTAGGTTTAAGGAGTCTTTTAGGATTGTTTTTGAGCCTAATAGGGAGGTAGCATGGTTTGCTCCTTTAGTCTAAGCACCCGTTGTAACTACGTAGGGATTAGAGCAACAAGAAGATTACCACTGAAAATTATACTCTCTCTCTATGTATATAATATTTTTTATAGGCAACAGTGGCCTCACAGAGAGATAGGAGTGGTTTACTGCCTATGGGAATCTTTGGTAAAGGAGCTTCCTCCATCGAGAACTTTACCGGGGGGTTCTACTTTTTAACCAATTTGAAGGTAAATGGTGCACTTAGTACTTTTTTGTAGATGCATATAATGAAGATATCACTCTCTCTATTATTGGAATTTTGGCACCTTTTATTGATTGTTGCAGGTGCTGGATCCTCCTTTAAATCATTCATGCAACAGGGGTTGACTGCACAACAGAGACAGGTAACCTATATATAGCTCAGAATGGTCTGACTGAAACTGGACTATATTAGAAATATGGTTTCTCTTATTGAAGATGTTGGCTTATTTGTAGGTCCCTGTGGAGTAATTGGAAGGGATATATGCACATACATATGAGTCTTTACCTCCATCTCTGGATTCTCTAAACTCCTGTGAGGTCTGCCAAGAGTTCTTGTTCGTGGAAAATTAAGGTATTTTCACAACAATACCTAAGGATGAGAGTTATACCTGGGTGTTGGAATTATGCTCTGAGTGTGTGAGTTTGGGATATGGTGTGACTATTTATAATATTCTCCATCTGTGGATTCTCTAAACTCCTCTGAGGTCTGCCAGAGGTTCTTGTTAGTGGAAAATTTAGGTGTTTTCAAAAACAATACCTAAGGATGAGAGTTTTACCTGGGTGTTGTAACTATGCTCTGAGTGTGTAAGTTTGGGATATGGTGTAACTTTTTTTAATATCACCAGGATATAAATGTTTTATAGTGGGTGCCACTAGCAATGCGTAATTTTTTATGTCTTTTCTTTGTTTTGTGTATTGTATAGAGAACAAATTGTGGCAGGGAGATATCGCTTTTCCTGAAGAAGGTGGCTGTCAAATTCTAATACCCACCGAAACGCATTAATGCTTTACAAAATTTGATACACTAGATCTTTGGGACATTTTTTAAGCGAAGATAATCAAATATAAGTAATATTCCGACTCAAAACAAATGATCTGTTACAGACTGGTGTCTGTTTAATGACATGATATAATTGTCTAATATGTTCTCCCACTGTGTTGTTTGTCTAATGAAGGCTTATTGATTTGTTAATACTGTGTCATTTGTCTTACAATCTGTCTGTTTTTATGCTCTTTTTTAAACTATATAGAACAAATTGTTGTTTTTAGTAATGAAATTGTATGTATTGTGGTTTAAAAAAATATATATATACATTAAACTGCTAAAAGAAACTTGGCCCACACAGAGTATATATATCTACTCATTTTAACTTAAATTTATGTTTTGGTGATATTGATTGACTATTGGTGTGTACGCATGAGAGCGAAGTGATTGATCTTGCCAAAGGGGATTTTATTTTTTGACCTTGGATACTGGTATTTGAAGCAACACAAAAGGAGCATGAGAAAGCTCTCACACCAGTGTACCAGTGACTTGCTAATGCAGGTCTCACTCTGAACGCAGCAAACTTTGAGTTTCACAGGACAAAACTCAAATTCTTTGGACAAATATTTTCTGATGGGGGGGTGACTCCTGACCCTGATAAAAGTGAAAGCATTGTCAACAACTTGCCCCCCGGATGATGTCAGTATTCTGTGATCCTTCTTAGGCATGGCCAGTTATTGCTCGAGATACATTTGTGATTTTGCCACTGTAAGTACCCCATTGAGAGAGTTGACAAAATAAAATGTCCTGTTTAATTGGCCTGTTGAATTTGATCAAACCAGTGCTTAATTTGAGCCGGGGCTTTCCTGTGCTCGACACCGGCACCTAATTGTCAACACCATACATAGAACAGTCTACCACATGGTGGCGCTGCTCATCTAATTTAGAGATGAGCAGAACAACTGTTGTTTAGGAATACAATATACATTAAAATTGCTAATACCTGCCTCCCCAGCCATTCCTTTAGTTTTGGGGACTTGGAATAATCTGAACTGTCGCATTTACATGCGAGAGAGATGGTTAGTAGTTGTTTGGCAGCGATGACAAGGGCGATGGGTGGTGCAAGCTGCAGTGGCCTCCTGGTCAGAGCCCTGGCACTTAATATTTTACAAATTAAGCACTGGATCAAACCTTCAAATGAATAAAACATAAAATTGAGAATGCAACTTAGATGGCCTACTTTGACCCCAAACTACAGATTGAGATCACAGTGGATGCAATGGGGGCAATCCTCGCTCAACATAATGGTTGGCTGAATGCTTAGAGACACATTGTGGCCTATGCCAGTCAGAGCCTATCTGACAACAAAAGTGCCTATTCTCAGCTCGAGAAGTAGAGTCTGGCTGTAGTGTGGGCCTGTGAACATTTTCATGTATTTCTGTACGGAAAACATTTCACTATCATAACAGACCACCAAGCATTGCTCGCCATCTTTGGCAATCCGAAAACTAAGGTGCCCCCTCGGATCGAGAGGTGGAGTTTGAAACTTCAAGAGTATGATTATGCAATCATTTACAAGCCAGGTAAAGACTAGAACCCTGCCAATTACTTTTCACGAGTGCCGCTACATTGCTCGACATCCAAAGCAGCTGAGGAGTACATCAACTTTATTGTGAAGTCCAGTATGCCAGCGGCCATATCAATCAAATGGATTAGTGAGGTCACTAATGCTGACAAGAATATGCAGATCCTCAAAGACATCTTTCTGACTCAATCCTGGAAAAGAAGTGTTCGACCTCCTGATGATGTTGAATTCAGAAATAAAAAATGAACAGGATGAACTGTCTGTGACCAAAGAAAGTTTTGTATTGAGAGGCTCAAGAATTGTCATACCTGGGCGTCGAAGACAGCAGATCATTGAACTCGCCCGTGAAGCACATCATGGCATTGTAGCCACCAAAAGAGCCCTAAGAGACCGAGTGTGGTTCCGGCGCTTAGACGAGCGAGTTGAGAAGGAACTCAAAGAGTGTCATATTTGCAACTACCTGTTCCCCAAAGTGACTCAACACACACTGACCATGTCTGACCTTCCTACAAAGGCTTGGGAAAGGATTTCAGTTGATTTCTGTGGCCCCCTAGGAAACAAACATCATCTCCTTGTAGTCATTGATGAATATTCACGTATCCCTTTGGTAGAGGAGTTATCATCAACGACCCATGACAAGGTCATTGAGCGACTGGACAACATCTTTGCAGTGTGAGGTATCCCTGCCCTTCTCAAATATGACAACGGTTTGCCATTCAACAGCGAAGAGTTCAGAGAGTTCCTAGTCAGAATGAATATCAAGCATCAAAAGAGTACACCTCTGTGTCCTCAAACAAATGGTGTCATGGAACAATTTATGGGTACCTTAAGAAGGGTTATTCAGTGAGCACCCATGAAGGGATTGAATTAAAGCAAGCCTTATGTCAAGCCCTCCGTGCTTATCCATCAACTCCTCACTCCACTGCAGGTGAAAGTTCTGCCACCTTGTGATTTGGGAGAGCCATTGGAACCAAACTGCCAGATGGACAGTAGAGCGTTCCTTGAGTGCTGACAGAGTTCGGGTCACAGACGCTTCTCGAAAGTGCAAGATTAAGATGTACCCCAATCAACATCGGAGAGCAGAAGAGTCAGTTTTCAATCAAGGTGACTTAGTCCTAGTCAAGCAGAAGCGAAAGCGGAAAACAGACACTCCATTTTGCTGTCGATCCTCTGAGGGTTGTGGCATGCAAAGGACATATGGTGACTGCACATCATCCCGGACAGTCCATCCAGGTGCGACTGCACCGGGCGCTGACTTCGGGTGGGGCGTCGTATTCGGAAGTATTGTGTGGTTTTAAAAGCACCTGCTGCCGCATTCCTGTCCTCCAGAAATTTACAGGCAAAAATATAAATGACAAGATAACTCCGGTGACTAATGTGCTTCTTAGAGAGAGATCGGAGGTTTGTCTTTTGGAAGTTTTGACTCGTGGTAAGGTAGCACAGAGGGTTAATATGCCTGCTGCAAAAGAACATTCAGATCACAAAGCGCATATAATACAAATCGGTCAGTGGGTTACTGTTTTTTCGGGAGAGATCCTTCTGTGATTTACAGTTTATAAATTATAATCCTAACATAAAACAATGAGCTATTAACTGTCACCAAACAGGTGCATAAAAACTGCAAGGCATAGATTAGAGCGTTATGATTTTATCTTGACTTTCATTATCCTAATGTTGGAAAAACTGGTTAATTTGGATAGAAATCAATTCTGATTATTAAAAAGAACCCCCAACCATGGTGTTAAGTTTTAAATTCAGAGTTTGTGCTTCTCCAGGCCAGGCACAGTTACACTATACTGTCTACCAGAATGGATGACGTGACACCTGTACCTTGTAGTCCTCTGTTTTATGTAACATTTCCTAGACACTAATCTACACACCTATGATTGATTGTCTCTGTGTAGTGTGTGTGATGTAAAGTGCTCTGACACTCTACACTAGTATGAGTAGCAATGGCTCTATAAAACGAATTAAACGCATCTGTGAGAGAGTGGTAATGGAGACTTGAGGGCCACTGTTAAAGAGAGGTAGTGAGGGAACCCGTAACAGAGGTGGTTATTGGGGGGCGCCTACAAACATTGTCGCGCAGGGTTCCACCAACGCTAAAGCCGGCCCTGAGTCCATCACACAAGTCTCGTTACATTTCAAGCACCTACCCCTGCGATCATCAGCTCCTACACTGACAGATAAAGCCATCCCACCTGACAGTCCAGATCAAGCATCAGAACCTGTGCCTTCAGTGTCTGAACACAATGTACCCCAACCACTTCACGCAACTCTATCTGGTCGACTAGTGCGAGCGCCTCGACGACTTATCAAAGAAATGTAATATAATTGTTATTTGTACTTTTTATTTAACAATGGGGAGATGTAGTGTTGTGCGACTATGTGTGCTAAGACCCTTGCAGTTCTAGGTGGACTCAATAGAGGAAATATGTAACTTCCTGGGAGGAGTTAAAGTGTGGTTATTGATGGGTATGAGGTAGTCAGAGAACACAACGTGATTGTATGCTGAGGAATAAAGATGTACAACCCAGAGCTCCGTGTGTGGCATATTCATTTGCATACTCCCGGGCTGGGGAGGATGCCACAGTTGGCAGCTCTGTGTTCCTCATATACCACTCCCCAGTCTTCATCTGTCTCCAGACCCTTCCCTGTCTGAACAGTTTGTGTGATTCTATTGCTGAAGGGTGGATTGATCTGACACTATTGTGATTGCCTACTATAGGTCCGAACAGGTCTAATAATGTATAATTGTCTCCATCACCCCTCTCCAATTTGTTCCTGACCTGAAATCCTAGCACATCTAGGGGAGAGGATGTGGCATACGGCCAGAGCCGCCGACTTTAGAACTGGGGACCTAGGTTTGAGTCTCGGTGTTGGCTCAACCTCCTGCGACTTTGGCAAAATCACTAAATCTCCTCATGTCTACAAAAATGTGACCTTGTGTTATTCAACTGGTGCTCGTGTAAAGCACTCCAACGCCTTCATGTCAAGTTTGCGCTATACAAAACTTCAAGAAAGGATGGGATTGTGTTGTGCTGTCAGTATTTTAGAATACCCTTTGCCCATATTTTGATCATGCATATCACTCTTAAGGCTTTTGATATGTTTGGTCATTGGACAAAGGCAATGGGGCACCTAGAGGTGAGGTGACAGAGAGGGAAAGCTGTTCTCTTTTGGTATACTGGGCATGCTCATGGTCCTTACTGTAGAGGGCAGAAGGTTTTCACAGCTAACAAGCAGCTGGGTTGGAGTGGGAGATGCCAAAACAACTCCCTTGAGCACACTGCCCTCATACAAATTGTCTTAGGAATGTAACAAGGGATCACAAATTCAAGAAGGCTGATTTTTGGACAGAATGATTCTTTATGGACTCTGATACTTTGAAGGTCTGTCAGATTCTGGACACTTTGCTAGTTTGGTTTGCTCAATCAAACATTTCAGTGGCGTAACTGGATTTTTCATCCTGTACAGTGCGCCGCGGTTGCTCTTTCGTCTATGTCACAGAGTGGTTTAGAATGGCTTCATTTGCTTTTAGGAAAGATGAGCTGTTTGCATGTTTAGATGCTTTTCCTCAAAGCTGAGTGCTGCAGTGGTCTTTCTTTCAATTTACTCACAATGCTATAGTCATAGAGCTTTGATGTTAGATTTCGAGGATTTTAAAAGTAATGCCTCTAAGAAACTGAGGGCCTCATTTATGAGGTTTTGCCGTAGGGCAGCGCAGCAGGCCTTCCTGCTGCGCTTCCCTATGGCAAAAGAAAAGGGCAGGAATGCGCCGTATCTTTTAAGATACGGCGCATTCCTGTCCTTTTCCCCTGCGCCGGCGCACAATGGGCTGCCGTGCGCCAACGCAGGCACCTTTGCACAATGGTGCAAGGGTGCCTGCGTTGCGGGGATGATTATTTTTGTACAGGAAGGGAAACCTTTCTGTACAAAAATAATCACAAGAGGCTTCCTCCTCTTTCTATGTGTGCTGCAGAATGCAGCACGCATAGAAAAAGGAAAAACGAGGAGAAATAAAGATATTTCTCCTCGTTATGTCTCCCTTACGCCTCCCCATGGGAGGCGTAAGCTTTTGGCGCTGCCTCAGATTTACGATTTCTCGTAAATCTGGGGCAGTGTCAAAAGGCCATGGATGTTGCTGGGAACGCCACCTGCAACACCCATTGCACGCCCCTTTAACGCAGAACACTGCGTTAAAGGGAACGATATTTATCAGGTAGCATTAAGCCAAAAAAGTGGCTTAATGCTACCTGATAAATATCACGCAGGCTTCTGCGTCACGGAACGTCACAAAAAGTGACGTTCCGGAGGCGCAAGGAGTCTCATAAATGAGGCCCTATGATGCTTTATTTGTACAAAGACAAAAAAGTGGCTTAATGCTACCTGATAAATATCACGCAGGCTTCTGCGTCACGGAACGTCACAAAAAGTGACGTTCCGGAGGCGCAAGGAGTCTCATAAATGAGGCCCTAAGATGCTTTATTTGTACAAAGACATATAGCCAACACAGACGCACTTCAAGCATTCCCTGGCATCCCAGAAGCAAAGAACATGAGTATTTGTGCAGTCATCGGGCTGCGTTTGACCTCTATTGACATTGTTTCCAATGGGTACCATTTTTCTACCTTATTATGTAATTAAATTCACACATACAATTTAAGTACAGTAACACATTACATTTGACATTATAATAGCATAATATAATACACTAGGGGCCTGATTACAAGTAAAGGTGCTATTTATCACACCTGGTAAATAACGATACACAGGGGTTTGCTATTTATTGGCTGCGATAAATAACACCTATTACAAGTTGTTGGGGAATAATATGCAGATTTTTAGAAAAGGGGTTTACACACGGGTTGGAATATAGCGAGCAACTCATAATCAGGCCCCAAGTGTCTCCTCCACATCAGGGCAGTCGGACTGGTCAGATGAGATATGAACACAAGTACATTAGGCGGTTTTATCAATACAGTATTTCAAAGAAGCAAACATTGGAACGAATAATCTGTGCTACAGTCAGGGAATGGTGGTCAATGTCTCTATAATTTAAAAAAAAGTCTCCTAATTTTTATAGGATTTTCTGTGGTGATTGCCCATAGATAAAAGCAATTTAACCTGAACATTACTAGGGGGAAAAGTGCACGGTGCTCCGCTACCATGAGAATGTTCATTCTATAAAATGTCTCATCTTGTGTGAAATATTACACAATTACATATAAAACAAGTAATATCTTCATGAAATCCATTTGCAAATCACTAGAGTTGATTTCATTTTTGTAATAGATAAAAGCGATTTAACCTGAATATTAGTTATTTAAAAGGAAAGTGCTCCGTGCTCCGCTACCATTAGGAGGACTTCATTCTAATAGAAATGCCCCATCTCCTGCAAAACTAATAAAACCATCTCGATAAAAAAAAAAACAATTTACAATAGACAGAAAATTAATTTAGTCTTACTTTTGCTTAAACTGAACATTAAATCCTAGACCATTTGATCCAGCGCATCAAGTCGAGAGTAAACCTTAAAAACAAATAAAATTCTATATAAACTGTAATTATAAGATTGCCTTTTTCTTAACTGCAGTAATACATTTTGTTAGAGCTATCACAATATCAAAACATTTCAACCCAAATTAATTGCCTAGTGAATATATTCTAACTAAAACTCTGTGGGGCATATTCTCAAGCCCCTATCGCCACGGGAACGTCACTTTTTCTGACGTTCCCGTGGCGATAGGGTCAGCGCCTTATTCACAAGGCAGCGTTAAGCCACTTAACGTGGCTTTAAGCCACGTTAAGTGGCTTAACGCTGCCTTGTGAATAAGGCCCCTTTCACGCTAAACTTAGCGTGAAAGGGGCGTGTAGTGGGCGTTCCACCGCAACACCCATTGAATTCGACGCTGCCACCTATTCTCAAGGGCGGCGTTAATAGGTGGCAGCACCGAACTTAAGACCAGGAAAATCCTGGACTTAAGTAGGCAAAACGAGGAGAAATGCTTTATTTCTCCTCGTTTTTGCTTTTTCCATGTGTGCTGCCTTGTGCAGCACACATGGAAAAAGCAAAATGCCATGGTTTGTTCATGTACAGGAAGGTGTCCCTTCATGTACATAAACAAACCTGTTTAAAAATGCCATTTTGTAACTTTCATGTGTGCTGCACGAAGCAGCACACATTACAAAATGGTATTTTGGGATTGTTTATGTGCAGGAAGGGGCACCTTCCCCTGCACACAGATACCCTTGCACTCTGGTGCAAGGGTGCCTGCGTTGGCGCTAAGTTTCGCAGGGGGAAACGCCAGGCTGCACCACATTCTTGAGAATAGGGTGCAGCCTCGCGTTTCCGAAGTGGCGGTGAGAGGCGTTAAGCCAAGGAGGCTAACGCCTCTCACCGCCACTTCATTGAGAATATCCCCCTGTGGCTTTTAAAAATTGGGCGAAAAATGTGTATACCTCACTTTAAAATACAATCAATTGAGCAACAAGTGAGTTACATTATATTTCACACCTAGTACGCATGGATAGAAACCCTTATTGTCACTAGCTCTACTTAGGAGAAGAGATATTCACCAAATGGGGTCTATTACTAGGCAAATCTGCAAAATTCGGCTTCTCAATCACTTATCCAAACTTTAGTAAGGTTAAGAGAATGTTCCTTCAGTTCCCAAATGTTCAATCAAATGGTTAACTGATTTCTTAGTCAGTAAATAACACCGGTCTAAAAATAGGCTTACCACCCATGCTGATTCACTAATCAAAGTTTTTACCTCCCCCATTTTCATTTGATTGTCGGGATTGAAAATATCCAGCCCGAGCTAGGAACTGGAAACAAATTTAACAATTCGGCATGAGATGCAGACTGGATGAGACTTAACATCTTTCACAATTGAGACAAACAATTTGGGGTTATTCCCGTTCTGTTCCAGAGAATGTGCAAACCTCAAGTCATGGGTTTAGCTAGCAAGTCCCACAAAGTCAAGCCTATTTGGAGTTGTAGGTTTTGTACCATTGCGTTCTGGGGAATGGAAAAATAAACTCTTAAGCTACTTCCTTTCCATGCTATCCTAGCTAACATGGTTACCAAGACATAACAACTCGGTCCCCTATAGGACTTGCTGAACAAATTTGCCTTGGGTCACCTTTAATAAACGGTCAGCTGATAACCCACCACATTGAGCATTGAATACTTTTAAACAGTGGCGGCTCGCATAGGGCGTGCTGTGGAGCGATGGGGCGGGGAGGGGAAGGGGCAGGGTGGGTGGTAGTAAACTCGGACATACGACGGAACGGAGGAACGTAATTATTACTTTCCTCCGTTCCGTCGTATGTCCGAGTTTACTACCACCCCACCCTGCCCCTCCCGCCCCACCGCCCAGCAGCACGCCCTATGCGAGTCGCCACTGCTTTTAAAGCATTAGTGGTGGACATCAATGAGGTTTTTAGGATGTTCATGTGCATGTTCCATCGCAAATATTCAGAGAAGTAGAGACCTAGGTACTTATACACCTTCACCTGCCCCAGGGGGACGTTATTAAGAAGCCATGAAATCCTCGTTGGATTTCATGAGAAGATAAGGGCTTTAGTTTTATCCAGCTGCGGCCCGTGCAAGTAAGAACGGTGGAGCAGTGGGGCAAGATTTTGGCGAACGATGACGAGGGAAAATGTATTATTTATTTAATTTTCCCTCATCGTCGTCCGTCGAAATCCCCCCTCACCCGGCCCCACCGCTCTTACCTGCACAGGCCGCATCTGCTTTTATCTATATTGACCTTAAGTATTGAATTCTCACAATAAGCATTAAGGACAAATTAATTTTTACTGCAGTCCAACAGTGGTACAAGATTGTTCGCATACATGAGACACGGAGCATGATAACCTCCAATTTTGGGGAAGAAAGAATTAGAGAGTGCAAGGTTGGAAGGAAGATCAGGAACAAATAAACTAAAAAGTAAGGGGGCTAAAACACATCTCTGTTGAAGCCCATTTTTGACGGGGGTTTATCAGGCAGGATTACATTTCCATTTAGGTCCACTTTCACCCAATTTTGTGAATGGAGCACTGGAATCATAAGCAGGAGGTCATGAGGGTTTTAAAGATCCTTTTATTTATTCTATAGTGTTATGCAGTCTGCCAGATCAAATGCAGCTCAAAAGTCGAAACAGCATAATTTGCCAATGGTGAGTACCAGCTGACTCGCCACCAACCAAATAGCTAGACAGTGGTCCACTGTGGAGTGATTTTCCCTTAAGGACCCTGTTCTGTCAGAATAATGCCTGCTCCAAAAGCCCAATTTTTAAAAATGTAATAAGAGAATTTTAGGGTAGATCTTAGAAGCGTGTCTAACAAAGAAATAAAATGGTGAATGGAGGGTTCCCTTTCTTATGAATTAGTATTATAATAGCCCCTCGCCCCAAGTTGGGCAGATGACCCATTTAAAAAAGGGGCTAAGAAGATTTGCCTACCATAGTGGGTTTGCCTTAAATGGTGCGCTAGAAGAATCTAGACCGCCGGTATAGGAAGGTTTCACTTTGTCATTTAAATCAGCAACACCCATCACCTCCTAGGTGCTTACAAGCAAGGAAGGGACTGCCAGTTTTGGATCAGATGTAGTTTCAACTATGGGGCACAAACATCCACATAAATGCGCAATATAACCTGCTCATCAGGATTCGCTCACCTGAGCCTCGAGATTAGTTGGAGAGACTGTTATTTCCAAGTTAACTAGCCTCCCAAATGGTGCAGAAACAGAATATCGAGTACAAAATATCAAGTTGCCCACATGCCCCCCACCCAGTGAACCCTTCCCAGCTCTCCCACCCCGATGCCCTACCCTGGAGAACCCACCCTGTGTTATCCTGGACTAGCTGTTAGTCCTAGCTGCTTCACCCGGAGGTTACCCGCCTCCAAAAACTCTCTATTCATGCGGAAGCCATACTATAACACATTAGATAAGTGCCTGCCCCTCCTTTTTTTTCTATTATTATTTTTTGTGTTTCCATTCTTTTATTTATGTATTAAATTAATTACTTATCTATTTATCCATTTTTTTTCCTTCTATTTTGTGGTATTTGTAAACGCCCCCAAAACGTGTCCCCCTCTGGCCTCCAATAATAACTAGTCGGCTTAAGCCTGCCGCCAGAGAAAGAGCTAATATAGTGATATTAAATGTTGCCTTTCCTCATGCTCTCTAAGAGCTCATCAGCCTCCTGTTTTGACCTTACATTATGCATTTTATTTTTATGCATAATTCTTAGGGATGCTGGAAACTTAAGTTGGGCGACCGCCCCCAATTCTTTAAAGTCCTCCAGTTTTCTCCCCAGCCCCCCCCCTTGCCTGTCTAGGGTAACTCTAGCTAGGTCGGACCGTATTTCAAACGAGAAGTCTCTCCCTTTCAACGATTTGGATTTCAGGGCCATATTCAGAATTTTTTCTTTTAAAGAATACGTATGGAAATTCAGGAGGATCTTCCGGGGTTTAGTTTTATTAGGGTTCCTCCTAAAAGGGTCTCTGTGCACCCTTTGTATGTCTTTTTACTTCACTTCACTCATTACTTTATTTATAGGTCACCTAGGAGTGGTACACACAGGGCTGGTCCCTATGTGGTCCTGAAGAAGAGCTGTGGGGAGGCTTGAAACATGTCGACTTACGCTAGGGATGCCTAACTCATCACGGTTACGTTTTTCCTAGTAGTTACCCCAGTTTTTAAACATATCAACTAGGAGCAAGAATAAAGTTATTCGCCCACTAGTTAGGTATTTTTAACCCATTTTTTCCACTCCACATCACTGCACCACACATTTATTACACGCAAGTGCTCCTACGTAATTCCGTCAGTCGTAGCATGCCTCAATTCGCAGCGGATTGAGAGGACCCCAATGATGAAGCATGTCACCAAGGGGAAACCCTGGTGAGTGAGGGGACTATAAAAAGAAAGTTTTCTTTACCATCAGTAGACATTCCCACTCTACCTTAGTGGAAGTCTTTTATCTCCCTTAGCTAGGTTTCAATTTCAGTTTTTCTGTTTTTTTTGTGTTCATTGCTGTAGAAGGAGGGTGAACCTAGTAGAAACCTCTGTCTCCCCCTGTTTTCTGATTTTGTTATACGCAGCGCGCAGCTGTGGGAGTGATCCTTACCCCTATACACTCGACAACCACACATTTTTAGCAGCATGACTGAAGTCACGGGCCTCACCTTCACAGAAGAGGAGGTAGAAAGAGTAATCTCATCTATGCTACCATTAGCAGAGACACCAAACAGGGACACCAATGAAGCAAGCCAATGTTGGGACAAACTGACGGAATTGAAAAGGAACAAAATAAAAACCATGATTCATGGTATTATGTTGACGGAATACCTCAGAGCCAATACAGCGCCACGAGGTTTGATTGTATGGAATGAACCGTTCATTTTTCAGCAAGACAAATCGTTCAAGAAAGACTGGTCACTCATCTCGTGGCACTGTACCAGAGATTGGTTAGTGCTAATCATCAAGACAGCATCACGCTTGTCCCAGGACATGAAGAAGGAGATACACACCCTGGAAGTCCGTTTAAAATCTTATCAAACAGTCACGGAACTGGAAAAAAGACTAGAAGAACTGAATAAAACAATGACGGATTTCGAGGTGAGTTTAAAGGATACAAAGTACCAGAAATTCAAAAAAGATCAAAAAACCTTCTCACATCATAAAGTCTACCCGTATACCAGGGAAGATTACAACCCTTCCAGGAGAAACCCAGGATATAACACGGACACAGACATCTCGGACACCGGCTCAGACAACTCAGATTCAGGATACAGTTGCAACAATACCAACAGAAGCCAACGTAACCGGAATGGATGAATGAGAAACAGGGGTGGACAGGGGTATGGTTGGCCTCCTTTCCAAGGGCCACTACCTTACAACATCTCCCCACCATTTTTCTATGGACCCCCACATTTTCAGCAAACACCATACCAACAACAACCTTACCCTTACTGGGAACAAGTACAACAACAGGAACAACCAGGCCAGTCTTTTTTAAGAAGAGGCAAAGGACCACAAAAAGGCAGGACCAGAAGAGGACAGCAGGTGCAATGGGCACAACCTCTTTAGTCCACGAGGATGAATACGAGGAGCATGGGCCCTCCGAACAACCCTTCAACCAGCAACTACAAAGTCTAGTTATAAACTTGTCAGATGCCATCCTGACACCAACCCAACAAACAGTGCTGGAAAAGGGGCTCGGTTTTGTGCCTACACCCAATATGGACAAATTTATACTCTGCTGCGAACTAAACAAATTCATTCGCAAGATCAAACTGCAGGTATACTTCAAAGACAAACCACCAATGACGACCCGTGGGAGTGACACAGGTCTACACCGAAAATCAAATTTCACCCCACCGTCGACCAACCTTCCAGTAGAACTACTAGCCTTTGAAAAGGCCGTTCTCAACAAAAGTGAGTGAAATAGACGCCAAGAAGATAAAAATTTTCCACAACACCAGCAAGAAGGAACAGGAAGCAATTCAACTACTGGCAAATGACAAGAAAATAACAATCAAACCGGCAGACAAAGGTGGAGCAATTGTGCTCCAGAACACAGTTGCTTACCGCAACGAATGTTTGAGACTCTTGGCCGACGAGAGGAACTACATACGAATAAGAGAGGACCCAACAGAACGCCTACGCATTGAGATCGCCAATTTGGTTGAAGAGTCTACAGCACATGATTGGATAATGAAAAAAGAAGGAGATTTTTGGGAAAATACTAACCCCACAACCCCGTACTTCTACACAATACCGAAGATACACAAGTCTTTGGAGAAACCACCAGGAAGACCAATAGTCTCCGGAATCGGATCTATTCTGGAACCGCTCTCCAAGTTTTCAGACGCCTTTCTGCGTCCGCTCATACAGGGAACAGACACCTACCTTCAAGACACCAAGGCAGTATTATGCCTCCTCCAGGATTTACACTTCAACCCTACTACAAGTATTCTGATTGGCTTAGATGTGGAGAGCCTCTACACTAGTCTCCCCACAAGGAGACCTTGGACATAATAGAAGAGGTCCTTTTTGAACACCAGTGGCCTTATCAGACACCGAGGCATGTGGTCCTGGAGTGCTGTAGACTAGCTTTGACCGAAAACTTTTTTCGGTTTGAGGAGACACTATTCCGCCAGCAACACGGGACCAGCATGGGCAACACTTTTGCCCCAAGTGTAGCAGGGCTTTATGTACATCATCTTGAGAAGCATAAGATACTGAACAACTTCAACCCACACAAGAACCACATACTAAGGTGGAAGAGATACATCGACGATGTGTTACTCATTTGGGAAGGAAATGAGTCTGAAGCCACGGAATTCATCACCTGGCTTAACCTGCAAGATCCTTTTCTAAAATTTACGTACACAATGAGCAAGACACAGCTGGTTTTTCTGGATCTGAACATTTTCGCAGTTGATGGCATACTTAAGACAACTACTCATTTCAAGCCAACTGCAAAGAACTATCTGTTAATTTAAGACAGTTTCCACCCGAGACAACTGAAAGAGAACCTCCCATTCAGACAGTTCCTCTGTCTCCGGAGAAACTGTACTGAGAAAGAGGACTATAACATCCAAGCCAAAGAACTATCAGAGAAACTAATTGCGAGAAAATATCCCCGACATCTAATATCCAAGGCAAAAAAGAGAGCTGCTAATAACCACAGAGAGGCGCTCCTCGAAACACACTGTAAGGATGAAACTGAAAAAAACAAGAGGACAATTTGCATCACCACGTTCAATGTAGCATCAGATCGTGTATCAAAGATAGTAAAAAAACACTGGCGCACCCTGAATACTGGGAACCTGGATATACAGAGACCAATGTTCTCCCACAGGAAGGGAAAGAACCTGCGAGACATTCTGGTACATACGCGCCCAAAATCAATAACGGACACTGATGGAGCACAACGAGTACTCCACACACTACCGGGTGGACACCACCCTTGCAGTAATTGCAGTGTTTGCCACCTAACATCACCAACCAAAAAGGTGTTTTTCAATAACAACATGACATTGGAACTGCGAAAATTCACTAATTGCAACACTGCAGGGGTGGTGTATATGATTACCTGTACCTGCAACCTCCACTACGTGGGTATGACCACTAGGAAGGTTAGCACCAGAATAGTGGAACACCGCAGTAACATCAGGTGTAAGCGAGCCACCACTAAAATGACAACGCATTTCATTGAGAAACAACATACCCCTAATGATCTGAGATGGGTAGTGTTGGAGCACCTGAAACATGTAGACAACCTAGAAAACAGGCTGCTCGAGAAGGAACAACGGTGGGTGTTTAAACTTCGTACTGACACCCAAGGTTTAAACGATAACATCCCTTGGGGTCAATTTACCACGTGAACCGACTACAATCTCTAGTTAACTAACACTGATGCATCCTTGACATGACACCGACACTTGCAGAGGATTGACCATGTTGGCCATCTCCGATTTTTCCAATCATGACTAACCATGAGCTCTGTTAATTCATAACAATCTTTTAACCCCTCATCCAACAGAGTGACAGGGATTTGATTTGAACGAGTTGGCGTACCCTTCTCGCAATCACAAGGTAACATCTTGGTATCCATAAAAATAATCGCTATTGAACTGAGTCCCGCTCACCATCTAGGCGAGACTACTTCGTATGCCAAATCCGTCATTTATATTTATATTTATTTCCTAACATGGCCTCAATTCTTATTTTACACCTTTATATTTCCCACTTTTTTACGTAGAATCGACAATGTCTATCTATACTCCCAATATGGCCGCCGTTTTTGCCATCTCCGGTGGCCATTTTAAGTCTGCGCCGCCCTAGTCAATACCATAATGACTGGGCGGATGCGGAAGTATATTTAGAAGCACCCGTGGAGACACGCGTTAATATGCGGTCTCCAGGGGAGCGATTAGGTGCATTACCGGCGAGGTGCGCTCTGATGAAGTAAGTGCCATTGACTCTTTCCTTTACAGCGGAGGCATCATTCGGCGGTTTTTCGACCGCATGAAGGCATCGGGCAACCCCCGTATTTCACAGCGTTTTTTACAGGGTCTACTAATAATCACACATTTGTGACCATTACCTTTACAGAGTGTGACTACGAGCCCCTCAACCCCTACAGACCATGCGGCACATTTGAGCCTTATATTAAGTATGTGACTTTATATGTACATGTTCGTTATGTGGTGTTGTGTGTCACGTGGTTTATGTTTTGTAAATAGCACTGAATCACCATCTCCATCGGAGACACTTTGTTTTTCTTCCATATAGCACGACGGAACACGAGGTAGTTATAAAACTACACACACCATAGAGGAGCATTTATAGTAATTAGTATGACGACTATAACTATTATGTCTACCAGCATCCTGGGAGACAAGTGTGTACTCTAACAGTGTTCTGTTTTATCTTTCTACAGATACTACGTACCATTGAGTTATTCGTATGTATTGTTAGTGCACGCCCAGTAGGTGCAGCACCTTTTTACTTCACTTCACTCATTACCTTATTTATAGGTCACCTAGGAGTGGTACACACAGGGCTGGTCCTTGTGTGGTCCTGAAGAAGAGCTGTGGGGAGGCTCGAAACATGTCGACTTACGCTAGGGATGCCTAACTCATCACGGTTACGTTTTTCCTAGTAGTTACCCCAGTTTTTAAACATATCAACTAGGAGCAAGAATAAAGTTATTCGCCCACTAGTTTGGTATTTTTAACCCATTTTTTCCACTCCACATCACTGCACCACACATTTATTACATGCAAGTGCTCCTACATAATTCCGTCAGTTGTAGCACGCCTCAATCCGCAGCGGATTGAGAGGACCCCAATGATGAAGCATGTCACCAAGGGGAAACCCTGGTGAGTGAGGGGACTATAAAAAGAAAGTTTTCTTTCCCATCAGTAGACATTCCCACTCTACCTGAGTGGAAGTCTTTTATCTCCCTTAGCTAGGTTCCAATTTCCGGTTTTCCGGTTTTTTTGTGTTCATTACTGTAGAAGGAGGGTGAACATAGTAGAAACCTCTGCCTCCCCCTGTTTTCTGATTTTGACCTTACATTATGCATTTTATTTGTATGCATAATTCTTAGGGATGCTGGAAACTTAAGTTGGGCGACCGCCCCCAATTGTTTAAAGTCCTCCAGTTTTCTCCCCAGCTCCCATTGCCTGTCTAGGGTAACTCTAGCTAGGTCGGACCGTATTTCAAACGAGAAGTCTCTCCCTTTCAACGATTTGGATTTCAGGGCCATATTCAGAATTTTTTCTTTTAGAGAATACGTATGGAAATTCAGGAGGATTTTCCGGGGTTTAGTTTTATTAGGGCTCCTCCTAAAAGGGTCTCTGTGCACCCTTTGTATGTCTTTCTTTATCTCTTCCTTGGTCTCATCCAACTGTAACGTTTCTTTCAATAATATGACCATGAAAGATTTTAAGTCCTCTCCTTCTTTTCCCTCTGGGACATTCAGTATACGAAGATTACTTCTCCTGGATTTATTTTCAAGTTGTTCTAGCTTGTCCCAAACCTCCTGTTCTTCTTTTTTCAAGGCCAATTTATCAGTTTTGACAATACACAGTTCATCTTTCAATTCTCCTACAGAATTTTCAAGGGTCTCAGTTCTTAAATTTAGAAGATTTATCTCCCTTTCCAGTGATTCGCAGAAACTCCTAATCTCGCCCTCATTAGATTCAGAGACTGCAAACCCCTTTTTAATGTCTTCCGAAAGGGTGTGGAACAGCGCTTCTATGGCTGTTAACGAAATCCCTGTGAAGTCGCTAGAAGCTGCTTCAACTCTAGCTAGCTCATCTCTCCCCCTTTGATCGGGAGGAGAGGAGATCCCGGGAGCCACAGTTTCACCCTGTCCCCCAGCAGGCATCTGCTCCTGGCCATTCATGGGATTAAGTAAGGAAGAGTCCTCCAGAGCTGCCGTTTGCTCTATGTTGCGGTCTATATGGGGCTGGTTTCCCTGCTTATTTCCTAAATTCTTCTCCCTGCCTTATGATGTCAATCACTGAAGGCTGAATCTTGAAATAGGTTCTCAAAGAGGGGGTGATTTTTAATTTGTTGTCACCCAATTTCCCCCTGCTAAATTTATTGCCAGCTTTAATGCTCTGACTTTTAACCTCGTAGCGCAAGAAAGCGCAAGGATTTCCCTCTTCAAGGCTCTGTGCTGCTTCTTGGGTGGAGGATGGAAGGAAAAAGCCCTTTTTCTTCCCCCTACTGGCTGTTATCTCTCTCCCCGGGGTCTGCCTTTTCTCTCTGGCCACCATTTTTGGGGGCCTCTGGGAAACCCCCCTGCTCCCTTTACCTTCACTCGCGAGGGCTGGATCACTGTTTTCCTCTGTAATTAGCTGAGAAGAGCTCAGGGGTTCCTGCTCTTCTTTATTCCCACGAATCTTCACCGCTGCTTTGTGTGCTCCGTGTGCTGCTCCCTCCTCCACCACCAAGCATGCAGAACGCATGCTGCCGCTGCCTCAGCTGCCCCGGAGGAGACCGTGCACCGCCGCTCTGCGGCCCCTCCTCAGCTCCAGGGCGGCTTCCTCCCAGCGGGTGCTGGCGAGAAGGACAACAGAATCGCGAACCGCCGTAGTAGGCAACGCGCTGTGACACATATCCAGGGGGGCAATGAAAAAGTATTTATGTTTTTCCACGGGCAGGGTTTTTTTCACTCTTCAGCGCTTCCAACGCTCATTTGCAAGAGCGGGCGCCTCCGGTGAGCAAGCAGCCAGCTTCAGGCGGCCGCCATGCTCTCTGCCGATTCACTTTAGTTAAGATATCTATTCCAGTTGGGAATGCAGTGGTCTGGATTCTTTCTTTTTCAACTCCGCCTCAATCCATCCCAAACCCAAAAGCATTTTTACTTAGAGAATGATTCAGCTGTTATCGTGGAACGTCAATGATCTGCGTGTTAAACAAAGAAGGGCCAGGATTTTGCAATAAATCAGAGATTCTCCAGCACAAGTTATTATCTTGCAAGAAACCCACTTGACAAAAATTGAATCTACCACTATCTTTAAGAATCTAAAATGGGTTGAGCATATGGTCTGTACTGATCAGAATGCCAATGTCAGAGGGGTGACCATTCTAATTAAAAAACAACTTAAGGCCCGTGTAATAAAGTCGCTAGTCGACACGTGTGGCAGGTGGGTTATCTCAAAGGTAATGATAATGGGCAATTTTATAACTTTGATAGGGTTTTATGGTCCAAACCATGATGACCCTGACCCTTTAAAAACTATCTTTACCAACTTGTTGGATTTTTCAGACCCTGTGATTATGGCTGGAGATTTCAATATTGTGCTAGATCCTAAATTAGAAAAATCACCAAATAGTAGGGCTGTGGTAGCGTCTAAATCTCGCACTTATCTACATTCAATGATGAAGCAGATGGGTCTTAGTGATGTTTGGAGAGAGAGATTGGGCTCACAAATTGGTGCTTCCTATTATAACGGAAAGTATGGTCACAAATCTAGGATTGATTTTGCCCTGATCAGTTTTAGCTTGAGGGGAAAGTACAGGATGTCGGGTACTTGACGCCCCACTTATCTGACCACTCAGGGATGTATCTCGATTTAGATCTGGAGAGTAGGAAGTCAGGTAGAGTTTGGACTTTTGGACCGAACACTGTTTCAGGATTCAGAGGATATGGGCCATCTGAGCCTCGAAACCAAGGAATGTTTAGGGCATAACATTGGTTCTGCTTTGGCCTCTATAGTGTGGGACTGTTTGAAGGCCTTTCTGAGGGGGAAGATTACTAGCAGACTGTGTTTCAGAAACAGGCAGTATAGGGAGGAGATAGCTCAAATCGAAACAAATATGAAGATCATCGAAGCAAGCATGAGTAATGCAGAGGAAGTAGAGGAAAGGCAGGAAAGTAAGGTCAAAATGGTGAAGTTAAAAGAACAGTTGGATACAACTCTTCAGATGAGGGACCAAAAGCGATGGGAAGCGAGTAAGTTGGCCCATTTTGAGTACGGAGAGGGGGCAGGGAGATTACTGGCCTGGAAAGCAAAGTCAGACAGAACTCGGAATCTGATAAGAGTAATTGAAGATGGGGGTAAAACTAGATTGACCACCGATGAGGAAATAGAGGGCGCCTTCCATGACTATTTTCAGCAATTATATCTGGAAGATAGGCTGATTAATAAATCTGAAGCTGAGGAATGGTTGAATGAGATCACACTCATTCCTCTGGATATATCGCAACAACAACTCCTAGATCAGGAAATTACGCAGGATGGAGTTAAGAGGGTGATCTCTTTAGGCAAGGGGGGTAAGGCGGCGGGCCCAGATGGTCTACCCACGGAGCTCTATAAAAGCTTGGGGGTGGTCCTAGTTCCAACAGTGACCCAGCTCTTTAATGACATCTTAAGGGATGATAAAAAATTGGCAGATTCCTGGGGTGAGGCGACTATCACCTTAATATTAAAACCAGGAAAAAAATCCAGCAAGCAGTGAGTCTTATAGGCCCATATCGCTGCTAAATGTAGATTATAAGATCTTCGCCAAGGTCCTAGCTGACAGGTTAAGCAAAGTAGCTGGCGATATATTACATCTCGACCAAAAGGGTTTTGTTAAGGGGAGAAATCTTTACGAACTCACATATGATTTAATAGGCGCAATTGATCTAGCCACAACGCACTCGCTCCCCTTTGCTGCAATGACTCTCGATGCTACAAAGGCCTTTGACAGAGTTAACTGGGTGTACTTGGAGGCCGTAATGGAGAGGTATAATATTGGTGAGATATTTCACAGAGCAGTCAAGTTGATATATCTGAGCCCATCTGCAAGGTTGCTGGTCAATGGCAACCTAACAAGGCCTTTAAAGATTACTAGGGGCACCAGGCAGGGTTGTTCCTTATCTCCCCTTCTCTTTAATTTGTACATCGAGCCTTTTGCTCAGAAACGTAAAGATGAGGCAGGAATCTTACCATTCAAGCATGAAGGATGGGAGAGAAAAGTGGCCCTTTATGCGGATGATATATTGATTCTTACCTCAGATCTCTCAACAGCTCAACCTGCCGTGATAAAACATGCTGAGGATTTTGGTAGGATATCGGGATATGAGATCAACGTGGGAAAAACAGAGATCATGTCTTGGAATTTGAATGGGAGCCAACATCAGACCAAAGAGAAATGAGGTATCTAGGGCTAAAAATAGTACAAGATATCGATGAAATCACAGGGGCCAATATGTCCAACATAACTAGGGAATGCACGCGGCTCATGAAGAGCTGGGCCCATCTCCCCCTGACAATCTTTGGTAGGATAAACTTGGTTAAAATGATGGTTTTGCCAAAAATTTCCTCCCTTTTTAATGCCATTCCATTGTATTTCTGTAAACCTGCCATTGATAAACTTCAACAGGCTATAAACTCCTTTATTTGGGCCTATAAGGGAACCAGAATTGCCTGGAAGAAGCTGAGACGCAGAAGGGAGAAGGGTGGGCTATGTCTTCCAGACTTACAGTATTATGCCTGGGCATTCCAACTGTCCCACTCAAGGATGTTGGTGTAGTGTAGCTCCTATTTCCCTAATAGGCTCTGCACATTGGAATAATATACCCTATAGGTTTGACATAGGACTGAGGTCGGTATGTCCCTATCGAGTATATTAAACTTAATTACTTGTGCCAGCTAGCTCAGAGGCCACTAGAAACTCCTTGATTAACAAGAAGGGAGTAGTTTCTGGCAGCCGCAAAACATGACCACTTTGTTTCCCTTTAGAATCAGAACGTGTCCCAGAGTCATGGAAAC
Source organism: Calotriton arnoldi (assembly GCA_963921515.1). Lineage (NCBI taxonomy): Eukaryota > Metazoa > Chordata > Amphibia > Caudata > Salamandridae > Calotriton > Calotriton arnoldi. The sequence goes on from CAWUFW010015279.1 coordinate 294,409, forward strand.
AATAGATAACTATTTCACTCAGCTCACTCGTGCATACTTAGTTTTCCTCAAAGTTACACAGAAAGAATAGACGGGCGTTTCAATAAAAGATTTATTGAACAGTCTTGTTTCTCGTGTAAGTAAAATGTGCTGTTACGATCACAAGACAGTATGCAAGATAAATAATGTACAGCGTAAGCAGTAGAAATAAATAATACTGCACTAGCATGATCTTTAGTAGATATTCATTTACATAAATAACATAGACTAAAAATGCGAGTACTCATATGATGCGTTTTTCAAGCTAGTTCTACCCCAATGTACCTAACTTAACCTAGGTGTAGGGAGAGGTATGAAGTAGGTGAAGTATTCCTTACTATGGTATACTAAGAGTATGTTACGCTCAGTATGCCTAGTATGCCAAGAGTCCCTCTAGGTATCTAGTCAAGCTCCATACCTTGAGAATGAGAGAGGTGGGAATCTCTTGCCAGACTCGAACTCCAACACCCCGCGAGGGAAGTCAGATCACTGGAAGCTGGACTCTCTGCGTGCAGGTATGACAGCGTCTTCTCAGTGCGTCAGGCCGGGAAACGGGCTCCTCTGAAGTCGAGGTCTCCTCTGATTTACAGAGGCTAGGGAAGGTATATTTATACCTGAGAGGTACCTCAGAATGTTAGCATTGACGTGAATCAGACAGCGGAAGACGTCATGAATGAACCCCTAAGGTAAAACGGTTCATGCATAATAGATGAGTCCTTGAAGAAATCAATAGTCCTGTGCTAGGGAAACTCCCGAAGCCTAAGGGTCTGTTCTTCAAGAACTCGTTGTGACGTTAGGGTGGACGGATGTCTGAGACCATGCCTGTATTTGGAGTGCACGGTTTAATGCCTAAATAAGGACTGGGATTTCATGCCTATATAAGGGCAGGGCGAATTGTGCCTATATAAGGACATGATACAGGAAAACCTATATACGGACACCCTAAGAGGAATACAACACCCACTCCACTTTCGTGTGTACGATAATAATAAAATGCTAAACATTTAAAATGCTAAACACCAAATGGAGTATCGCATATTTAAAAAATATTTCTTAAAAGCATTAAAAAACATATTAAATTGCAAAAGGTACTGTACATATTAAGCATTGCTATTCATTTCAGGCATATATTTTGAAATTAAATGCAAATTTTGAATGAAATTAGCAGTAATATTTACATTTGACAGAAGATGATCGATAAGTTTGTTCAAAAATAAAAGTCATTTCATGTCATTAATGATTCTTGTAGACAAATAAGATGACAAAATGTCTGAGGAAGTACCGCGAAGTCTGTACTATCAGGCTAGTTCTACTTCAAGCAGATTGAATTGCCATTTAGTTCGAAAAAATGGGAAAAAGTTCCATTTTGGGAAGAGTTCCAAGTTTTTGAAATATGAAGGCCAAATTTTACTGTGTCTCTGGTACAGTGTGGGTTGATTCTGAGTCAGTGTACGGGTCTGGTGTAAACATGAGATCATCTATTTCTGTAGACAAAATATCGTCCACTGAAGTTGGTGTCAGTTGGAACACCTCGTGTAGTAGATTAATTGCACAGAGATGTGAAGCATCGCTCTCAGCATAGGAGGCCGCAGCAATGTTCGCGTCCGTTGTTACCTGTGTGCCTGTAGATCCATCTCGTACCTCAGCAGCAGCCGGAAGCGACTGTGAGATCTCAATGAATGCCGTCATCAGAATGGGTAGCCTCTGGGGACAACACATAGCATGGGCCGTAATCGGGTCCAGCAGAGTATCGACATCCGTTGGCGTTGCTGATGGAAATGTTAGACATGTGTCTAACACGCATTCTTCACCGCATAGCAGGCATCGTAGGACAGGTAAGATGCAATCTTGCCAGATTGGTCTGAATGACAGGAACAACGTGGTATTCAGGTCCCGTAGACGAGTCATGCCCAAAAGCTGTACTATTCGCTCACAGCACTTTCGTTCAAGGAGAGCTTTCTCCATTTCGCTCGGAGTGATGTCGGCGAATAGGCTGGCCATAGCGTAATAGCAGGAAGAGAAATAGAATTCCGGCAACAAGTGCTAGAATTAATGGTATGCCACCAAACACCGAATGTGCAAAGTTCGGGATGATTCTGAGTATTGCCTGGAAAGGTGCTAACAGACCGGAACAGATTCTCTTAAATACATGTACAATTCCGCTTGTATCTGACATGTTAAAGATACGTCCTATCATTTCCACGAAATGTATAGGGCAGTTTGTACGTATTAAAGTCTGTATCTCAGCCGAAGTCCTTGCTACTTGTAGATCATAGGTTTCTTTGGCCGAGGTCAAAGGCACTGTTTGTTGCAAAAGCATGGCTTTCATTCTGCTTAAAGTATCAAATCTTATAAAAGAGACGTTCAGCGAAGGCCACCAAGGCGACTCCCTGACTGTGTCTTTTGGGGCAAACAATACTTGCATACAGCAAGTGACCCTGGAGTTGACCGTTACTAGATATGGGATGCCTGGCAACATGCCGCAGCAACTCTGATCATTCAACATGAGATAACTCCCATTAGAAAGTTGTCCAAACGTTGGATTAATCACAGCAGCGGGTGTACCCTGCTGATGGCAAGACAAATTTGCCACAGAACCATTGCAAGCCCCGTGTAAAGAAATGTCCTGACATATAAGTGAACCGCTCAGTGCACTTTTACAGTGTGTACCGCTCAAAAACACTTCACGATCCCCACTCCAACATCTATATGTATACGGTAAATTCCAAGATGTCTTAATGTATTCCTTACCCAACCTTTCATATTTGCCCGCTTGCATCTGTTTGAGGCAATACTGAAACTGAAAAGTAGTCACAGGTAGCGTTATTTTGCCATGAATGAGCCATTCTGTAGCTGGCTTTTCTGCCACTGTGAATGGTAACCTTTCCAGTTTTTCAATGCTCAGCACTGTATACTTTGCTCCTCTTTGTGCCAGTTCGATCTGTTTATCAGTTAGATTGTATTCTGCAAACAGAGCTGACGTGTTGATGAAACGCAAAGGCACATAGCCCGCACGCAAAGATTGCAGCGTCCAGCTTAATAACACAATAGAACGTAATTGAGATTGGCCTTGCTGTAACATTGCCAAATCTTGTTCTAGTATGTCGATAGCAGAGGATACAATGCCGTCCAATGAATATATTCTGGAGGACAAAGTTGTTAACCCATTGTCGACCACAGTGAGTGTTTTCTCTAAATGAATACGATCAAGTTCACGTATTCGTTCTGCGGCCTCCATCTGTGACACTTTCCAGGCTTCATTATAAGCAGCATAGATGCCGGCATATATGAAATGTTTTTGACGCGGTTTTCTTGGTCCAAGCAAGAATTCCCTAAGGTCTGCGTCGTTTTTAAGTAAGGATAAGTGTTGTTTCACATCCTGTAGTGTAGATTTCTGCAGCCAATCGAGGCATAATTTTCCTACACTGTATGTTGTTACTACCCCCGGATGCTGTCTTTGGACATATCTTGGGTCTGGCCTATGAATAGTAAAGCCCTGAGTTTTATTCAGGAATCTTTCCTGACAGTTGTTCGTGTCTGTGGGCCAGATCAACCATTTTTTCCAATCAGGATTAGATCTGTTGAGTTGTAGTATTTTGTCAACTGTCACCGCTGCCTGTGTATTGTTATCACTTGCAGGTGTTGGTACAGAAGGTGTTTTCATCTCTGTGATCTTGGCTAGTCCAAGACAAGATGTTTGTTGGACGGTTTCATTCAAAAACATTATTTGTTCAGGGATGATACATGCTCTAAATAAAGCTTCTATCCCCTGCACTTGCCAATCTTTAGTACCCCACACAGTTTGTGTGTCTATTGTGTCTTTCCATAAGTCGAAACCCTGTCTAGACAGTTGGGCAATAAATGCTGCAGAGTAAATCTGTTTTGTATTTGTTAACATAATTTTCAGTCCTGTTTTGTTTACATTTTTATAGAAAAACGTTTCTGGATCAGATGTATTGTAACCTGAAAAATATGGAAACTTGTTAGCAAATGTTTTTGAACTACCTTGTGGTGGTGTAGGGCAATGCTCCCATTGGTTAAACATAAACACATTTCTAGGGTATGCAGATTTATGCAAATAATGATGACCATAGTGGTTATAGCAATACAGCTGTTCATAGTCTGATGAACTCTCTAAATATTCATTTTTAGAAAATGCAGCAGATTTTTCTAGGTCAAACATTATGTCATTAACAGTCTCAAAGTCCCAATCATCAGAATAGGTACTGGACGAAATTAGATCACTTAGTGAAATTTTAAATAAATGTGGAATGTTCAATTTTTCCGTCGGGCCAAAGATATCAAAATCTGTTTTGTCCCACACTATACCATCCTGTATAGGAACGGCTGTGATGTTAACTGATGACAAGTCTCTTGCTTCACGATGGGAAGATTTATGTGGTTTCAAAAGTACGTTCACATCTTTTCCTTCAGTGTTCACATGGATGTATCTGCCACTTATAAGCACGCTCACAGTTGTAACCAAAGCTAGCCAGAGCAGGAAAACAAATAGTCCAGATATAATCCAGAGTTCAATCCATGGTGAAACCAGATAAGTCTTTTTCATAAAGTGAAGAAAGTCTTGTACTTGCTGCTTGAGTTTGAATGATGCTGGCGTCGTTTCAGGTTCACTCGGATCTTCTGAGAACGTATCAAAGTTAATGAAATAGCCAGAAGCAGTTCTGTCAATTGTTGGAATTGCATCAGGATTTGTAGAAATCGCTGGAACCAGTTGATCACTCGCTACATTGGTGTAGACAGGTGTATTTGGACGAACTGTTACTTGATTTTCAAGAGGGATGAGTTCCATTGCATTGTTGCCTGGTCCTTCATCTGTTACAGCTGAATTTTCGATTGTTATCAGTCTTTCAGTCTGAACCTCTTGGATAGTAGCGAGAGGAGTGCGTCTGCTACTAGGTTGGAGTCCACGAGGCCTACTATTTAGTATTGGCCACATACTGTGGTTTGATGAGGTCAATGGACACAAATCTTTTCTCCTTTCTTCCAGCAAGGGGCGGCAGAAGTACTGTTCTTGTTCCTTGAACTGCTAGGACAGGTACTGGTTGTCTGTAAGAAGGTCCAAATTCCTTCTTGTCCGCAATCTTTTCTCTGACTAGATCCCCAACTTTTGGAATCCAGACAGGCCTTGCTGGGACCGCCGGTTTTTCCCCAGTGGTGGTTGGCTGCAGGAATACGTTGCTTTGTTTTGATCTCTGTTCATTGCGTTCCTGTAAAACAGCCAAACGTTCTTTGATATCAAACGGTTTATTTTCCACCACTGTGCCTACGTGATCGAGATCTGGTACCCACATTCTTGTCCCAAATAGGACCTCATATGGAGTGACTCCCCGTAGAGAACTTCTTGGCAGGTTATTTAATGAGCGTTGGACCCCATGAAGATGTTTGACCCACCCATCACCCGAACCTAATACCCTAGCTGTTATAGACTGCTTTATGTCCCGGTTTTTCCTTTCCACTACCGAATTTCCCTCAGGATGGAATGGAGAGGAGTACCGCAATGCAACGCCCAGACTGGCCATGGCTTCTTTGTAAGCCCGAGAGCTAAACGCGGGGTCCTGGTCAGAATGTAGCGTGCCTATTGCGTATGTGCCGATAAAGACTCGCAAATCTTTTATAACAGTTCAAGCGTCATCCGAGCGCTGAGGCCATATCCATAGGAACCTTGATTCAGTATTTGTGGGATTGCATTTGTCCAGAAGGACGCATGCGCGTAGATAGTCTAATGCTGTCTAACAGTGGTGTCTGTACTGGGCGGCTACATTCGTAGCATGGTGTCTGGTGGCTTTCTCGCTGTAATTTACAGTCTATGCAGTTATTGATGAAGATGTGGATTTCTGTATTCATCCCAGGCCACCAGTACATCTCTTTTAACGTCAAGATTGTTTTAGAGATCCCTTGATAGACTGCTTTATGTCCCGGTTTTTCCTTTCCACTACCGAATTTCCCTCAGGATGGAATGGAGAGGAGTACCGCAATGCAACGCCCAGACTGGCCATGGCTTCTTTGTAAGCCCGAGAGCTAAACGCGGGGCCCTGGTCAGAATGTAGCGTGCCTATTGCGTATGTGCCGATAAAGACGCGCAAATCTTTTATAACAGTTCGAGCGTCAGCCGAGCGCTGAGGCCATATCCATAGGAACCTTGATTCAGTATTTGTGGGATTGCATTTGTCCAGAAGGACGCATGCAAGTAGATAGTCTAATGCTGTCTAACAGTGGTGTCTGTACTGGGCGGCTACATTCGTAGCATGGTGTCTGGTGGCTTTCTCGCTGTAATTTACAGTCTATGCAGTTATTGATGAAGATGTGGATTTCTGTATTCATCCCAGGCCACCAGTACAGCTCTTTTAACGTCAAGATTGTTTTAGAGATCCCTTGATGTGACAGACCCTCCCCCAAATGTGCTTCATAAATCAAAGCTGCTCTACGTTCCATGTTTGGAATTACCCTATCCCCCACTCCAGGGATTCGAGCAAAAGGAACGCTGTTCGCATCAATTACATAAGAGTACTTGAGTGGAAACTTTTTTGGTAACGCTGCACCACTGCCTTTGCTTGTAGCATTGACAGCCAACATTATCTCACTGTCTATTTTTGTTTTTGAACGAGTGATCGCAGTTACGGAAGCCGTCTGAACAGCCCCCTTTGCGGCTTCATCAGCCAATGAATTCCCTGCAACGTGAACGCCATCACGTTGATGACTCAGTGTGTGGATCACGTGAGCCTTTGGTAGTTCATTTTTCAACTGAACTACTTGTTCCCAAAGCGTTTTGTGCTTTATTGTGCCACCTTTCGCATCTTTGAAACCATTTTCAAGCCAGTTTTGTATATATTCATTATACGACTGAACACAGTAAAAGGAATCGCACGCTATCAGTGTGGGGAATTCTCGATCTGTACTTTCAAGTGCCAGTTTGAATGCTTGTAGTTCAGCTCGCTGAGCTGTACAATCTCCTAGAGACTGGGTTTTTGTGACCATAGGTCGGAAGATGCCATCTCGCATGCGACCTTTAACGATTGCACATGCTGCACTGTAAGCTTGCTTACCCCCCGTTGCGGGTTGTGCGGATCCGTCAGTGTAAATTATGAATTCGTACTGATCGAGAGGCAGAATTTCAGTGGGCAGAGGACATTCTTGTTCATATTGCAGGAACGCTTGTGTTTTTAGATCGGGATCAAAAACATATTCAACATCTGTTGCAGCAAGAGAATTAACCCATTGTATCCATCTTGGATGTAATGCCTTAGCATTTGGAATGCTTGCTTTTGTGACCGCTTCTAAAGCTGGTACTGGGGTTACGACAATAATGCGTTTGCCTTGGGCTAGGGCTCTTTCTTTTGCTACAGCGGTTTGAACTGCTGTCAGAATTTCTTCAGTTGAAGTGAAGCGCATTTCTGCTTGTGTATACAAATGAGATTTGTATGCGATTGGTATTTTTTCACCCTCATTAAATGTTAAGTAGGTGAATCCGCATTGACCCGAAATTATTCGGATCACCAGGTTGCGTTGACTTACGCTTGTTTGTAAGTGATTTGTTGCTAACATGTTAGCTTTGAGTGAACGCAAGTTTTCTGTACGTTCCTGTGTCCAATTTCTGATTGAAAAATCAGGTTTGATTAATGCGTAGAGAGGTTTAACCCTTTCTGCGTAATTTAAAATGTATGTTCTTCCAAAATTTAGGAAATCCAGGATGGATTGTAAGTTTTTTAGCGTTTTTGGAGGTGGGAGCAGCGCACATTTCTCTAGAAAGTTAGCTGCCAAGCTCTTGCCTTCACTTGAAAGCTCATATCCTAGAAATAGGACATTGAGATGGGCAATTCTGGACTTTTTGAAGTTGAATTTGTAGCCCTCAGAGGCGAATCCCAGTATAATGGTACTCACCCTGTTCAAGTGTTTTTCCAGGTCATCGTCTGTCAGATAGATGTCATCGACATAGGAGAATGCCTCATTGTCGTAAATTTGTAGTAACTCCGTTACCCTCGCTGAGAATAAACCTGGGCTGTTCTTGAACCCTTGTGGGAGTCGACAAAATTGACGCTGGGTCCCCATTATGGAGAATGCTGTTAAGTACCTGCTTTCAGGTGCTATGTTTTGACAAAAGAAACCATTTGAGATGTCTAGTGTGGTTTTATATTTTTTACGCACAATGTTATTCATTAATGCTGTGCTATGTGCATTTTGTACTGCAAAAGTTTTAGAACAAGTGTTTAAGTGTCTGTAATCCAAAACTAGACGATAGGTGTTGTCTGGTTTGGAGACAGGAAACAAAGGATTGTTCATTGAGGAGGTGCATGTTTCAATCACCCCTTGGTATTCAAGTTGATCTAAGATCTCCCTGACCTGTTTTTTAGCTTCTTGTTTAACTGGATACTGCCTCTGTGCAGTTGGTTCATGTTTCAGATGTATTTTATGGTGAGGGGAGTCCTCATCCCATCCTACATGATTTTTATATAATGCTGGGGCCTGGGCTACTGCCCATTTACTGGCATATGTATATTTTAGGTGTATTGGAATATGGTTGGAGAAGGCAGGCATAATAATGTCCTCGCCGTGTGGGCACTCCCTGACAAATTGTGGTGGCCAGTCTTTTTCTGCTAGAAGTATGTCATAGCCCCTTGAAAGTTTTTCCCAAAAAAGTGCTTTCACCTGTCTAGGTATGTCTCCCTCCATCCGGAGTGTTATTTCATATAACTTTTGTGGAGTACTAACCCTGGTGTCTACAGTTTCAACTGTAATGTACTCATTCAAGTCCACTATCTCCAGAAGTTCCTTCAAGTTCTGGCGAGCTATTGTGACTTCTGCTGCACTGTCCAGCATTGTCTGAGCCCATTCTCCATTCTTGAGTTGTGTTCTCAGTATTCTCGGCATATCTGATCTTTAGACCTGCTACTTTCTTTTTGGAGAATTGAGGTTTTGTTTTATTTTTTGGAGCGTGTTTTTCTTCCTTGGATTTCACGCGTTCTTCTCTATGTTCTGACCGTCCTCTTTTTTCCGAAGTCTTTGATGAGATCTGAAAGGTACGAGAGGAACGTGTATCAGTATCTTGATACCTGTCAGGCTTTCTCAAATTATCCCTGTTCCTTAGGTTATACCTCCTTTCAGAGGGCTCCTTTTGAGGAGACCTACCTCGGGATTGAGAACGTTTCTCGTTTGAATTTTGTTTATTAGTCTCCCACCTCTTTTTAGAAGATGTCGGAGTTTGTTTAATTGTGTCCTTCTCAGGACTTTCAGATAGTTTCGGCTTCACTGGTCTTCCACCCAAACTATCTCTGCCTAATTCTGCATAAGATTGTTTTTTTTTTAATACATTTTTATTGAAAAATAAGAGTCACTGTTATACACAGCCGTTCGCCTACAACCCTGGGGCCGGCGGCTATACAATACTACACAGTACACTCTGCAAATAAGCCCATCCCCCATCGGGTCCACAACATCAAGGAGCTTAAGGATACATGTGACATAACATACCCCTAAATTATAATGCACATTGAAACAAAAAACTTTAAACTTTAAACCCAAACGGTCAGCTTTAGCGTGACATATCTTCTTAAGTCGAAAGCTTTGCGGACCCCACATGAGTGATACTACAAATTAGGATATTTCCATCGGCAATGGTCAGGAGCAATGCCAGTCCTATCACTCGGCACCGGTACATCATACTCCCCATCTAAGTATCCGACCCCCCCCCAGAAGCTGGAAGCCCCCCATACATCCTCTCAGCAACGCCGTCCAGAGATTCTCGCTGAACTTACACTTGAATCGGGCCTTTAAGTTACAGAGGTGCCAGCGTGTTCTCCAAGTTCTGCAGTACCCCCCTCGGTAGGCCCTGCTTTCCTAAGAAGCAAATATGTTGTATAAAGGCCCCAGAAGTTCTTGGGTCTGCTACGGGGGGGAAGCAATTCACTGTAATTCTCAGTCTGTGTGCAGCAGTAAAGCATATCGTGAGACCATTGGGACATCGTCGGTGCAGGACCCTTCAGCCAGCGCATTGCAACCCTCCTCCTTGCTATGAGCAGACCCATATCCACCAATCTACGGATCGCCTTGGGCAGCAACTTAGTGTATCCTAAAAGTGCCAGAGCGGGGTCTGGGTTGAGCTCTGTATCGGTAATTGCGCCTAGCTCCAAGAAGACTAAGCCCCAGAATTTCTGTATTACTGGACAATACCAAGCCAGGTGTACAAAATCTGCAGTTGGGGCGTGGCATCGGTCACACTCAGAATTGTCCCTCAGGCCATACCGATGCAATCTCTCAGGGGTGTAATACACCCTGTTCACAAACTTAAAATGTACCAGTCTATGCCTACCATGTAGGGATATACGTTTCGTATTCGTGCAGCAATATGTCCACATAGCATCATCTATATCACATTCCAAATCCCGCTGCCATGCGAGTCTGACCTTGGTATACTGGAACGCTCGCTGAGACATAGCTAACCTATAAATGTGAGAGACCGATTTACGCGGCGATGTAGCGCTGATGACATAGGACAACTCCGGCACCTCAGGGGGTTCCTGAAGATCATCACCTAGTATGCCACGCAGGGCCCTACGCACCCTGTGAAACTGAAATCTTTGGAGGAAGGTGCCCGCCTCCACCGAGTCCTCTACTGTTTCCCATGTTTTTACCACCCCATCCTGAAATAAGTCTCCCGCCGTTATGAGGTTCAACGTGCGCAATACCTGTGTCACCCCTCTGTCCCTGCACGGTGGCAACCATCGGGCCCACTCGATTGGCATAGTCGGGGAATACAACAGGGCCCCCGCTCGCAGTTGCAATAGATGGTGCCATGCGTGGCGTATCGAATTAATGGAATCCAATATCCCAGTGGTGCGATCCCTGGGCTCAAAGAGCATGGACGGAAGTGGGAGCGGAGCTGCAAACAACTTCTCCATACGGAGAAACGGAGTATCTGGCGAGCCGTGTATCCAGTGATATGCAAGCGCGCTTTGCGCCGCTCTATAATATAAATTCAAATCAGGTGCACCCAGACCCCCCATGTGATACGGTAGGGTAAGAATCTGCCATTTCACCCGCGCCTGTTTACCCGCCCAGGCCAGTTTTGTCAAAGATTTATTAAGTCTGTGAAAGAAAGAGCTCGGGAGCACAATAGGAATATTTTAAAGAGAAATAAGAAGCGGGGCAGTACCACCATCTTCATAATAGAGATCCGGCCAAGCAGAGACAGCGGCAGCTTAATCCAAGCCTCTACAATCTCCTTAAGTTTGGCCACCGCCACGCCATAATTTGCACGGAACACAATCTCCGAGTCCGTGTGGAGTTGGATGCCCAGGTAACGAACCGCATCCGTGGACCATATTATTGGGTAATCCCCCTCAAATCGGGTCATGCCCGGGGTGAGCGGGAACATCGTCGTCTTAGACCAATTGACCCTTAATCCCGACAAGACTCCAAAATGCACCACCTCCCGAAGGACAGGGGAGAGATTGTTCTCCGGATCACGAACATACAAGAGCGTATCATCCACGTAGGTGGACACCACTAGTTCATACGTAGGAAATCGTACGCCCCTACCACTATGATACTCTCTTAAGGCACACGCCAGGGGTTCAGCGATCAGTGCGTACAGGAGAGGGGACAATGGGCAACCCTGCCTCATACCCCTAGAGATGGCAATAGCGTCCGTAACCAGGTTACCTACTCGTACTCTCGCCTGAGGTGCGCTATACAATACCCCAAGCATTTGGAGGAAGACTGGTCCCAATCCCATCCTAGACAGCACCTGCCGCATGAAGGGCCACTCAACGGAGTCGAAGGCCTTCTCCATGTCTAGGAAGACCGCAACCGCCTTGGTATTCTGATTAATATGCTGTATGGCACCAAACACCGTGCGAAGATTATATGTAAAGTTCCTGTCCGGGACAAATCCCACCTGCTCAGGTGCCACCAATATCGAAGCCAAAGGGGCTAAGCGGTTCACTAGTATCTTAGCGAATATCTTGGTGTCCACGTTAAGCAGCGAGAGCGGTCGGTATGACCCACACTCATCTGCGGGTTTGCCCGGTTTAGGGATGGCGACGATAATCGCTTCCCTCATTGTCTGCGGCATAGTTCCCGATTCGCACATATTGTCAAAAAGTGCCATGAGGTGCGGAAGCAATAAATCTACATATGCTTTATAAAAGCTCACTGTCAAGCCATCCGCCACAGGTGCACTTGCAGCTTTCATTCCCGACAAGGCAAGCAAAAGTTCGTCCCGTTCTATAGGTCTCATAAGGAACTCCCTATGCTCGTTAGTAAGAAACAGTAGTTTGATATGCTCTAGGTAGTCCAAGATGTCATCCTCCGAGCCCGTAGAGCGAGCAGTATAGAGGTCCGAATAGTATTGTTTAAACCTGTCAGCTGTATCGGACTCCACAGTTAACGTCTCTCCCTCTGCAGACTTCAGCTCCGGAATCCTAGTTTTGCTACGCTTAGCCTTCATCATCCTCGCCAGTACTGAGCCTCGTCTGTCCCCTTCTCCATAAACCCGAGCTGTGGCATATTTACCTAGATGCTTAATTTCACTGTCTGCCACTTCCTGATATTCCCCCAGCACGACTTTGATTTCACCCGTTAGTGCCTCATTCCCGTCCGCTAATAAACTTTGTTCTAAGCCTTGCAACCTCTTTTCCAAGTCAGCCAGCCTCTTCCGAATTGAGCGGAGTATCCCCGAGTGCTTAGCCATAGCCACCCCCCGAATGTATACTTGCCTCCCAGACCGTCTAAAAGCTGTCCACCGATCCCACATTGATATTAAAAAAGGTGTCTATCGCCTCAGCTAGCTCCTCTTTAAAGAGAGGGTCCAGTAGCGAATAGGGGGGAACCGCCACGTAAACGGCGGGATAACCTTCGTGGGCGTAGCCACCTCCAGCAACAGTGGCGAGTGATCAGATAAAGTGCGTGGGAGTATCGAGCACCCCCGAACTGGCGGCAGGAGCGACGAGGAGATGAACCAGTAATCAATACGCGTGTGTAGATTGTAGTAAGCAGAATAATGTGTGTAACCTCCTCTGTCTGGGTGGAGCTGTCTCCATATATCACTAAGCGACAGGCATGTCATAGCGCTCTCCAGCACTCTAGCCGCTGCCGATGGCTTCCTGATCATGCCCCCCGACCTGTCCAAGCTCGGCTCCCGAACTAGGTTAAAGTCGCCACCCCAGAAGTAACTCGCATCAGGGTATCTGTTCACCGTGTTTGACAACATCGCGTAAAACTCCGGGCAGTCATAATTAGGACCATAAACGTTCACTAGAATAAGGTCAGTGCCCCTGCCCTGACACCTGGAAATCACAAAACGGCCTTCTTTGTCTGAGTCCAACTGTGCCAGCGTGTAGTCAGACCTAGGATTAACCCAAGTCAACACCCCTCGGACGTGCGTCGTAAAGCCTGAGACATTAATATTGCCCTGCAACCCTCTGCATCTCAACATAGCGCTATCCAACGGGAGGTGCGTTTCCTGTATAAGGGCCACATCAACATTCTGCCTGTTCAGATAATTCAATACTTTTCGCACTTTACGATGGTTGTTGAGCCCCCTCACGTTCCACGTCAGTGCGCGGATGGAGTCCATTGGCCTGCGAGTAAGTCCCTCACCCGGTACCATCATTGCGTGTATCTAGATCCTTGTTGCTTACCGACCATTGCTTCAAATATACATTGTGCCCACCACCTGGAAACCAACAAAAAACATAAAACAATCCAAACTGTAAAACTACACCCTCCCCCCTGCCACCCCCCACCCACGTCAGACCACCCCCAACTTGGTCGCACGATATCCCTAAGGATTCCCAATCTACACCCCCCCACCCCCCCAAATCAACAAGCATCACCCCTGTGTGTTTCACGCGTGGGCAGAGGTCACTCATCTGCTGTGAATAGCAGCAGTAGCATTTAACCACCTCACACCCCGCAAATCGTCACTTTCGTACTTACAGCATCTCGCTTCGTTAGCCCGAGCGGCTAAAAGATATCTATCTGTGTGCAGCAAACTCCCACTCCGGGCCTCAGTCAGTGGATCACCCAGCCTCACCACCGTCAACAGCAAGCAAACTATCTGCGCCCCTATTTTAGCAACTCTCGGCGGCTCCCCCAGCAACGCCCTCACTCCCCCCTGTCAGTTAACCATAATCATCTTAATGGGGTGCTCCCCACCCCCCTCTAGTATCAAGAACAGCCCCAGATGGAGCCATATGCATATCCTATGCAGCCCTCATGTAAGACGGCTGCCGCTAGTCTAGCCCAGCGGGGACTAAGGCCCCCCCCAGGAACCCACCAATACCCTCAGTTTCATGGGAACACACCCTCACACTTTGTCCAGCAACTGCTCACTCTGCTCAGTCCTGTTCGTCCAGGGTTCCTCCCGCTGCCTCATCCAGCAGGTGCCGCTCTGGACTTTGACGCCGCTCTTTCGTCCAATCCTTCAGGGCCTTCTGTAGGGCTTTTGGATCTATAAAGATGTGTGAACGACCCTGTCGATTGACCCGTAGTTTAGCTGAGTAGAGCATGGCATAGTCTATCCCCAGGTCACGAAGCTGCTTTTTCATCGGAACAAACTGCCGGCGAGCCTCCTGGACACGTTTAGTGAAATCTGGGAAGAGAGATATCGTGGAGCCTTCAAATGACAAGGACTTCTTTTCCCTGGCCACCCGCAAGGCAGCGTCTCTGTCCCGATAATTAAGTAGTTTTGCAATTATCGGTTGCGGCGGTGCCCTCGGGGGCGGGCGAGGCCGCAGGGAGCGATGCGCCCTTTCCACCACGAACATAGGGGAAAAAACCTCCTCACCCTGCAGCGCAACCAGCAGCTTCTCGGTGAATTGTTCCATGTTTCCCACCTGGGTGGACTCCAGAAGGCCAGTAATCCTGAGATTGCAGCGACGAGAACGCGCTTCCAAGTCTTCCGTTTTGTCTTGAAGGACGCGCATTACTCGCCCAAGTTGTTTATGATCTGTGTCTAGTGTAGTGTGCGCCTCCTCCACCTCAGTAAGCCTCCGTTCTGACATATCCAGCCGCTCTGCATGCTTATCTAATCGCTCCGCCATTCTATCCATTCTGTAGGATAGCGCATCCATTTTAGTCCCCAGTGCCGCAATGCTGGCCTGGAAGTTCTTTTCCATGGTCAGGAGTAGTCCGCGGATATCTGAGTGTGGACTATTGACCGCAGGCGCCGGCTCCTCCGTAGGCCCTCTTGCCGTGGCATCTTGGGATCTCGACCGCTTCTGGTCAAATGAAAGTTTGGGCTGTGCTTTGTCCACCTTGCCCATCGTCGCAGTTATCAGTGTCCGCCAGCCAGGGGGTCACTCCTCCCCACCGCTATCTGCACCCGCAGGCGCCCCCACGGAACGCCGAGGGCGCCGCTCGCTGCAATTTATATCCCCCTGCGGGGAGTGTCCACCACAAACTCCACTCCAACCCACGTTTAAGGGAGTCCAGTCGCCCCCCCTGTCGGGGCACTTCGATCACTCAGCAGAAAGGGGGTCCCCGGTGCCTCTTCGCGCTCCCACTACGTCAGTCCTCCGGTAGGCCTCAATCTGCACTTGCACGCTAAGGGCAGGGGAGCTGGGGAGCCACCCCGCACCGTGCCCCCCTAGACCACTGTTACGTGCCACACTCTTCCTGAAAGCAGCCCACAGTCTCCTTACCCCTCCGCTGGGGTGCTATATGTACCCACTTCTCCAGTTGCAGCTGTTATCTGGGCCACACAGCGCGACCCCTGGCTAGCGGGACCACCAGACCGGTATCTTCCCCCAGGGCCCCCAGGCTAAACGTCGCTCCGATTCCGTGCCGCTCCTCACTGCCACTCCACCTACTCCGAGTCAGGAAGCCTCTCAGCTGCCATGGCCGCCGCCAGTCTTCATTGCCTCTGTCCTCGTTGCGACGCTGGGGCGGGCCGCGCCGTACCTCTTCACCACACCGCAGTTGGCCTTCCCCCGATGCGGCGCCCGAACCCAACACTCTCCAGGGGGCACCAAGCACCGCCAAACAGAAGGCGCGGCTGACTCCCCAGGCCTCCGCTACGCTGTTCACTGCCCCTGCGCCGCCGCTCTGCGCAGGCAGCCCGCCTGCGCCGATCCGGATCACGCGAGCCCGATGCTTCTGGGCCCGCAGCGTGAGGAGCTTCAGTCGCTCGCAGCTCCGCCGATCCCGCAGAGAAAATGACCGCAAAACCAGCCGCCGCACTCCCGTGCGTGCCGATGACAGAGGCTTGGCTGCCTCACGGTTATACTGGCGAGATACTGCCGGATATATGTCGGATCGGGTGATGATGTTACGGAGCTAAAGGCTCAAGCGGCCATCTTGGTCGCGAGCAAGCTCCGCCCCCCTTCTGCATAAGATTGTTCAATTATTCTGGGTAGCTCAGTTTGGTGTTCTGTAACATCAAATTCCCTTAATATTTGGCGGATCGCCACTGCTGCTGCCTCCCCTTTAATATTAGATAATATTATTGTTGAGACCTGGTCGAAATTTTTCAGTAATTTCCTACCTAAATTTAGAGCAGGCTCTGCCCCGTATTCATTTTGAATTTGTTTCAGGACGTCAGGTATTACCGCAATTGACGGAATGCCATGTGTTTTAGTATAGATGGCAGCAAAGACTGAGCCCCAAGTGGTGCAGTCTTCCAGTTGTGGTGTGATCCCCATCGGTAAACTGATTGTTAGGATTCTGTGTTTCTCATACGGGCTAGTATTTGGAAATACTGCTTCGATTTGAGTGATTTTTTGAGCTATCCAAAATGGAACCTGCTCACGTTTTGTGGGCATTTTTCCCATGACTGCGTATATAGTCTGTGGTGTAATTTTTTGTGTATTCCCTTGTTGAGGAATTTGATTTGGAAGTGTTAATGGTGGTTGGACTTTGAAAGTCCGCATGACATATTGGACCAATTGTCTGTAGATTTTTATTAATTCTTGTAGTTGAACAAGTAGTTCCTCATCTGACATTATTTCAAGTTCAGGATGAGGTGTGTAGCCGGCTAGAATCGGCCATGTTGCTCCTGGTCTACCTAGTGGACCGAGCCTGGTAATGTTTCTGTGATGTTTTAGGGCGCCTTTAAACCAGAGCTGATGCTCCTGGTATGTTAATGGAATTTCAATATCCTCGAAAGGAATGTATTCCTCTGGTGGATCATCTTCTTTGTAGAAGTGAAACAGTTTTGTAACTGAACTTGATTCAGGAAATATTACCCATGAATAGAATACCTCTGTCTGAAAGGATTCGTGTGCCTCTATCACGAAAACTGCTCTACCTCCTCTTGGTGGTAGGCTATGTTTTATGAGTTTTAGAGTGATGGCTCTTCTTAAGTTTGGATGGATGTCTATGACACCCTCCTCGGTTCCATCTAAACCGGTAATGTTAAAAACTGCTGCTTGGGCTGTATTTGCCACAGCACCACCGTTTACGGTGTCATTGTCGGAGTCAGGCATTTTGTTTTTTGAAAAATGTAGAACAAGTTTCAAGGAAACAAAGATAAGGTGCACAATATTTTGGAACACTGTATCCTTCAACGTTGAGCAAACCAAACAGCTAATATATAGGGTGCTTCCCTATGTAGCCGTGGCAGATACTTAACCCTGCCCATTCCAGACGTCTTTTGGAGTATATGGGTAGGGGTCTCTGAGAGAAAAAGCACAGCAAAGTTACTCAGTATCTAGCATTGAATTACCGCCTTACCGAACGTTGGACGCCATATAGTGTAGCTCCTATTTCCCTAATAGGCTCTGCGCATTGGAATAATACACCCTATAGGTTTGACATAGGACTGAGGTCGGTATGTCCCTATCGAGTATATTAAACTTAATTACTTGTGCCAGCTAGCTCAGAGGCCACTAGAAACTCCTTGATTAACAAGAAGGGAGTAGTTTCTGGCAGCCGCAAGAAGATGACCACTTTGTTTCCCTTTAGAATCAGAACGTGTCCCAGAGTCATGGAAACAATAGATAACTATTTCACTCAGCTCACTCGTGCATACTTAGTTTTCCTCAAAGTTACACAGAAAGAATAGACGGGCATTTCAATAAAAGATTTATTGAACAGTCTTGTTTCTCGTGTAAGTAAAATGTGCTGTTACGATCACTAGACAGTATGCAAGATAAATAATGTACAGCGTAAGCAGATAGAAATAAATAATACTGCGCTAGCATGATCTTTAGTAGATATTCATTTACAAAAATAACATAGACTAAAAATGCGAGTACTCATACGATGCGTTTCTAAGCTAGTTCTACCCCAATGTACCTAACTTAACCTAGGTGTAGGGAGAGGTATGAAGTAGGTGAAGTATTCCTTACTATGGTATACTAAGAGTATGTTACGCTCAGTATGCCTAGTATGCCAAGAGTCCCTCTAGGTATCTAGTCAAGCTCCATACCTTGAGAATGAGAGAGGTGGGAATCTCTTGCCAGACTCGAACTCCAACACCCGCGAGGGAAGTCAGATCACTGGAAGCTGGACTCTCTGCGTGCAGGTATGACAGCATCTTCTCAGTGCGTCAGGCCGGGAAACGGGCTCCTCTGAAGTCGAGGTCTCCTCTGATTTACAGAGGCTAGGGAAGGTATATTTATACCTGAGAGGTACCTCAGAATGTTAGCATTGATGTGAATCGGACAGCGGAAGACGTCATGAATGAACCCCTAAGGTATAACGGTACATGCATAATAGATGAGTCCTTGAAGAAATCAATAGTCCTGTGCTAGGGAAACTCCCGAAGCCTAAGGGTCTGTTCTTCAAGAACTCGTTGTGACGTTAGGGTGGACGGATGTCTGAGACCATGCCTGTATTTGGAGTGCACGGTTTAATGCCTAAATAAGGACTGGGATTTCATGCCTATATATGGGCAGGGCGAATTGTGCCTATATAAGGACATGATACAGGAAAACCTATATACAGACACCCTAAGAGGAATACAACATTGGTAAAATCCCCTCACTGTTCTGGGGTTGGTGCCATGTTTGCTGCAATGCTGAGGGGAGTTAATTTAACTCAGGAGGGCTTCATGTTCAAATATGGAGACTCTAAATTCTTTAAAAAGATAAGACTAAAAGTGTTGCAGGCAATGGCCAGAATATGGGCTAACATCAGACGGCTGTCGGGGCTTAACTACTTTTCCAGCCTGGCCCCTCTCTGGGAATCCCCGGGGACCCCGGACTGCTTAAAGGACAAACTTGCGCAGCAACTAAGAGAGGCCGGTCTTAGTGTATACGGGGACTTAGCTCAGGAGGGCACACTTTTACCCTGGGAAATGCTACGTGCTCGGCTGGAGGGTAATATTTCCAAATTTAAATATGTACAACTCAAGAGCTGGGCCCAAAATCAGAAATCCCTTATCGGTGCAGGAAACTTATTGGAGGAATAATTGGTGGGAAAACCAGCGGTGAAAAAGAAATCTCCTTCTGGTACTGGAAAATCGAAGAAGTAATAGACAGGGAGTTTGAACTTCCGGAAGATCTATGGGGGGTCTGTCTACCAGATGAGCCAGTACAACAACTCTGGCAAGAATCACTGGGCACCCTCTTTCGTACAGTTACACCGGCATGGTTAAGGAGGAATCATTTCTTCTCAATCCACAGGGCTTACCTGACTCCACAAAGACTTTCAAAGATGACGAAAGAACCTCCTGTAAGATGCAAGAAATGTGGTTTGGAGAGAGCATCAGACATACATATGTTTCAGGAATGCCCAGCTATCCTTGATTTTTGGGTAAAGGTTGGTGAAACCAATTTCGATAACATCCCTTGGGGTCAATTTACCACATGAACCAACTGCAATCTCTAGTTAACTAACACTGATGCATCCTTGACATGACACCGACACTTGCAGAGGATTGACCATGTTGGCCATCGCCGATTTTTCCAATCATGACCAACCATGAGCTCTGTTGTTTAATAACAATCTTTTAACCCCTCATCCAACAGAGTGACAGGGATTTGATTTGAACGAGTTGGCGTACCCTTCTCGCAATCACAAGGTAACATCTTGGTATCCATAAAAATAATCGCTATTGAACTGAGTCCCGCTCACCATCTAGGCGAGACTACTTCGTATGCCAAATCCATCATTTATATTTATATTTATTTCCTAACATGGCCTCAATTCTTATTTTACACCTTTATATTTCCCACTTTTTAACGTAGAATCGACAATGTCTATCTATACTTCCAATATGGCCGCCGTTTTTGCCATCTCCGGCGGCCATTTCAAGTCTGCGCCGCCCTCGTCAATACCATAATGACTGGGCGGATGCGGAAGTATATTTAGAAGCACCTGTGGAGACACGCGTTAATATGCGGTCTCCAGGGGAGCGATTAGGTGCATTGCCGGCGAGGTGCGCTCTGATGAAGTAAGTGCCATTGACTCTTTCCTTTACAGCGGAGGCATCATTCTGCGGTTTTTCGACCGCATGAAGGCATCGGGCAACCCCCGTATTTCACAGCGTTTTTTACAGGGTCTACTAATAATCACACATTTGTGACCATTACCTATACAGAGTGTGACTACGAGCCCCTCAACCCCTCCAGACCATGGGGCACATTTGAGCCTTATATTAAGTATGTGACTTTATAGGTACATGTTCGTTATGTGGTGTTGTAAGTCACGTGGTTTATGTTTTGTAAATAGCACTGAATCACCATCTCCATCGGAGACACTTTGTTTTTCTTCCATATAGCACGACGGAACACGAGGCAGTTATAAAACTACACACACCATAGAGGAGCATTTATAGTAATTAGTATGACGACTATAACTATTATGTCTACCAGCATCCTGGGAGACAAGTGTGTACTCTAACAGTGTTCTGTTTTATCTTTCTACAGATACTACGTACCATTGAGTTATTCGTATGTATTGTTAGTGCACGCACAGTAGGTGCAGCACCTTTTTATTTCACTTCACTCATTACCTTATTTATAGGTCACCTAGGAGTGGTACACACAGGGCTGGTCCTTGTGTGGTCCTGAAGAAGAGCTGTGGGGAGGCTCAAAACATGTCGACTTACGCTAGGGATGCCTAACTCATCACGGTTACGTTTTTCCTAGTAGTTACCCCAGTTTTTAAACATATCAACTAGGAGCAAGAATAAAGTTATTCGCCCACTAGTTAGGTATTTTTAACCCATTTTTTCCACTCCACATCACTGCACCACACATTTATTACATGCAAGTGCTCCTACATAATTCCGTCAGTCGTAGCACGCCTCAATCCGCAGCGGATTGAGAGGACCCCAATGATGAAGCATGTCACCAAGGGGAAACCCTGGTGAGTGAGGGGACTATAAAAAGAAAGTTTTCTTTCCCATCAGTAGACATTCCCACTCTACCTGAGTGGAAGTCTCTTATCTCCCTTAGCTAGGTTCCAATTTCCGTTTTTCCGTTTTTTTTGTGTTCATTACTGTAGAAGGAGGGTGAACCTAGTAGAAACCTCTGCCTCCCCCTGTTTTCTGATTTTGACCTTACATTATGCATTTTATTTTTATGCATAATTCTTAGGGATGCTGGAAACTTAAGTTGGGCGACCGCCCCCATTGTTTAAAGTCCTCCAGTTTTCTGCCCAGCTCCCATTGCCTGTCTAGGGTAACTCTAGCTAGGTCGGACCGTATTTCAAACGAGAAGTCTCTCCCTTTCAACGATTTGGATTTCAGGGCCATATTCAGAATTTTTCTTTTAGAGAATACGTATGGAAATTCAGGAGGATCTTCCGGGGTTTAGTTTTATTAGGGTTCCTCCTAAAAGGGTCTCTGTGCACCCTTTGTATGTCTTTCTTTATCTCTTCCTCGGTCTCATCTAACTGTAACGTTTCTTTCAATAATATGACCATGAAAGATTTTAAGTCCTCTCCTTCTTTTCCCTCTGGGACATTCAGTATACGAAGATTACTTCTCCTGGATTTATTTTCAAGTTGTTCTAGCTTGTCCCGGACCTCCTGTTCTTTTTTCAAGGCCAATTTATCAGTTTTGACAATACACAGTTCATCTTTCAATTCTCCTACAGAATTTTCAAGGGTCTCAGTTCTTAAATTTAGAAGATCTATCTTCCTTTCCAGTGATTCGCAGAAACTCCTAATCTTGCCCTCATTAGATTTAGAGACTGCAAACCCCTTTTTAATGTCTTCCGAAAGGGTGTGGAACAGCGCATCCATGGCTGTTAACGAAATCCCTGTGAAGTCGCTAGAAGCTGCTTCAACTCTAGCTAACTCATCTCTCCCCCTTTGATCGGGAGGAGAGGCGATCCCGGGAGCCACAGTTTCACCCTGACCCCCAGTAGGCATCTGCTCCTTGCCATTCATGGGATTAAGTAAGGAAGAGTCCTCCAGAGCTGCCGTTTGCTCTATGTTGCGGTCTATATGGGGCTGGTTTCCCTGCTTTTTTCCTAAATTCTTCTCCCTGCCTTATGATGTCAATCACTGAAGGCTGCCTCTTGAAATAGGTTCTCAAAGAGGGGGTGATTTTTAATTTGTTGTCACCCAATTTCCCCCTGCTAACTTTATTGCCAGCTTTAATGCTCTGACTTTTAACCTCGTAGCGCAAGAAAGCGCAAGGATTTCCCTCTTCAAGGCTCTGTGCTGCTTCTTGGGTGGAGGATGGAAGGAAAAAGCCCTTTTTCTTCCCCCTACTGGCTGTTATCTCTCACCCCGGGGTCTGCCTTTTCTCTCTGGCCACCATTTTTGGGGGCCTCTGGGAAACCTCCCTGCTCCCTTTACCTTCACTCGCGAGGGCTGGATCACTGTTTTCCTCTGTAATTAGCTGAGAAGAGCTATGGGGTTCCTGCTCTTCTTTATTCCCACGAATCTTCACCGCTGCTCCGTGTGCTCGGTGTGCTGCTCCCTCCTCCACCACCAAGCATGCAGAACGCATGCTGCCGCTGCCTGAGCTGCCCCGGAGGAGACCGCGCACCGCCGCTCTGCGGCCCCTCCTCAGCTCCAGGGCGGCTTCCTCCCAGCGGGTGCTGGCGAGAAGGACAACAGAATCGTGAACCGCCGTAGTAGGCAACGCGCTGTGACACATATCCAGGGGGGCAACGAAAAAGTATTTATGTTTTTCCACGGGCAGGGTTTTTTTCACTCTTCAGCGCTTCCAACGCTCATTTGCAAGAGCGGGCGCCTCCGGTGAGCAAGCGGCCTGCTTCAGGCGGCCGCCATGCTCTCTGCCGATTCACTTTAGTTAAGATATCTATTCCAGTTGGGAATGCAGTGGTCTGGCTTCTTTCTTTTTCAACTCCACCTCAATCCATCCCAAACCCAAAAGCATTTTTATTTGGAGAATGATTCAGCTGTTATCGTGGAACGTCAATGGTCTGCGTGTTAAACAAAGAAGGGCCAGGATCTTGCAATAAATCAGAGATTCTCCAGCACAAGTTATTATCTTGCAAGAAACCCACTTGACAAAAATTGAATCTACCACTAACTTTAAGAATCTAAAATGGGTTGAGCATATGGTCTGTACTGATCAGAATGCCAATGTCAGAGGGGTGACCATTCTAATTAAAAAACAACTTAAGGCCCGTGTAATAAAGTCGCTAGTCGACACTTGTGGCAGGTGGGTTATCTCAAAGGTAATGATAATGGGCAATTTTATAACTTTGATAGGGTATTATGGTCCAAACCATGATGACCCTGACCCTTTAAAAACTATCTTTACTAACTTGTTGGATTTTTCAGACCTTGTGATTATAGCTGGAGATTTCAATATTGTGCTATATCCTAAATTAGATAAATCACCAAATAGTAGGGCTGTGGTAGTGTCTAAATCTCACACTTATCTACATTCAATGATGAAGCAGATGGGTCTTAGTGATGTTTGGAGAGAGAGATCGGGCTCACAAATTAGTGCTTCCTATTATAACGGAAAGTATGGTCACACATCTAGGATTGATTTTGCCCTGATCAGTTTTAGCTTGAGGGGAAAGTACAGGATGTCGGGTACTTGACGCCCCACTTATCTGACCACTCAGGGATGTATCTCGATTTAGATCTGGAGAGTAGGAAGTCAGGTAGAGTTTGGACTTTTGGACCGAACACTGTTTCAGGATTCATAGGATATGGGCCATCTGAGCCTCGAAACCAAGGAATGTTTAGGGCATAACGTTGGTTCTGCTTTGGCCTCTATAGTGTGGGACTGTTTGAAGGCCTTTCTGAGGGGGAAGATTACTAGCAGACTGTGTTTCAGAAACAGGCAGTATAGGGAGGAGATAGCTCAAATCGAAACAAATATGAAGATCATCGAAGCAAGCATGAGTAATGCAGAGGAAGTAGAGGAAAGGCAGGAAAGTAAGGTCAAAATGGTGAAGTTAAAAGAACAGTTGGATACTACTCTTCAGATGAGGGTCCAAAAGCGATGGGAAGCGAGTAAGTTGGCCCATTTTGAGTACGGAGAGGGGGCAGGGAGATTAGTGGCCTGGAAAGCAAAGTCAGACAGAACTCAGAATCTGATAAGAGTAATTGAAGATGGGGGTAAAACTAGATTGACCACCGATGAGGAAATAGAGGGCGCCTTCCATGACTATTTTCAGCAATTATATCTGGAAGATAGGCTGATTAATAAATCTGAAGCTGAGGAATGGTTGAATGAGATCACACTCATTCCTCTGGATATATCGCAACAACAACTCCTAGATCAGGAAATTATGCAGGATGAAGTTAAGAGGGTGATCTCTTTAGGCAAGGGGGGTAAGGCGGCGGGCCCAGATGGTCTACCCACGGAGCTCTGTAAAAGCTTGGCGGTGGTCCTAGTTCCAGCAGTGACCCAGCTCTTTAATGACATCTTAAGGGATCGTAAAAAATTGGCAGATTCCTGGGGTGAGGCGACTATCACCTTAATATTAAAACCAGGAAAAAAATCCAGCAAGCAGTGAGTCTTATAGGCCCATATCGCTGCTAAATGTAGATTATAAGATCTTCGGCAAGGTCCTAGCTGACAGGTTAAGCAAAGTAGCTGGCGATATATTACATCTCGACCAAAAGGGTTTTGTTAAGGGGAGAAATCTTTACGAACTCACATATGATTTAATAGGCGCAATCGATCTAGCCACAACGCACTCGCTCCCCTTTGCTGCAATGACTCTCGATGCTACAAAGGCCTTTGACAGAGTTAACTGGGTGTACTTGGAGGCCGTAATGGAGAGGTATAAGATTGGCGTGAAATTTCGCAGAGCAGTCAAGTTGATATATCTGAGCCCATCCGCAAGGCTGCTGGTCAATGGCAACCTAACAAGGCCTTTCAAGATTACTAGGGGCACTAGGCAGGGTTGTCCCTTATCTCCCCTTCTCTTTAATTTGTACATCGAGCCTTTTGCTCAGAAACGTAAAGATGAGGCAGGAATCTTACTATTCAAGCATGAAGGATGGGAGAGAAAAGTGGCCCTTTATGCGGATGATATATTGATTCTTACCTCAGATCTCTCAACAGCTCTACCTGCCATGATAAAACATGCTGAGGATTTTGGTAGGATATCGGGATATGAGATCAACGTGGGAAAAACAGAGGTCATGTCTTGGAATTTGAATGGGAGCCAACATCAGACCAAAGAGAAATGAGGTATCTAGGGCTAAAAATAGTACAAGATATCGATGAAATCACAGGGGCCAATATGTCCAACATAACTAGGGAATGCACGCGGCTCATGAAGAGCTGGGCCCATCTCCCCCTGACAATCTTTGGTAGGATAAACTTGGTTAAAATGATGGTTTTGCCAAAAATTACCTTCCTTTTTAATGCCATTCCATTGTATTTCTGTAAACCTGCCATTGATAAACTTCAACAGGCTATAAACTCCTTTATTTGGGCCTATAAGGGAACCAGAATTGCCTGGAAGAAGCTGAGGCGCAGAAGGGAGAAGGGTGGACTATGTCTTCCAGAATTACAGTATTATGCCTGGGCATTCCAACTGTCCCACTCAAGGATGTTGGTAAAATCCCCTGACTGTTCCGGGGTTGGTGCCATGTTTGCTGCAATGCTGAGGGGAGTTAATTTAACTCAGGAGGGCTTCATGTTCAAATATGAAGACTCTAAATTCTTTAAAAAGATAAGACTAAAAGTGTTGCAGGCAATGGCCAGAATATGGGCTAACATCAGACGGCTGTCGGGGCTTAACTACTTTTCCAGCCTGGCCCCTCTCTGGGAATCCCCGGGGATCCCGGACTGCTTAAAGGACAAACTTGCACAGCCACTAAGAGAGGCCGGTCTTAGTGTATTGGTGGACTTAGCTCAGGAGGGCACACTTTTACCATGGGAAATGCTACGTGCTCGGCTGGAAGGTAAAATTTCCAAATTTAAATATGCACAACTCAAGAGCTGGGCCCAAAATCAGAAATCCCTTATCGGTGCAGGAAACTTATTGGAGAAATAATTGGTGGGAAAACCAGCGGTGAAAAAAGAAATCTCATTCTGGTACTGGAAAATCGAAGAAGTAATAGACAGGGAGTTTGAACTTCCGGAAGATCTATGGGGGGTCTGTCTACCAGACGAGCCAGTTCAACAACTCTGGCAAGAATCACTGGGCACCCTCTTTCGTACAGTTACACCGGCATGGTTAAGGAGGAATCATTTCTTCTCAATCCACAGGGCTTACCTGACTCCACAAAGACTTTCAAAGATGACGAAAGGACCTCCTGTAAGATGCAAGAAATGTGGTTTGGAGAGAGCATCAGACATACATATGTTTCAGGAATGCCCAGCTATCCTTGATTTTTGGGTAAAGGTTGGTGAAACCAATTTTGAAAATTCTAGACCTCAAAGTTAAGGTAAGCCTATCTATGATAATCTTTGGGATTTCTGAAGATGTGATAGGTCCAGCTAGATCATTTCTTTTCTATGCAATATTGTTGGCCAGGCGGGAAATCTGTCGGAGATGGATGGAATGTTTGCCACCTCAATATTCTGATTGGTTATCCTCTGTTATTTCGACATCTAAGTTAGATCTGAGAGGATTTCAATCAAAGAGGAAAAAAGCTTTCTCGAAGTTTTTACTAAAATGGCAAAATACAGAGGAGGGCGGAGACAGTTAGAGCCTCTAGCATTTAATAAACATCTTGTCCAATGATTATACCTCTCTGGATCTCTCTGGACCGCGATGGGCCCTTTCCACTGTTGCATGGCCATCTAAGCAGTCGCCGGTAAATACCGGACCAAATAAGAGAGTTGACCTTACCCGTTGGGGTCTGTACCATTCCACTGCATAGCTGTGCCTGCAGGGGAGGATAAAACCTATACCTGTTTGCCAGATACATCGAGCACAGGCGGTTGGTCTGGTTACCGTGGTCAGAGGTGAATGAGGACAAAAAAAATATATATATATCGAGTTGCACAAATATCGAGTCATTAATATCGTGGGTCAGGAATATCCACAGCAAGAATATCGTGGTCAAGAATATCGACTTAAGGAAAGAAATATCATTTTAAAAAATATCGAAGTGTTTAATATCGTTTGCAAAAATATAGCTGTTAAAAATATCGTTTTTAATTATTGTTATGTATTTTAGTATATATTTTATATGTATGTGATGTATGTTTTTTTGTATAAGATTTGTTTGTATTTTTAATATATGTGTTACATTTTTAGTAGTTATTAATTTTTTTATTTGAATTTTGCGCTTTTAGTACCGTAGCGGGTTGTGGCTTTATAGGGGAATAGGGTGGGAAGTAATTTAATTATAATAAATGTATTATTTTTCTTATTTTATTTTTGCATTGTTTAGTATTGTAGCGGGTTGTGGGTTTATAGGGGAATAGGGTTGGAAGTAATTTAATTATATTTAATTTATTGATTAATTTTTATTTATTAAAAATTTGTTTAATTGAGATGTTATAGTGTTAAATGTGTAAATTAATTTATTATTAATTAATTAATAATTGGTTGTTAATTAATTCTAATTAATTAATTGGTAATTAATTATGGTAATTGTGTAATTAATTTTAGGTGTGTGTTGTGGTTTTTATAGGTGTAAATGGTGGGAAGAAATTTATTTTTTATTTATGAATTAATGGGTTGTTAATTAATTTTAATTAATTACTTTGTTATTAATTTTGGTAATTGTGTAATTAATAATATTTGTGTGTGGTAGTTTTTATAGGTGTAAAGGGTGGGAATGTTGGGAAGTAAATTATTTTTAATTGATGAATTAATAATTAGTTGTTAATTAATTGTAATTAATTAATCGGTAATTAATTATGGTAGTTGTGTAATTAATTTTATGTGTGTGCTGTGGTGTTTATAAGAGTAAAGGTTGGGAAGTAATTTGTGTTTAATTAATTAATATATAGTTGTTAATTAATGTTAATTACTTGATATTTATTTTGGGTAAATGCTTATTTTTTTGTGTTTTACTTTTAAAGGGTTAAAGGGTGGGTATTAAATAAAGTTTTATTATTTAATTATTAGTTGTTAATAGCAATAGTAATAGTTTTTCTTTAAAAAATAATATATAGTTGTGTTTTATTATTTTATAGTTTAATGTAGGTGTGTGTTGTGGATATTAGAGTGTTAACGCTTGTGTACTCAATTAATGTTTTTTTTTATTAATAAGATGTTTTTTAATTGATTATTAATTATGTTAATTATGAAATAAATGTAATTAAAAATGTTGAAGTGATTTGTTATTGGTGTGGTGTTATAGGGTATGAAATAAAATAAATACATTTATGATTTAAATAATTTTGTTTGTTAATATTTGCTACTTTTAAATAATTATTGTTTATAAATGTATTTATTAATTTATTTTATAAATTATTTGTAGGTTTTTGTTATATGTAATTAATATTTTGTACCTCCGATTTGCAAATATGTTTCTAACGAACCTAGGAACCAGGGTATTAATAGGCCTAATAGCCATATACAAGACAGGCTCCAGAGGTTGGCAGCTCCGCAGACCTTATAGGCCCCCGTAATGAATTATATTGCCCAGCCACAACAGGCACAACTATCTACTCAACATCTTATTCATGGCAATCGAGACCTGCAGACCTCTCTAGCCGCTACAATTAATAGCAATGGATCTCAATCTAGGAAAATTTATATGACTAATGTCCCAAGACTGAAAACTGCTGCTAATGGTATCGTTGAGAATGAAGAATCCCTAATTAATAAAGTGATTTATTGGATCCGTTACACTAGGGGTTGCCAATCGGTGATCAGGGATGATATACTCAGAGCACGTAGATGTCCCGCACCCTTTACTCAATTGGATGATATTGAAATCACCTTGAAGGGAAATGAGATTGCGGGGAATCTCCTGGCCCTGGAGTTTCGCACCTGCCCTCCGGACGGTTCTTCCATCCAGTTTAGACATCAGCCTTTGTACGAACAGGGCAGATTACAACATACGCAGGCAATAATACACCTAGCAGGTACCTCCTCCCTGGAGTCCAACGATTGACTACAAGAACCATTGCATCAGATGTCCCCGAACCGCTCAAACCACACTATGCAAAGTTCCCAATGTTCGGTGGGCATAAGTGGGGCTAATATCAACACAGATAGAAACTTTGCCACTGATATGCACTTGTCTCTAGATTTGCCATCTTCAGTATCTTTGCAAGAAAATATTCCTACCTCTCTACAATGTATAGCCCCCATGCTGAGCCAACAGTTGAAGATCGTATCTTGGAATGTGGCGGGATTGAATAGCAAACTTCCTCTTCCTCACTGGAACGATTTCGTTGGGAACTTTGACATTTGTATTTTCCAGGAGATGTGGAGTTTGGTTCCCTTATATAAACCTGGTTACACCTGTCATTTTATCCCTGCAATATCTGTTGGAAGAGGTCGCCCCTCAGGGGGCTTGATTGTCTGGATGAGTATTGCTCTCGATTGTCGAGCTATTCTCCAGTCAAGCTCTAATCCAGATATCCTGTGGCTCAGTATTAGGGGCCCAAGGGGTGGTAGCCAAATTGAGCTTTTTAATGTCTATGCAAGAGGGACAAAATATGGCAGGCCCTCGAACATAATTTCTGCGTTAGAGGATTGTCTAGATAAATGCACACCATGTGCAAGAATAATAGTTGCAGGTGACTTTAATTGCACCTACGAACCCCTGGCTACAGAGGAATTGATGGAAATCGAACCTCAAGATGTTAGGTGGGCAATACCCCAGCTTGATCTTCCCCCGATTAAAAAATGGACCCAGCAGGTTCTCCAATTGAATTCCATTACTATGGAATATGGCCTAAGAGCAACTAATGGTAGGTCTTTTTCTGACAAGTGTGGGGCCAATACTTATAATAGGGCTAGTTGCCCATCTCGGATCGACTACATTCTTCTCGATATCAGGCTATGGGGGCATTTGATTGATATGCTAGTGGGTTCAACTACAGAAAGCGACCACAATCCCCTGTGATTAACTTTGAAACCGCTCTGAGAAGCAGATTGTTACGAGCAGAATACCCAACCTCAGGTAGTCACTAGAGAGATAGTGCAGTCAAATTGTAAAAGGACCCTGAAGTGGAAAAGGGTAGCGCTAAATAAGGGGAAGATGAATGGTGTAAGACAAGAGCTAGCATCTGGCATGGCTAAGCTTCAAGCTGCGGCACATAGTGTAACAAGATCAGTGGATGTATCTAGGGCCCATGAGCGTACATTCTCTCAGATCATGGCATATTTCCAGATCCCAACTCAAAAAGCAAAACCTCGTGATTCCATCAGGGACCCTTACTCTTGGTTCGATAAAGAATGTAGGGGAAAAAGGTCAGCTCTAATAAAGGCGATTAAGGGGAAAGATAAAATACAAATAAAAATCGCAAGAAATTCATACAAAGTGGCCCAACGGGAGGCAAAGGCATCCTGGGATGAATTAAGATGGGAGCAATTAAAAGATGCATGTACATCCAAAGATAATAATCTTTTTGGGAAATTGGTTACTTGGGGTAGCAGGTCAGGTCCACGCCCACCCCCGAACCATATTACTAGCCAAGTTTGGTTTAACCATTTCAAAGGGCTTTATTCTGCTGAAGGGGATATTCAAGAGGGGGAAGCAGTAGAGTATTTGGGGCACCCGCAAGAGGAGGATTATTTTACAATCTTGGAGGTTGAAGCTGCAATTAACAAAATAGTCCCCGCGAAAGCTGCTGGCCCGGACGGTCTGCCAGGTGATCTATTTCTGGCTGACTGCACCCAATGGGCACGTTATATTTTGTTGTTAACAAATGCCATAGCCGACGGAGCACCAGTCCCGTTGTCTTGGAAATCTGCTGAAATAGTCCCCATACACAAAAAGGGAGCAAGAGACGATCCTGCCAATTACAGACCAATAAGTCTGATTGATGCTGTGCAGAAGGTCCTTGGCCGGATGCTTCTGCACAGGATCCAGACATGGTCTGAGGATGGGGATATCCTTTCACAATTCCAGGCAGGCTTTAGAACAAAGACAGGGACAATGGACCAGGTATTCAGATTCCTTCTAATATATTGGAAGGTTGTGGTGTTAGGCAGAGGCAGTCTCTATCTAGCATTTATTGATTTGAAGACTGCCTTTGATCTGGTTCCTAGGTCCAGGTTATGGGTTACGCTTGGTGAGATGGGTATACCCCATTTTGTTCTTAATTTATTAGTTCGGCTGCACGAGGGAAATTTTGCCCAGGTCAGGTGGGGTGAGCAGGGTCAACTTACTGAGCGCATCCCTGTCAAGAGAGGAGTAAGGCAGGGATGCGTTCTGGTACCAACGCTCTTCTCCCTATACGTGAATGGTGTAGTGGACTTTCTCCTGGAGGAGCCGGCTGACTCTCCTGTCCTGGGGGGCAAAAAGATACCGACCCTGTTGTTCGCGGACGACACGCTATTGATATCTAAGACCCCGGCTGGGTTGCAGCGTCTAACTGATAGATTTCATCTTTTCTGTGAGAACCGGGGTTTGGTTATAAATGCCAATAAAACCAAATTTATGGCTTTTAACCCTCATAGAACATGTAGGAATGGCCCTCTCTTAGGTGGGGTTCCCCTTGAAAAGGTCGCCTTTTTTGATTACCTAGGTGTAAGATTCTCTGATAAAATGTCGTGGAAACCCCACCTAGGTAAGATGCTGATGGCCCACAAACGCTTGGCTGGTGCAATAGCAAGAGAACACCGTCTTTCCCATACTAGGCCTGTTGCTCCAGCCCTTCAGATATATGACACTAAGGCTGTTAGCGCTTCTCTTTACGGAGCTGAGGTCTGGGGGTTCGATAATCTCGACGAGCTCCGGAGATCAGAATACAAATTTTTAAGAGATCTAGTTACAGCACCAAAATATATCCCCTCACGCCGCTACTAATGGACATGGGCAGGCGAGCAATAAGTGATGTTGCTAGGCTGCGTCCCCTGCTCTTTTGGGCTCGCATTAGGAGGACCCCTGAGCTTTCCCCCTATGCAGAGGCCCTTACTGAGGTTATTAGGCTCGACACTGGGGGGAAAATTGGTTGGATATGTGATATTAGGAAAACGCTATCTGCAATTGGGCTTTGTGGCTGTTGGACCAGGCAGGAGCCCCCAAGGAGAGAAGACCTTAAACGTCTGTACTGGGAATGGGTGGACCAACGAGCGATTAGTAGGCTTAATGTGGGTAGATTGACAACTGAGTTTTACTACCACAAACAATGCAGATACTATGAGCCTTATCTTGACCTGATCACAGTACCCAGAGACAGACTACTCTATATGCATTTTAGGTATGGCTCTCTTCCAGTGGGCGAAGTGATAGCAAAATGGTCGATCACCAATGGAAAACATTGTCCTAGCTGCCAAGCCCCTGTGGAAAGTATTGCCCACTTATTGTTTGTCAGTCCAGCGTATAAAACATCACGGAGAAAATGGCTGAGTCCGATTTGCCGACAACTTGGTACACGGGAGCACCAAGTTGCACTCCGTATTCTTAAGTCAGATTCCAGACCTTTTTTATCTAGTTGCATAGCAAAGTATTTGGGGCAGGCATGGCTGATTCGGTGGAAAGCGCTTGCAAGAAAGACATAGCCTCTATGCACTGATAAATTGCCAAGATCTAAAAGTTTTAATAGTATTCTTGTTAAAATCACTATGCACAAGCACTTTATTCTTTTTAATTCTTGAAGTCTCCTCTTGTATTGTACTGTTTGTAAACGAAATGATGAAATGCTGTTTGTTTTTTAATCAAATTTTAGGATGATTGAGCGTATATTTATCAATGTATCTTTTTTATCCATATTAATTTTTTTTTTTAGTTATGTCATTATTGTTCCATGATGCTTTTATGACTTTTTATGTCGAAATAAAGCTTGTGATTGAATTAATATTATAATATGTGTTCTTTTTATATGTTTACTATATTTAAATTTATATCTTTTAAATTCTGTTTTTTTTAATGATTTTTAAATTTTGTAATATTTTTTGTTTTTTTTCAACTGTTTTAAAAGTATTATTAGTAATTTTTACCCTTCCGCTATCCAACACTTTCCCTACTGTTGCACTCACTGGAGTGGGAATAAAAAAATGTACCCCTCGCCTATCCAACACTTATCCTACTGTTGCATTCAGTGGAGTGGGAATAGAAATTTTTACCCCTCCGCTATCCAACACTTTCTCTACTGTTGCATTCTTTGAAGTGGGAATAGTAATTTTTACACCTCCGCTATCCAATACTTTCTGTACTATTGTACTTACTGGAGTGGGAATAGTAATTTTTGCCCCTCCGCTATCCAACACTTTCCCTACTGTTGCACTCTTTGGAGTGGGAATAGTAATTTTTACCCCTTCGCTATCCAACATTTTCCCTACTGTTGCACTCACTGGAGTTGGAATAGTAAATTTAATCCCTCTGCTATCCAACACTTACCCTACTTTTGCACTCACTGGAGTGGGAATAGTTATTTTTATCCCTCCACTAGCCAACACTTTCTCTACTGTTGCACTCTTTGGATTGGGAATAGTAATTTTTGCCCCTCCGCTATCCAACACTTTCCCTACTGTTGCACTTACTGGAGTGGTAATAGTAATTTTTACCCCTCCACTATCCAACATTTTCCCTACTGTTGCACTCACTGGAGTTGGAATAGTAAATTTAATTATTCCGCTATCTAGCACTTTCCCTACTGTTGCACTTATTGTATTGGGAAATGTTAGTTAAAACATTTTTTAATAGTTTAATGTTTTAATTTATTATAGAATGTTTTTTTTATTTTAAATTATTGATATATATATATATTTTTTATTTTTATATAATTTTAAAGTTTAAAAATTAAATAAAGATAATAGTTAATGAATTATTTTTAAGTAAATATATGTATATGTATAAATTATTATGTTTGTGTGTTTATATTTTTTTAAATTAAGTTTATTTGTTATATTTAGTTAAAATGTATATTACATTTAATTTATTTTGTTAAAAATAATATTAGTATTTAATATATATTATTTTATTTTACATATATTTTTAAATCAATATTTTTTACATCTATATTTATTACCTCGATATTTTGGAGTCAATATTTTTGCACTTACCTGTTAAGGTATGGGAGTCGATATTTTTGCAGTCGATATTTTTTCTCGATATTTAGAACATCGATGTTTGTGACATCGATATTCTATCATTAGGTTCCAGTGCTAATCATAAAACCATATTTTCTTCTTCTATAATAGGTTTCGATAACCCTTTTTTGCTTTCATTAACTCACAGCTAATTGCATGACTACCTCCTCAAAACATGTATATACTTTGTGGGCTTCAGTCTGCCTATAGGCTTCCCATTTACTGGCTCCGCCGTTGCTCTCCTATTCTTTCTCCCCATTTGTCCATGGCATGCATGTGTCATGCCTCTTCCTGGGTTGTGTGACGGAACCATGCATGTGATTACCATGCATGCTGGTTCCACGCGGTCTTAACCACGCAAGTCTTAACCACATCCATGCCTTTACCACGCATGCCTTTACAACGAAATATGCGTTGTTACGGCATGTATGCAAAGACATATGCGTGGTTAAGACTTTTTAGGTGAGTGTAGCCCGCCCAACCCGTGGCCCCCGCCTGAGCCCTAAAACCCCCTGAAGCCAGAATTCTACCCCGACTCCAGCCCCCCCTGAGCCCTAAAATGGCTCTCAATGCTCAATAAAGAACCCCGATACCTACCCCCACCCTGAGCCCTAAACCAGCCCCCAAGCCCCCGCCCTGATACCTAAAACTACCCCCTCCTTCCTGAAAACCAAACCCTTCCTCCGAGCACTAAAAACTTCCTTGCCATCCAGCCCTAAAAAGTACCCCGATCCCTGCCCCCAACCTGAGCCCTAAAACGCCACCCAAAGCCCCCACCCTGAGACCTAAAACTACCCCTCTCCCTCCTGAAAACCAACCCCTTCCCCCATGCCTTAAAAACTACCCCGCCCTCCCCTAAGCCCTAAAAACTACCTCGACCCCCCAAACCCTAAAAACTACCCTGACTCCCCAGAGCCCTAAAAACTACCCGACCCCCGAGCCCTAAAAACTTCCCTGACCCCCAAGCCCTAAAAATACCCCAACCCCACCTGACCCCAAAAACTACCAACCCCGATCCCTAAAAACGTCCCCAACTCCCCCAGCCCTGAAAACAACCCCGACCCCCCAGTCCTGAAAACTACCCCCCCCCAAAACCCTGCCCTAGCCCCACTTACTTCACCACGTCCTCTCTCAATCCTTCCTCTTCCTGGGCCCGCCCATTCCAGCAGCTAAACCGCGCACTGCCTTAACCATACATATGCATGGTTAAGGCATATGGTTGGTGATGGCAAGCGTGGTTGTTCTTGCATTCTTCAGACACATTCGGCTGAGCCTGCGTTGTTCCGACCATTTCCCGTCTTCCTGTGTTTAGCCCTCCCCAAGAGCATGGACCAATTACTATATCAATCCACTGATCACATTTTAGTATGTGTTTTATGAACTACTTTTTTCTTTCTTGAAAAGCAAACCACGCGATTGGTCCTGTTCTCACTCGCTCTGCTCCATTTCTGTAAACAAGCCTGTAAATCTTGTTCTTATCTGGTCACATTTGCTGAGCATTCAAAGACCAAGATCAAATGTCAGACACTGTTTTCAGAGGGCACCTGTTCCGTGTCCCCAGCCCCCTCATCGCTGCTTGTTTATTTGGTTAAGAGCATGTCACACGAGTGCTCGTGTTTTCGCTCTGAGCTCCGTTTTTGTGAGCGGATTTCTAATTTTTAATTAATGTTTTCACAAAGCAGTGACCACGAGCTGCTCTGCCCCTGCAGCAACTATTAGTATCAGAGTTTACCTACGTGTGCTGCCATCTCCACTGATGCCACTGTTGGCCGCGTCCCATAGACGGGCATCTTGGTGCATCTTCAGTTTGCTTTGCCAGGACATGCCACTCCTTGACGTGGCTTGTCGGCTCCTGGCAGTTGTGCCACCACAAGATCTGATAAGAAACGTGTACAGGTACAGAAAAGTCTCTTCATGGCCAGTTTGTTGCTGCTTGTCTTTGAGAGCCAGGTGAGCTGAACATTTCTGCATTGTAAAGGATTATACCAACAGCTGTCTATAAGGTACTACAACAAGGGGCACCACCATGGGTTTGCAAACGCGTTTCGTTAACTATAAATCTCAAGCGCCGCCTGTAGCTCGTGGGAAAGCGGTTTGTAACAATCTATACTGGTTCTTCAGTCCATTGCTGCACGCTCTTTGAAGTGTAAATGACACGAGTTAAACTTTAGCACTTTCTAATTGTGATACCTGCTGTATTGTATTGGTGGCACACAACTTCCTGTCCTAGGCTGCGCATGAAGGGGCAGATTTACAAGTCCCTTGCATGACTTTTGCGCTGCAGTTGCGTCACTTTTGTGACGCAGCCGCGGCTTAAATGTTGCGGCCCATTTACAATGTGACGCATCTAGGGAGATGCGTCACGTTGTAAAGCCCTGCGTCACATTATACCTGCGTCAGGTATAATGTATGCATGGTGGGCGTTCCTACGCAAAAAGCCATGTAGAACTGACGCAGAGAAATCTACAAGATTTCACTGCGTCACTCTACGCCTTCCCTGCGTCAACATCCCTACGCCTGCTCAGACCAGGCGTAAGGATTGACGCAGGGCTTTTTACATGGGACCTACCTATGTTTTTTGGTGCATTGATGGAGTTGCGTCACTTTTGTGACCAACTCCAACAATGCGTCACTTTTGCTCCAACAGATGCGTCAGAATTTCTGACACATCTGTAATTCCTTGCGCCAAGGTGCACTGTATTGTAAGTGCATCCATGGTGGCGCAAGGACATTTGGAGCTGACGCAAGGAAACTGACGCATCTATGCAGATGCGTCAGTTCCTTGTAAATCTGCCCCGAAGTATGTTGGCCCAAGCACAAGTGAGTTGTCTCTACCTGGGCTACTTCCCCAAAACTTTCATTTTGGAATTGAACTAGGAAAACTTAGACCTGTGGCCAGGAGTTGCTATAAATAGCAATAGGTACCAGGCCTGCTTCGCTTTCGTGTATTTTAGTTCATTTTATGCAGATAACTTTCTAAGATCTTGGACACTGTATAAAGAGTTACTTGGAACTCTAGTCGTGGGGCAGAAGGGGTTAATAGTGTTTATTAAATAATGTAGGCACAACTCTCTCTTATTCTTGGACTTGTGACCCAAAGCAGTCAAGCCTCCGGTGACCAGTGTTGTGTTGTTTATTTTTATAGTAAACTTTCTTTTATTTTGACAAGTCTTCTTTTCTCACATTGCACTCATGTTTTGTTTTGCTTTTGCTTGTGGGCGCTGTTCTCAAATGATGAGAATTTTCTTGTTCTAAATATTGCAGGGCAACATTGTTTCGTTCTTATGTGTAATTTCCGAAATTATTCTTTAACACATACTTGTGCAGTACACCCCAATCTACCCACTTCAATCTAATCCGCCCCACTCCAATCCACTCCAATACACCCATCTCACCCCAAACCATCGACCCCACTCAATCCAATTCACTCCACTCCAATCCACCACATTCCAATCCAAACCACTCACCACAATTCAATCCAATCCACCACACTCCAATCCTCCCAACCCACCCGACTTCAATCTGCCCCATTCCAATCCAATCAGCCCCACTCCAATCCAAAACAATCTGCTTCACTCCAATCCAAAACAATCTGCCTCACTCCAATCCAAAACAATGAGCCCCACTCCAATCCAAAACGATTATCCCCACTCTGATCTGCCCACTCCAGTGCCCCATTCCCATCCAAAACAGTCTGCCCCACTCCAACTCAAAACAATCTGCCCCACTCCAATCTGCCCCACTCAAATTCAAAACAATTGTCTCCACTCGATCTGCCCCCTCCAGTGCCCACTCAAATCCAAAACAGTCTGCCCCACTCCAATCTGCCAAATGCCAATCTGCCCGACACAAATCAAAAACAACCTGCCCCATTCCAATCTGCCCCACTCCAATTCAAAACAATCTGCTTCACTCCAATTGAAACCAATTTGTCCATTCCAATCTGCCCCATTCCAATCCAAAACAGTTTGCCTCGCCCACCTCAATCCAAAACAATATGCCCCACTCCAATACAAAACACTCTACTCCACTCCAATTTGCCCCACACCAATGCAAAACAATCTGCCCCACTCCAGTCTGCCTCACTCCAATCCAATCCACCTCACCCCAGTCCAATCTACCCATTATACAACAGTCCAACCCAATCCAATCCACCCATCCACTCCACTCCCATCCAATCCACCACAATTCACCCCACTCCCATCCAAAAGAATCTGACCCACACCAATCTGCCCTGCTCCAATCCAAAACAATCTACCCCATTCCAAAACAATCTGCTCCACTCCAATTTGCCCCACTCCAATCCAATCCACCTCACCCCAATCCAATCTACCCATTCTACAACAGTCCAGCCCAATCCAATCCACCCCAATCCACTCCACTACCATCCAATCCAACACAATCCGCCCCACTCCAGTCCAAAAGAATCTGACCCACTCCAATCTGACCCACTCCAATCAAAAACAATCTGCACCACTCCAATCCAATCCACCTCACCCCAATCCAATCCACCCACTAAATCCCAATTTACCCCACTCCAATCCGATCCACCCCACACCAATCAAATCCACCCACCATTCCAATCCACACCAATCCAATCCAGCCCAATCCAATCCACCTCAGACCACCCCACTTCACCCCAATCCACCCCACTCTAATACAGTCCTCCCCAATCCACCCCACTCGAATCCAAAGCAATTTGACCCACTCCATTCCAGAACATCCCGCCCCATTCTAATCTGCCCCACTCCATCGCAATTCACCCCTCCAATCCCCCCTCCACATCAATCCAATCCAGCCCAGTCCAATCTACCCCACTCCAATCCAATCCACTTCACCCCAATCCACCTCACTCCCCCATTCCAATTAAATCCACCTCATTCCACCCCAATCCAAACCACACCACCCAACTCCACCGCACTCCATCCACCACAGTCCACCCCACTGCAGTCCAATGCACCCCATGCTAATCCAAACCACCCCACCCTACTCCAATCCAACCCACCCCATTCCAATCCAACCCACCCCACTACAATCCACCCCATTCCAATTCAACCCTCCCCATTCCAATCCAACCCACCCCACTACAATTCAACCCAGCCACTTCAATTCAATACAACCCACCCCACACCAATCCAATCCAACCCACTCCAATCCAACCCAACCCAATCAACCCACTCAAATCCATTCCACCCAACCCCACTCCAGTCCAATCCACCCCACTCCATCCCAATCCACTGCAACCAATTCACCTGACTGCAATCGAATCCACCCACCCCACTTCAATCCATGCCACTCCAATCCAAACCACCTTAATCCACCCCACACCAATCCAACCCACCCCACATCAATTCAATTCACCCCACTCCACTCCAGTCCAATCCACCATGATCCAATCCACTAACCTCCAGTTTACTCCATTCCAGTCTACTCCACTCCAATCCAATCCATCCCACTCAATCCACCCCAAACCAATCCACCTCATCCCTTTTAATCCACACCACACCACTCCAATCCAACCCACCCCATCCAGTCCACCCACTCCAAATCACCACACTCCACTCAATCCACCCCACTCTACCACAATGCAATCCACCCCACTCTACTCCAATTCAATCTACCCCACTACCTCAATCCACTAAAACCTACTCCTCCCTATTCCACCCCACTCTATGCCACTCCACTCTACAACACTCTCTGTCACTCAACCACTGAACTTTACTCCCCGCTACTCCCCATACTCAACTCTACGACACTCTACTGCAACAATTCTACTTTACGACACTTTACTCCTCCACTCCACTCTACGACACTCCATGCCACTAATGTTCAGCCATGCTGAACAGCAGCCACACCTGTGTACAATCTGGTAAAAACACATTGCCAAAGACAATAGTGTCAGGAACGGCGAGCCTAGGCGCCTACCACATCGCGACTGACTAAAGGAAACTACGTTTCCCATGATGCCTGGACGAGGCTCATGGGTATTTCATTAACGAGGAAGCACGTACCCGGCGTGCGTAATTCACGTTCCGGTTTTGGCTTTTGAGACCTGCATCGGTTGATCGCGTTATGTACTTGCTTCAGGAGTCACTGAGAGAATAAGGTCCTTATCCGTGTACCTTGTGGAGCAGTTCGGCGTGTCGGCAGGGCTCTGCTCACACGCGCGGCGAAGACGAAGGAGTCTTCACTGCCTTCGCTGCCATTCACCTCGAGGACTTCTCTTTGAGGTATTGAGGGCTTGTGAGTATTCCAGTGCGGGAGGAATAAACAGTTCGGCATTTCCCGTGGAGTTCTAGGCTTTATTCTTGCTATCAAAAGAGGATTGTAGGCTGGGATGGAGTAACATCTACATTACTAAAGGAAACTAGGTGATGTAACCTTTGTTTCTGGTATCCATTTTATTTTGTGGTTATTGGTAATTTCAACCTTCAGTGACTTCCTTGGATGCAGTCGGATTAGCGTTCATTGTGAACGTGAAGAGGTACTGTGGAATTCATATTTAGTTCATTATTCTATGGTCTTGTTGTGAATAACATTGCAGTGATTACAGGAGTATGTTTTCATATGGACAAAGACTTGGATCATTGTACAATATCTTATCATATCCTGTATGTGGTATGTAGGGTGTATGATTCTTTTTGCAGTACCTTGGTATATTGGTGTGAATGTATGACACATGAAATACGGTACTAATTCCATGTATTCTTACCCTAGTAGGAACTAACAGGAAGACACAAATTGATGGTTATAGTCCCGAAGGACAGTCACATAGGAGATTGTGATTATACGTTTTAAGGTATGTATATCTCCATGTTATTAGCGAGACGTACAGAGAGTAGACTGTGGTTGTGCGCTCTTACTCACTCTCATGTTATTTCTTCCACAGCTTCCAATTCCCTGCAGTCCGCTTCCCTATTCCCTATCCCTCACTTGACCACTTCATTACTCTACGTATATACATAACCATAGAGTTGGGGATGTCAGGTGGTGGACCAATATGAGCAGCATTCCGGTTCTGAGGTGTTTTCATTTTGCTGGACTAACAAATAGCTCTTGTATAGCCGAGTACTATTGGCTTTGCCAATGCTTGTTTATAAATTGCTGGTGGAGCTTATTAAGGACTTTCCTTGTTAAGGGACATTTACCATCGGTCCAGCCCCAAGGGTACCTTTCGCTAGCTATTTTTTTAGAACGGCAAGGTCTAAACTGAGCGGCAAATAATTCTTGCAGAATTTCATCTGAGACTCTCCGTTTATGATTATAACTCAACTTTAAATCAATTGGTGCTTATGATTTGCGGTGTGCCTGATCCACCACATGATGGTCACTAGAAAAGGACTCGATCAACTTAAAGTCAGCATCAGTATTGAATTTTTAATGGGTACAAAAACATCATCAATTGGGGACACACTCCTGGAATATCTAAACGCTGCCCTAGGTGAGTTATCGCCTGCAAACCTGTCATTTAAGTTTAACAAATGATGTTGCGCTAACAGAGACAGCAGCTGTCACTCTACCGTAACTTTGCGCTCACCAGTATGTAGTGAAGGAATTTCAAACAAACACCTTAAATCAACATGAAATTTCTCGAAAAAATGAAAAAACATTTTAAAATTCAGGTCTCCCCCGAGAATAAAAAAGGCAGGCAAAAAACGTTCACGCAGAACGTCAGAAAGTCACTATTAATTTTTCTAAGATTTTCCTCAAAAGGTGTCCTATTTGGTAGAATATAAACATTTAAACATACCAATGACCTAGAGAAAGCTGAGAAAGATAATATTTCAATGGAACATGCCCGTAACCTATTACATGTAGGATCCAAAATCAGTCTCCACCTTTGTGCCATAAAGAACGGCTATCAAGGTGAATGATAACACAACCCTACCATATATGGCACACTGTGACCAATGGAATAAGACCCTCCAGCAAAATGGTGAGCTTCTAGGGTGTATGTGTGACAATTGGTCTCGGGTAAAGTACAATCTATTACAGACTTTATATGCTGTTTTTTTTAGAATACAATTACATAATTTGAACGTTGTACATTATATATAGGGACAAGAAGAATCTGATATTTATTTGCACATATCAATTTCCCAGAATTTCAAGTTTTTGAGCCTAGTTGCCTGTCTCTAGTTCTTCAGTGACCTATCACGAAAATCATGGTATAGACTTAACCATAAGAAGCAATTGATTCAAATGCACCCCTTCCCCCTTCTGAAACTTGGGACTGTTATAATGTAATTAGGCTGTCCGGTTTTAGGTTTAAACCTATAATAACTGATAAAACCCCACTGAAAGGAAAATAGCCCTCACCAGTGTAAACATATAAACACTGAAAAAA
Source organism: Calotriton arnoldi (assembly GCA_963921515.1). Classification (NCBI taxonomy): domain Eukaryota; kingdom Metazoa; phylum Chordata; class Amphibia; order Caudata; family Salamandridae; genus Calotriton; species Calotriton arnoldi. Next base: position 337,246 of record CAWUFW010015279.1, read on the forward strand.
CACCTGCACAACCACAAACTAAATGCCATTCAAAGAAAGGAAAAGGATAATGAAAGTCATTTTTTTACTTCCTGGAGGGGCTAATGCAATGTAACTTTGTTATACAAGCTAGCAGCAAGATAGACTGTGCTAACATTATTCTGCTTGAGTTTTGTTGTTTAGGGATGTCACTAAAATATTGTTTCTTCTTCCTTTTGCTTTTTCATTTTTGTGGTCTTTGGTCTAAAAATGCGGGGTTTAGAAGAATGTTTTAGGTCTCGGTTAATTATTTTATAAACTGTAGAGAATCAGGAAATATCAAAATCATATTTGATATTTTGGCTGCATTAGATTCTTTCACTGATAGGTAAAATGGCTGGTTTCATAAGAATCTTTCCCAATATGTGGCATCACATTTACCCACAAAGAATGGGTAAAAACCCTTGATGCATCAGCCCCCAGTTTCTAGTGAGTCAGTATTGATAGTAGATGAATTGCCAACACCTCAGGCTTTAAGCATTCAATGAAAGGTATAATGACAAGTATATGTGAAAAGAGTGCTATCACCAAGCATGTGGGATAGTGGTGAAAACATGAGACCAGACGTTTGGAAAACATGGAACGCAGTGTCACTTGGAATGCTGCTGCAAAAAGGTTCTTTCCAAGTTCAACAAAGAATGGAGTGATATTGTTTATATTTGCAGTGATTCAGCTACGTATATGAAAAGGTTGTGTGATGACTTGTCAAAATTGATACCGGAGCTGACGTGCTTCCCTGTAAGAGATCCTTTCCACTTGCTAGATGGCATGCTGAAAGCATCTTTACAATCTTTAGAGTGAATGAAGAATGCTATTGACTTTTCAGTCCATTCTGGTGCACTATTTTGTTATGCGTCGGAACTAAAATGCAAATATTTTTCATTTTGTGCTTTCCGTGGCATCAAAGAGTCATTCCAAATGTGTCATTAGCTGGTGATTCTCAGTCCTTGAGGCTGTGATTGCCATATTATCCATGTGCCAACCGTTTACAGAATTTTTGCTGAGTGATGATGCCAAAGGCAAGAAATTTGAGGCTCTTTGGTCGCTTATTGATAGTGAAGTGAAAAAAGTACACTCTACTGCATTCTTAGATCTTTACAGGAAAACATAACTGCTGTAGTGGACATAATCAAAAAACTAGAGGGGCATATTAGCAAGGGCGTTATCGCCGCTTTAGCTGCACTTTTTGCCACTAAAGCGGTGATATTGTTAACGCCCTATTAGCAAGCTGTCGTTAACAGCTGTTAGCGACAGCTTAATGGCGAAAGCGGACATTTTGGGTGCCGCTTTGCATGTCAGCGATATTTATCGCTAATGACATGCAAAGTAGGCGTTCCCAACCAAAAGTCAACAGAAACAGCTGCTAACACAACTACCCCCTATTAGCAATGCGGCCCCGGACCCGGGTAGCGATGACAAAAGTCGCGCTAACCGCGGTCATCGCTGGTATTTTTACACCTGCTCCAAACAGTACTTACCCATCTTCACAATGGGAGGTGGATTGTGGGGCTGAGTCCACCGTGGCATATCATCAAGCATTCCCCTATCGCTGCCCTATTATCGCTGGATTCCATGCGATTAACTGGCATTCTGCCGCTATCGCTGGATTAATTATCGCCTTGGAGATACGCGTTGCTAATAACGCGCTATCTCGGCGATCAAATCCAGCGATAGCCTGCGATAAAAAAATAAGCGCTAAGTGCGCTTTGCGATATTTATCGCAAAGCGTTGCTAATATGCCCCAAGAGTTTGAAAACACCCTTGTTTGCCAAGTGTTCAGCATAATTGGTGTATATGTGAAACATCACCTTGAGAGTAGGCTGGGCAACACCTTTAGTGACTGGCTCTGCAAAATGTTCCATGTTAGGGTGCTTGCCACTTGGTAAGCAAAGCAATGGTGAAGAGCAATTCAGGAACTTTTATTTTACAATGTATGAGAAATGGCTTGCAATGATGAATAGAAATGTCCCTTCACCAACCATGGCATTTGAAATCAATGAAAGCTCACTGTGGTACTCTGTACAAGTTCTAGATTCCTTCCGTAAAGGGGAATCTACTCAGTAGTTTCAAAAGTGCTGCTTCATTTCTGACCGCTTCAGTAACTCTGAGGGCATAAGCACCCAGTTCAATGCAAATGTTGCAGAACCTGCGCAGAGAATCGCAATCTTCAGGTTCACCAGTATTGGCATGGAAAGCTATGTCAGTGGCCAGAGTTAGCAAATTGTGTACTGGCTGTTTTGACGTTACCCGTCTCAAGTGCCAATGTTGAGAGGGCCTTTTCACAGAAAAAAGTTTACATGGGAAGGAAAGAGCGAGCACACATGACCAGACTCACTGAAGAAGTATTGTATGGTGTACTATAATAAGTTTGATTTGCAAAAATGTATTTTGACCTCATATACACTGTACGTACACGGTCTATATACCATGCACTATTAGTGCAGAAAGCAAGCAATTATAAAAGCAAACGTTCCATAAACACCGGAAAAACACTGTTTCTCTTGTTTTTAATGGCGTGAAAATGTGTAACCACTGATAACCATTTTTTTTAAGGTATTGAAATCACTTGAAAACACTGAAAAAATCCCACCAGAATTTACCAAAAATAGAAACTGAAAACAGGAAAGCCTAAATGTAATGTATTTGACAAATTACTCTTTGTTTAAATGAAATTCCAACGTACGTCATGCAAAGAGCTTGGGTTGCTGTTAGACCTGTCATCCTTAGGGGGTTCTTTTCCCCAGACATAATGCCTTTTGTAAGGGTGGGCGGAGCTCGCGGAGATGCACTACATGGAATTTTGCAGAGTTGCATAAAAACTCAGTGGAATTCCGCTGAGTTCTGCGAGCGGGCGGAGTTGCTACACTCGCCCACCCCTACGTCGTGTACTTTGGTCCCAAAGAGATTTGAGACGAAACAACATGGAGAGAAATTCTAATTAAGTGAAGCCCAAACTGGCATGCATGGAAGTCTCAAAAGCCTAGCTAATAAATATGGTTGGCACGGCATTAAAAACATCTTTAAACATCATAAAATATTACTTTGTAGTTTGAACTGCGCACTGTCACCGTTCAACAGAAGTTAATCCTGGCAGACAAAGGCAACACTCACCTTATTGAATGCTGCAAACAGCTCCTACTTAAGCCTCTTCCACTGTGGTCCTGTGAACTGCACTCCGCTACTCTTGCAGCCAGAGAGAGAAACCCGTCAGTTTCTTTACGTCTGCTCTCTCTGTTTTGCAACACTGCTGTGTTTTGCTTATCTCAAGATGGTGGCTCCCATGGCAGACACCTGAGTTTCCTCTAACTCATTCCTTTTGGTAGGCGCTATTATCTCATTAGATGCTGAAGACTAAAATGCACATTTGCTTCAATCTAGAGATAGAATTTCTACATCCTGTGTGAGGTGTCTGGCAGTCAGATGACCACTCTGTGTACCTGCACTCAATTTATAGGAGGTCAAAATTAACCCTGGGCGGTGAACTCCGCTCTGCTCACGGAGTTTGCGGAGTTTACCGCACTCCGCGTTACGCGGAGATCGCGGAGTTCTGAAAAACTCCGCCCCGCGTAGCGGAGTTTTTTGCCTCGCTCACGTTCGTCAACGTCAAGTTGGCGACCGGGAGCAAGGAAAATCAACCTCCCGGCGAGATTTTTCCTCGTTTGCGATCGCCAACATCAAGTTGGTGAGCGCGAGCGTGGAAAATCAACCCCCCGGCGAGATTTCTCAACGCGGGGGGGTCAGGTTTCTCATTGCGAGTGGTCGCGTATGCTCGCGACCGCTCGCGTTGAGAAACAGCCCGTTCGCGTTGAGAAAGCTGCTGCTCGAGTAAAAATCTACTTGAGCGGCAGAAAAGGAAAGCAGGGACCGCTTTCGCTGTGCATGGTGCCATTCGCGATGATTACACAGTGCGGACAAGCATCCGGCACTGTGCAATCACCGCGAACGGCATTTTTCTATCGTACTCCGCCGCTTGCGGAGCTCCGCGTTGTGCAGCGGAGTTTTTTTTGCACTTCGCGGTGTTCCGCGTAGTGCAACTCTGCGAACTCCGCCCAGGGTTAGTCAAAATGAGCAGCCAGCAACTCCGCACACAAACAAAAACACAACTGTTTTGCCCAATGTGCTCATCCAGTCATGAATCATGATCAATGCATCATGGACTCAGCCATTCTGTCTGCTTCCTCCCTTTGTTTTTTATTTAAAAAAACCTGTTAATCTATTTATTCTTTCTTTTCCCTGGGCTTGCAGCGCTTTGAAGGCTTATGTTCATGGCACTTTGACATCTTTTAAAAACTTATCTAATGTAACATTTATACTATTCTAGATTCACCTGGCCTTTGTGCTAGAATCCTTTGAGTTTTTCCTACCCGATCGATAATTGGAGGGTGCACTTCTTTATCGCAGTCTGCAGCACTCTGTAACCATTGACACTAATCATCACAAGCAATCACTGCTAAAACCGTGCAAATTTCTGATATTGGAGTGGATGCAATCTCTTCAGCGGAATCGCAAATGCTTGTTTTGTGTGGGGTGTACTCACGGGGTGTTCTGTGCAGGTGGGTAGAACTGCATTACTTGGAACAAGCACGAAACAGAACATGCGATGACTTGGGTAATGGTGGGCAGTGGGGGCAAACTCTGCTATGTGGTGGAATCGGAGTTTTTTGCTGAACTCTGCACTCTGAGCGGAGTGCAGAGTCGCAAAATTCTACAAACTCCGTCCGCGGGAGGAGTTAACTGCCCACCCCTAGCCTTTTGCCTCTCCTTTTTGCTGATTCTTTTTGTTTGCCTTAGGACTCTGAGCACTTTACCACTGCTAACCAGTGCTAAAGTGCTTGTGCTTCTTCCCTAAGCATGATGGCATTGGTGTATACCTGATTGTCATATTTGTTGTACTAGTAAGTCCCTTGTAAAGTGGTATAACACATACCCAGGGCCTGTACTTCAGATGCTACTAGTGCGCTGCATCACTGATTGTGCCACCCACAAAAGTAGCCTTTCAAACCTGTCTCAGGCCTGCCACTGCAGTGCCTGTGTGTGCAGTTTACTGCCACTTCATCTTGGCATTTAAAACTACTTGCCAAGCCTTAAACTCCCCTATTATTAGATATAAGTCACCCCTAAAGTAAGCTCTAGGTAACCCTAAGGGCAGGTTTCTATGTAAGTAAAAGGTAGGACATGTACCTTTATGTTTTGCATGTCCTGGTAATGATAAACAGCCTGTTTTGTTTTCACTACTGTGAGGCATACCCTTCTCCTAAGCCAGCATTGGTAATTCCTTAATACATTTTTAAGCAGTAGTTCCTGATCAGAGAGGAGCATCTTTATCATGTTTCATATGTTTCTAATGGTAATGATAAATCCTCCTTACTGCTGAAGATGGATTTAACATTTCTGTTTTAGAAATGCCTATTTAGAAAGTGATTTTTTTTTTGTACTTACCGCTATTTGTGCCTGACAGCCTGTCTTCAATACACATCTGGGTTGGGTGATAGCTACATTTGTGCATTCCCTTTAGACAGCCGCAATAGAGGAAGGTGAGGCTCATCTGCATTCTGAGCACTCATCTGCATTTTGATTAGTCTTCCTGGGCAGAGAGGAATGGGAGTGGCTGACACACTTCAATAGGTAGTGTCTGTCCACACACAAAGCATTGAGTTACAACCCACAGGTAGCCTTGCAGACAGGATTGGGTTGAAAGGGATCCTTGCACATTTCAGAGAGATCCTTTGAAGTCAACCCCTACATCAAAGGCACTTTTGGGTATAAGTACTGCGTCTCTGACCCCCTAAAATCAGACACTTCTGGGCCTTGAACTGAAACTCTGTCAGAAGGACTGCTGTGCTGCTTAAAGGGCTCAACTGGACTGCTTTTCTGGAAGGACTGTTTTTCTGCTTGTTGCCCTGCTGCATGCTGCTCTCTGACTGACTCTGCTGGAAGGACTCTGCCTTCGCTCCAAGTGATCTCCAAGGGCTTGCTGGCTTGCCTCCTTTTTTCTGAAGTCTCAGGGACCCAAAAGAGTTCCTACAATTCTGCTGGTGCTGCTGGACTCTGCCTTCTGTGAGTTCTACCCTTGCCTGAGGTGCCTTCTTCAAGTTCTAGGCCTCAGTATTGGGTTCTGCAGCTGTTTTCATCAAAAACCGATGCATTGCATAGACTGCGTAAGAAATTCTGCCGCATCGCCCTTCGATCCGTCCCAGAGGCTGCCAGATGACAGTGGTTCTACCGCCTGTGTGGCTCGACGACGATTGCATTCACTTCAACAGGGCTCAACGACAATGTGGTCTCCCTTTACACGTCTCTCAAAGACGACGCAATAGAGTCTCGACATCTACAAAAGCTCCATCCAACGTATTTCTTCAACGGGGCCTGCCTGGGTCCTGCAGCCGTCCTGCTGTCTATTGCGGTCGGCCTGAACTTTGGATTTGCACCGGTCCCTCATGACTGCAAATTACCTTTTGACCACCAGGGACTTCTAAGCACTATTTTTACATTTAATCTTTAAAAATTAAATTCTCGACTTCTACTGATTATACAGATGAATATTCTCTATATTTCTAAACCTGTGTGGATTTTTTGTGGTGTATTCTTTGTGTTATTGTGTGTGTGTGTGTTGCACAAATACTTTACAAATTGCCTTTGTAGATAAGCCTGACTGCTCTGTTCCAAGCTACCAGAGGGTGAGCACAGGTTATCTTAGTGTGTATCTAGCTTACCCTGATTACAGTGATGGTTCCTGCCTGGCCTGGGGGCATACCTCAGTTAACCAGGAATCCCATTTCTAACATTGGTGATCAGCGGTGAGGATAGGACTTGGGTTTGTGCAATACCATATAGTAACTCATTGTTCACTACAACTCTATACTGAGACCAATTCAAGCCTTTTTCAATTCTCCCTGTTCTGACATTTTTTTATTTTTCCAAAGTCTTTGTGCCCAAATACCATTTTTCTCGGCAAGTTCTGTGGTCCTACCTGGCAAGATGGAATTCGAGCTTGCCAACTAGGAAGCATACACAGTTGCTCGGGAAATACCCTTTACAATGTGGTTTTTACAACGTTGTATACCACCCATTTTTTGCCACGCATATTTTTAGATACATATGCTTTTACAACGTATGCGTTTATCACACATTTAAGGTAAATTCGGGGGTGGGGGGTCTCCCCCCACAAATACATTGTATATATATATATATAATATATTCACTGAAAAAACCATAGGTTTCAGGGGCGTTATAGTTAGTTGGACATTTCACTCGTACAAAACCATAGAAATTCCCCCGTTATAGTTGGTTCAGCTAACTATAACTCGCGCGCCCGCAATGCACTGCTGATGACATCACATATTACATCACTCATGACATGGTCAGTGACATCACTCATGACATCACTGATGACATCTCAAATGACATCACTCATGACATCACTGATGACATCATCCTTGTGATAGAGTGGCAGACCTCCTCTCACCCTAATATAACCTTTGATACACACACTCAAAAATACAAACTAACATTTTCAAAACAATGGACATAGCAATACCAGTTACAACACACCTATTCAGTAATTCCAAGATCTACACACACATCCACTCATTCACCAACAGTCCCTATACAGTCACTCATACATGTACTCACTCATCATATGTACTCATACACCTATACATCCTGTTACACACCGCCACTCATCCATAGAGTTACTCACACACATAGTCACACATGCAAACAAAGTATCAAACATCCATTTACTTGCATATACAGTTATACACACACTACCACACTTACTTCTACAGAAACTTACACATACTTACTCTCTTAAACAATCACTTATAGAAACACCTACTTATTTGTACAGGAACTCTTCCAATCTCTCACTCTCACATATACTCACTTATATACACCAATACTCACATATTCTAGTTTAAAACATATGTAGTTACTCATAAAGACACTATTGAGACAGTCATTCACTCACCAACACACCCATACACATACTCATCCACCTATACAGTCCTGCACACATGCTGTCTTCAACACATACAAACAGTGAGTCACTCATTCATGCATCTATGCACTAAGTAATACCCCCCACCGAACCATACAGACACACAGACACTCATACTGATACTCAAAAAACCAACTAATAACCCATATAGACACTCATGTAGCTACTCACCAACCCATGCAGCCACTTATACACAAAGTGAGAGACTGATACAGATATTTTCATATTTAAACATTACTCACTAACCCATGTATTCACTAAGATACACTTAGTCAGTTATACAATCAATTTTACAAAACAAAATCATCCATTTAGACACTTATATACCCATTTAATCTTCCATCGACCTTGAGATATACATATATAAAACATATTTAATTTTCAGAAAAACACACATTCACTGGATGATGTCATCAGTGATGTCATTTGAGATGTCATCAGTGATGTCATCAGTGATGTCACTGACCATGTCATGAGTGATGTAATATGTGACGTCATCAGCAGTGCATTGCGGGGGCGCGAGTTATAGTTAACTGAACTAACTATAACAGGGGAATTTCACGGGTTTTGTACGAGTGAAATGTCCAACTAACTATAACTGTCCCTAAAACCTATGGTTTTTTCAGTGAATTTCAAAGGTTTTTTAAATGCTAATTTCTAACTATAACGTGTCAGAAACCTATGGTTTTTTCAGTGAATATATATATATATTATCTACTGGCGGTCGCCAGTAGATAGTTATAGTTAGGACCTATTATCCATAGGAAATTCGTAACATTCTTTTCCCAATAACTTTGGCGCCGGTTGACGAATCTTCGCGAATTTTTCAAAACGTATGGCCCACTCTGGTCCGCTCCTATCTTGAAAGATTCGGGGTGATTCATCAAGCGGGGGCCGAGAAAAAAGGGGGGTCCCAAAACGTGTTTTCTCCATGTTAATTCCCATAGGAAACTTTAGACATGGCTACAGCCCGAACTGCTGAACGGAATTACACCAAATTTGGCAAAAAGGTAGTGCTTGGTTCAGAAAGCGCCCTTTTTTTTAAATGGTGTAAATCCGTTCAGTAGTTGCGGAGAAATTCAAAAAATAAGAGTCAAAAAATCAATTTCTCATAGGAAACTTAATGCAAGGCTACAGCCAAAACAGCTGAACGGAATTACACCAAATTTGGCAAAAAGGTAGTGCTTGGTTCAGAAAGCACCCTTTTTAAAAATGGTGTAAATCCGTTCAGTAGTTGCTGAGAAAATCAAAAAGAAATGTTTCGATATTTAGAGGCACGGAGGATCCGCGGACCCTCCCGACCACGAGCTTTATTCTAATTGGCTGTCAACACTCCAAACCAGGAAGTGTTGGCAGCCATCTTGTGATTCGGTAGAACCGAGTCACAAGAAAACAGAAAAACAGTAGCGTAAAACAAGAAAAGGGGGCAGGGTAGAAACACCCTGACCCCCTAGGCCTGCTCAGGGGGTCCCACAAGGATCCCCAGGGCCCAAAAAAGCATTTTTATTTAAGATAAAAGCGCCGAGATGCGCAGAGGATCCGCGGATCCGGCCGCGAAAATAAAAAAAACGAAGCACGGACTTCCGCGCTTCGTTAATATTTAGCCCCCGGGTGGGCCAGGTCCCGGGGCAGTGAAAAAAATAAGTGTGGGGGGGTCCCAATCCCCCCACACTGCCCCGGGGACCGCCACCCCATGGGGCTTTGCATAAATATTTGTGGGGGCACACGGCCCCCCCGCTGCCCCGGGGATCGCCACCCCCTGGGGCTTTGAGTAATTATTTGCGGGGGTACACCGCCCCCCCCCGCAGCCCCGGGGACCGCCACCCCCTGGGCACGTTTTAAGTTGGGGAATTAATTCCTCTTCAATCCTGAGGGTCCCTGGGGGCCAACTAGCCCACCAGGTACCTTCAGTAAGCACCACAGAGCTGCGTTGCAGAGAGGTGTAAAAGGGGCGTGGCCTCTGAACACCTCTCTGCAACGCAGCTCCCTAGGCATACTGGAGGTACCTGGTGGGCTAGTTGGCCCTAGAGACCTTCAGGATTGAAGAGGAATTAATTCCCGAATTAAAACGCGCCACAGGGCGTGTTTGCACACATGTCACCTCAGGCCCCGCCCCATTCCTTCACTACTGTGCAAACGCGCCTCCTGGCGAGTTGTAAGTTGGGGAATTAATTCCCCTTGAATACTGAGGGTCCCTGGGGGCCAACTAGCCCACCAGGTACCTTCAGTATGCGCCAGGGAGCTGTGTTGCAGAGAGGTGTTCAGAGGCCACGCCCCTTTTTACACCTCTCTGCAACGCAGCTCTGTGGCGCTTACTTGAGGTACCTGGTGAGCTAGTTGGACCCCAGGGACCCTCAGGATTCAAGGGGACTTTATCCCCCAACTCAAAACACACCACGGGGTGCGTTTGCACAGTGGTGAAGGGAGGGGGCGGGGCCTGAGGTGACATGTGTGCAAACACGCCCTGTGGCGCGTTTTAAGTTGGGGAATTAATTCCTCTTCAATCCTGAGGGTCTCTGGCGGCCAACTAGCCCACCACTTACCTCCAGTAAGCGCCACTGCGCTGCGTTGCAGAGAGGTGGCCCAGGCCATGCCCCTTTTTACACCACTCTGCAACGCAGATCTGTGGCGCTTACTGGAGGTAAGTGGTGGGCTAGTTGGCCTCCAGGGACCCTCAGGACTCAAGGGGACTTAATCCCCCAACTCAAAACGCGCCACGGGGTGCGTTTGCACAGTGGTGAAGGGAGGGGGCGGGGCCTGATGTCACAAGTGTGCAAACGCGCCTTGTGGTGCGTTTTAAGTTGGGGAATTAAGTCCCCTTGAATCCTGAGGGTCCCTGGGTGCAACTAACTCACCAGGTACGTCCAGTAAGTGCCACAGAGTTGCATTGCAGAGAGGTGTAAAATGGGGCATGGCCTTGGACCACCTCTCTGCAACGCAGCTCTGAGGTGCTTACTGGAGGTACATGGTGGGCTAGTTGGAGCCAGGGACTCTCAGGATTCAAGGGGACTTAATCCCCCAACTTAAAACGTGCCACAGGGCGCCTTTGCACAGTGCTAAAGGGAGGGGGCGGGGCCTGAGGTAACATGTGTGCAAACTAGCCCTGTGGCGCATTTAAAGTTGGGGAATTAAGTCCCCTTTAATCCTGAGGGCCCCTGGGGGCCAACTAGGCCACCAGGTACCTCCAGTAAGCGCCAGAGGCCTGCGTTGCAGAGAGGTGGTCCAGGCCATGCCCCTTTTTACACCTCTCTGCAACGCAGCTCTGTGGCGCTTACTGGAGATACCTGGTGGGCTAGTTGGACCCCAGGGACCCTCAGGATTCAAGGGGACTTAATCCCCCAACTTAAAACGTGCCATGGGCGTGTTTGCACAGTGGTGAAGGGAGGGGGCGGGGCCTGAGGTGATGTGTGCAAACACGCCCTGTGGCGCGTTTTCAGTTGGGGAATTAATTCCCCTTCAATCCTGAGGGCCCCTGGGGGCCAACTAGCCCACCAGGTGCTTCCAGTAAGCATCACAGAGCTGCGTTGCAGAGAGGTGGTCCAGGCCATGCCCCTTTTTACACCTCTCTGCAACGCAGCTCTGTGGCGCTTACTGGAGGTACCTGGTTGGCTAGTTGGACCCCAGGGACCGGCAGGATTCAAGGGGAGTTAATCTCCCAACTTAAAACGGCCACAGGGCGTGTTTGCACACATGTCACCTCAGGCCCCCCCCTCCCTTCACCACTGTGCAAACGCGCCCCGTAGCGCGTTTTAAGAGGTAGTTTTAATCCCCCTGCCCTATTATATACTAGGGACTTACAGAGGAGGTCATGCTAATCACAGGGGTACCCCAACGCATAGTGTTCCCTAGTGTATGTAGGTGTTTTCACTGTATTCTAAGTGTCTTTTAGCATAACACTGGCTCTAGGCCTGGTTAGTCAGAGTCAGTTACCACCAGTACCCGTCTGAAAAAGTTGTGGGCACAGGATGATTTTGGAACAAGACCTCTTTCTGCTCCTCTGTTGGTTCTTTCTGCACATGTCTTGCTTCTTCCTGCACTTTTCTTCGTCTTTGTGGACTTCTGTTGCTTCTTTCTGCATTTCTTTTGCTTCTTTCTGTGCGTTTTTTCTTCTTTCTTCACATGTCCTACCTCTGTAGGCATAGTTAGAAACTAGCATTTGAAAAACCTTTGAAATTCACTGAAAAAACCATAGGTTTCTGGCACGTTATAGTTAGAAATTAGCATTTAAAAAACCTTTGAAATTCACTGAAAAAACCATAGGTTTCAGGCACGTTATAGTTAGAAATTAGCATTTAAAAAACCTTAGAAATTCACTGAAAAAACCATAGGTTTTAGGAAAAGTTATAGTTAGTTGGACATTGCACTCGTTCAAAACCCGTGAAATTCCCCCGTTATAGTTAGTTCAGCTAACTATAACTCGCGCCCCCGCAATCCACTGCTGATGACGTCACATATTACATCACTAATGACATGGTCAGTGACATCACTGATGACATCACTGATGACATCTCAAATGACATCACTGATGACATCATCCATGTGATAATTTGATGCATCTTCTCACACCCTAATATAACTTTTCATACACCCACTCTAAATTACAGACTGCCATTCTCAAAACCATAGACACTCCAATACCAATAACTACATACCCACTCACTGATTCTTAGGGCTACACACACACATCCACTCACTCACCCGTACAGTCACTGATACTTATGGTCACTCAGTACAGGACTATCATATGCACTCATACACTTATATAGAAACTTACACACTGCCACTCATCCATAGAGGTACTCACACACCTAGTCAATCATGCAAATAATTAATCACACAGCTATTTACTCACCGATACAGTTATACACACACCAGCTCACTTACTCATACAAATACTACCACATTCTTACACTCTTATACGATCACTGATACAAGCACACACTCATCCATACAACCACTCTCACAATAACACACTCTCACTTATAGCCATTTGTATACTCCAACACACATATATACTGCCTTTCACATATGTAGTTACTCACACATGTACCTCTGAGATATACATTCACTCACTAACACACCCATACACACACTCACCCACCCATACAGTCCATCACAGATGCACTCTTGAAACCATGCACCCAGTGACTCACCCACTCACACATCTATGCACAGAGTCACACACACCCCACCCACACAAACACTCAGGCACCCATACAGATACTCAGACAACCAATCAATAACCCATATAGACACTCACGTAGCTATTCACAAACCCATGCAGCCGCTTACACACCAACAGACTGATACAGACATTCACACAGTTTAGTCACTAACCCATGCAATCAGTAAGATACGTTTATTCACTCACTTATAGAGTCAGTCACGCACCTCCTAAATCATCCATTAAGACACTTATCCACCTACTCATTCTTCAATACGCCTTTCCCTATATATATTAAACATATTTAAACTTTACAGAAATACACAGTCACTGGATGATGTCATCAGTGATGTCATTTGAGATGTCATCAGTGATGTCATCAGTGATGTCACTGACCATGTCATGAGTGATGTAATATGTGACGTCATCAGCAGTGCATTGCGGGGCGCGAGTTATAGTTAGCTGAACTAACTATAACGGGGAATTTCACGGGTTTTGTACGAGTGCAATGTCCAACTCACTATAACTGTCCCTAAAACCTATGGTTTTTTCAGTGAATTTGTAAGGTTTTTTAAATGCAAATTTCTAACTATAACGTGTCTGAAACCTATGGTTTTTTCAGTGAATATATATATATATATTATCTACTGGCGGTCGCCAGTAGATAGTTATAGTTAGGACCTATTTTCCATAGGAAATCCACAACATTCTATTTGAAATAACTTTGGCGCCGGTTGACGAATCTTTGCGAAATATTTAAAACTCGTGGGGCGCTCCGGTCTGCTCCTATCCTGAAAGTCTCGGGGTGATTCGTTAAGTGGGGGCCGAGAAAAAAGGGGGGTCCCAAAACGTGTTTTCCCCATGCAATTTTCCATTGGAACCTTTCATCGCAGCTACAGCCCGAACTGCTGAACGGAATTACACCAAATTTGGCAAAAAGGTAGCCCTTGGTTCAGAGTCGTGCCTTTTGGTTAAATGGTGTAAATCCGTTCAGTAGTTCCTGAGAAATTTGAAAAAAGAATACACATATATATCTGGGCGGAGCCTAACCACACATGTCATCGTGAGATCTGATTGGCTGTCAGCACTTCATCTTGGAATTGCTGGCAGCCATCTTGGGACCAATATAAATGATAGTACCCCATTGAAATGCATTGTAGTGAATCGAAGATTTTGAGGGTTACCAAAAGGAGAACTATAAAGGGTGATAACAGACTTTAGTTACATTAGAATTCATTTGTTGATGGTACCATACTAATTTCAGGAATTGTGGTGTGTTCTAAGGTGATTTTACCCTGTGAAAAACCTTCTGCTGGGATATCATGAATCATGTTTGAGAGAAAACTATTTTCACATGCTTGTCCCATACAGTTTTGGAAGGTGCTCCAGAAGCTAAAATGAGAGCATATTTTCTGTATATTCACATTATCTTTCTCAGTCATGTGAGAATGAAGTCTGACATTCTCAGTAAAACATGTACATCCAACAAGGGCAGAGACTGTCAGTTGATTCCTTTGTGTTCTACTGCAGCTTCCCAGAGTGTTCTAAAGAACAACTAGAGTGCTAACAGCCTTACTTATGACAAAAGTATGGCACACCTGAAGCCATCTTGATTGGAATAAACTGGTAACACTTAAAACATTTAATTTAAAAAGGAACAAAATGATGGGGTTCATTTTGTCATAGAAATTATGGTTAGTGCTGTAGGAAGAAAAATTAGGACATGTTTCAAGTGTGATCTCAAATATCTTCCTGTTATATTTCAACAGGAGCAGCCTGTCAGTTGATGCCTTTGTGTTCAACTGCAGCTTCCCAGAGTGTTCTAAAGAACAACTAGAGCGCTAACAGTCTTACTTACGACAAAATTATGGCACACCTGAAGCCATCTTGATTGGAATAAACTGGTAACTCTTAAAACATTTAATTTAAAAAGGAACAAAATGAGGGGGTTCATTTTGTCATAGAAATTATGGTTAGTGCTGTAGAAAGAAAAATTAGGACATGTTTTAAGTGAGATCTCAAATATCTTCCTGTTATATTTCAACAGGAGAAGCCTGTCAGTTGATGCCTTTGTGTTCTACTGCAGCTTCCCAGAGTGTTCTAAAGAACAACTAGAGAGCTAACACTCTTACTTATGACAAAAGTATGGCACACCTGAAGCCATCTTGATTGGAATAAACTGGTAACACTTAAAACATTTAATTTAAAAAGGAACAAAAGGAGGGGGTTCATTTTGCCATAGAAATTATGGTTAGTGCTGTAGAAAGAAAAATTAGGACGTTTTAAGTGAGATCTCAAATATCTTCCTGTTATATTTCAACAGCAGCAGCCTGTCAGTTGATGCCTTTGTGTTCTACTACAGCTTCCAAGAGTGTTCTAAAGAACAACTAGAGTGCTAACAGCCTTACGTATGACAAAGGAATGGCACACCTGAAGCCATCTTGATTGGAATAAACTGGTAACACTTAAAACATTTAATTTAAAAAGGAACAAAATGATGGGGTTCATTTTGTCATAGAAATTATGGTTAGTGCTATAGAAAGAAAAATTAGGACATGTTTCAAGTGTGATCTCAAATATCTTCCTGTTATATTTCAACAGGAGCAGCCTGTCAGTTGATGCCTTTGTGTTCTACTGCAGCTTCCCAGAGTGTTCTAAAGAACAACTAGAGCGCTAACAGTCTTACTTATGACAAAATTATGGCACACCTGAAGCCATCTTGATTGGAATAAACTGGTAACACTTAAAACATTTAATTTAAAAAGGAACAAAATGATGGGGTTCATTTTGTCATAGAAATTATGGTTAGTGCTGTAGAAAGAAAAATTAGGACATGTTTTAAGTGAGATCTCAAATATCTTCCTGTTATATTTCAACAGGAACAGCCTGTCAGTTGATGCCTTTGTGTTCTACTGCAGCTTCCCAGAGTGTTCTAAAGAACAACTAGAGCGCTAACAGTCTTACTTATGACAAAAGTATGGCACATCTGAAGCCATCTTGATTGGAATAAACTGGTAACACTTAAAACATTTAATTTAAAAAGGAACAAAATGAGGGGGTTCATTTTGCCATAGAAATTATGGTTAGTGCTGCAGAAAGAAAATTTAGGGCATGTTTTAAGTGAGATCTCAAATCCTGTTCTATTTCATTAGAAAATTCTGACATGCAGACTGAAACAATCACTTTCAATACCAGCAGTAGACTTCCAGTTAACTCCCTGGTGAGCAGTAGCTTTACTACAGTGATCTAATGAACAACTAGAGTGCTAACATTCTGAATTTATGGCAAATGTGTGACACATCTGAATGCCTTCTTGATGGAATCAAAGTAAAAAACTGAAAGCATTTCCTACTGAGGAGACTGCAGTAAATGACGAAATTAGGAAACTTCATAACAAATAAGTCTCCCAAGATGGCCACCAGAGAAAAAAGAGCCCAAATGTAGCACAAATATCACCCAGATGTAGCCCACATATAGCCCAATGACAGAAGTGTGCAAAACACTTTTATTTTTAGTTTTTCTGCAGTTTTATATAGTGCAAACTGGTCAGGTATTGGAGCGTTACATCTTACTTGGACCCCTTATTGCGTATTTTGCACGAAGTACATGAGATTGATCTTGCGAAACATTGAACTTTACGATTCTGTTAACCTGAAGTTGCTCTGAACCGGGCTTTGTAACACCCGTTTTTACCTACTGGTTTTAATTAATTCTCACTGTATTGTATTAGGAAAGAGGATTTACTGTTTTTATGTACACTTTTATGATCTATGTTTCTAAATCAGATCAAATAAAGTTTAATGAATTCTATGGCAGGACGGAGGCGAGGATTATGCATATCTTTCCTCACTTTATTTGCATAGCAGTTCAAAGAAAACGTAACACAACAATCATTAAACAAAAGACTACACAACCCATGAACCATTAGGGGGTAGTCTCCAAGGCAACTATAGTCCAATCATATCACAGTCCATCGTATATAATATCGTGACGTCCCTTCCGCTTCCTCTTTCTTCACTGCTCGTCAGTTAAGTGCATTCCTTACATTCTTGGCTTAATCTGACGTTGTTGCTGTTTGTATAGCGGTTTCTTGTGCACGTTATTAGCATTATTGCTTTGGTATTGTTTCATATTCCCTGCGCAGCAGGCTCTTGCCCGAGCGCGTTCTCCCCCTCGCAGTTTCTCCCGCTGTGTGCTCTGCGCGCGGTGAGATCCTGTCAGGCGGGTCTGGTCCGAGCGAGGCAGCTCCGTCGAGCGCTCCCGCAGGTCTTAACGCGCGTTTGGGAATCCGGTCACTCCTTTAGTGTCCGTTTGATTCCCGACCAACCCTGGCCTAATTTTGACACCGCTACGCGGTGATTTCCCCACACGGCCACGTTAGTGACCAGCGCCACCTGGTGGTGGTAATTGGTATTGCGCCTCAGTCTATTCTTATAACAGCTTCGGGAAAGCCCAGCTGTTGGAGCACCGGCGAGGGGGCTGTCTTAAGGATTTTAAGGGCATTTGTTCTGTGCTCACACCCTCTGCTATCATGTCTTCTCCAGAAGACCATTTTTACTCCTCCTACCAGGAAGTGGAGGAGGAATGGCCCCCCAACTTCTCCCTCCAGCAGTGGACCAAGCCCTCTCTCTGGCTATTTCTAGGGCGCTGGCTCCTCTTAGGGATCAGGGTGATAAGCTGGCAAAAAGCATCCCTGGGGTGTTCAGTGACCCAGATCTGGTGGTGGCATGTCCAAGTAGCTCCCAGATGGGGAATAAAAGGGCCGTTAAGCATAACGCGGGGCACTTGGAAGGATTTGATAAACTTACGGAGACCTTCCTCAAGAGTGCGCGAACGCTAAAACATGCACCCTGCCGGGAGGAGGAGGGGCCCGGAGAAAATTGCGACACTGTCACCACTATTGTAGACCCCGACGGCGGGTTTCCCTTAGAGGGAGAGGGTGTATCGGAGGACGATTTCTCCTCCGATGAGGATAAGGACTCGGGGCGTCCCTGGCGTCCAGAGTCCCACTCCTCTCAGTCCCCGGTTGGGGACGGGGTCCACTCGGACATGTTCGAGCATACCCAAATTTACCATCCTAGGTCGGCAGAGTGGACACCTGACGCCAAAGTGGCAGAGTATGTGGTGGGGAAAATCCATCAACCCCTTGAAAGGGAGGTCAGGAATAGGATGAGGGGAGAATGCCCCAGGCCCTCACTGAAGGGGAAGGTGGCACACACACCTGAAATTGATGAGAAACTATGTACCTTTTTCTCCAAGTATATGAGGGATCCCAAGAAAGGAATTGATAGGTCTTGGACGTGGTAGGGCCCTTGACCCAAATTATTCAATTGACGGAGCGTTCCAAAGAGTCAGGATCCCCTTTGTCCACGGATAGTGTGGCTGGTTGGGCGCACTACCCTAAACCCTAAAACACTACCCCATCCACTACCCAAACACCACTGCACTACCCTAAACCCTAAAACACTACCCCCAGCACGACACCCTACACTACCCAAAGATAACTGCACTACCCTAAACCCTAAAACACTACCACCAGCACGTCTTCCTACACTACCCAAACACCACTGCACTACACTAAACCCTAAATATACCCCCAGCATGACCTCCCACACTACACAAACACCACTGCACTACCCTAAACCCTAAAACACTACCCCCAGCATGACCCCCTACACTACCCAAACACCACTGCACTACCCTATACCCTAAAACACGACCCCCTACACTACACAAACACGACTGCACTACCCTAAACCCTAAAACACTACCCACAGCATGACCCCCTTCACTACACAAACACCACTGCACTGCCCTAAACCCTAAAACACTACCCCAACACTACCCCCTACACTACCCAAACACCACTGCACTACCCTAAATCCTAAATCTACCCCCAGCACGACCCCCTACACTACGCAAACACCACTGCACTACCCTAAACCATAAACCACTACCCCCAGCATGACCCCCTACACTACATAAACACCACTGCACTACCCTAAACCCTAAAACACTACCACCAGCATGACCCCCTACACTACTCAAACACCACTGCACTACCCTAAACCCTAAAACACTACCCCAGCATGACCCCCTACACTACCCATACACCACTGCACTACCCTAAACCCTAAAACACTACCCCCAGCATGACCCCCTACACTACTGCACTACCCTAAACCCTAAAACACTACCCCCAGCATGACCCCCTCCACTACCCAAACACCACTGCACTACCCTAAACCCTAAAACACTACCCCCAGCACGACCCCCTACACCACCCAAACACCACTGCACTACCCTAAACCCTAGAAAAGAAACCCCCACCCCATTCCCCCTTACCTCTCACTCCTCATGGTTCCTCTCTCCTCGTGGTTCCTGCTTCACGTCATCTCTGAGGGGCGGTGCACGTCGTTGTGAGGAAACGGAACAGCCTCTTTTTCCTTACAACGACATGGATCGTCTACATGTTTTTTAGAACGCATGGTCATTTACCATACATACCTTTACAACAAAATTCGTTGTAAAGGCATGCGTGGTAAATGACCATGCGTTCTAAAAATGCATAGTAATGACTTTGTGATGTACAACGCATTCGTGGTAATGCATGCGTTGTAATGGTATCGCAAAGTAAAAAGTCGTTGTAACGGCTGTTTACCGATCGAAGCTGGCCCCTGTTCTTCAGTGAGACGTTTATTTGATTAATTAGGAGGAAGGAATGTGGTTTTTTTACCAAAAAGTGCATTCCCGGCTGTTGTATTGTGAAAGTGTCCGCGTGGCCTGGTTTCACTTCCGGTGAGAGAGTGGAAGAGTCTGTTTGGATCTAAAGGAGTTCTGTTGTTGGACGGGGCCGGCGCGACATGTCATCAGAAAACATAGCTAATGGAAAGCGTCCTCCCTGAAGTGTGGAGCAGTGCCATGAGAGGTCAACGAGTGTGCGTCCCACCGCAGTATGACCGTACCGCGTGACCCATGTGCCACCTCCAGGGTACGGGAGGCAGAAGCGGCATCGCAGGTCCTCTTGAAGACCGTTGTAGCACTAATTCTACATTTTGGTACTAGGGCATTTTAACTTCGTTGTTCGTGCCAGATACAAAGAGAAGATCCTGTGTTATTCAGTGCCCTCGTTACCTTTTTTGTGGGTTGTGTTGCTTGTCACTTCGCTGCCCCGCCGGTGCACATAATTGGGCACCCCACCTCGTGTGCCATCTGTAGGGCCTCTGCCCTCGGATCACTGGTTTCGGTTTCTGGAGTGGCAACATAAACAGTTGCTCCCAAAGGACTAGCCTGAACACTTAGGTGAATATCCCCTGCACCAGCATGCCATGGAAATTCTTTCCTAGCTCTCCCACGTCAACGAGCACGGCTCCGCTCGCGACACCGTATGACGTCATCGGAGCCATAAGAGGACCTCGTCGGCGTGCTGACGTCAGTTCCACCCATTTTTTCTGTGCCACCGAGGCAAACAGGGGACCGAGACATTTTCACATGTATACATAGTATAATAAATATAATATATTCACTGAAAAAACATAGGTTTCAGGCACGTTATAGTTAGAAATTAGCATTTAAAAAACCTTAGAAATTCACTGAAAAAACCATAGGATTCAGGCACGTTATAGTTAGAAATTAGCATTTAAAAAACCTTAGAAATTCACTGAAAAAACCATAGGTTTCAGGGGCGTTATAGTTAGTTGCACATTTTACTCGTACAAAACCATAGAAATTCCCCCGTTATAGTTAGTTCAGCTAACTATAACTCGCGCGCCTCGCAATGCACTGCTGATGACGTCACATATTACATCACTCATGACATGGTCAGTGACATCACTCATGACATCACTGATGACATCTCAAATGACATCACTGATGACATCACTGATGACATCATCCTTGTGATAGAGTGGCAGACCTCCCTCTCACCCTAATATAACCTTTGATACACACACTCAAAAATACAAACTAACATTTTCAAAACAATGGACATACCAATACCAGTTACAACACACCTATTCAGTAATTCCAAGATCTACACACACATCCACTCATTCACCAACAGTCCCTATACAGTCACTCATACATGTACTCACTCATCATATGTACTCATACACCTATACATCCTGTTACACACCGCCACTCATCCATAGAGTTACTCACATACATAGTCACACATGCAAACAAAGTATCGAAACATCCATTTACTTGCATATACAGTTATACACCACACTACCACACTTACTTCTACAGAAACTTACACATACTTACTCTCTTAAACAATCACTTATAGAAACACCTACTTATTTGTACAGGAACTCTTCCAATCTCTCACTCTCACATATACTCACTTATATACACCAATACTCACATATACTAGTTTAAAACATATGTAGTTACTCATAAAGACACTATTGAGACAGTCATTCACTCACTAACACACCCATACACATACTCATCCACCTATACAGTCCTGCACACATGCTGTCTTCAACACATACAAACAGTGAGTCACTCATTCATGCATCTATGCACTAAGTAATACCCCCCACCGAACCATACAGACACTCAGACACTCATACTGATACTCAAATAACCCATATAGACACTCATGTAGCTACTCACCAACCCATGCAGTCACTTATACACAAAGTGAGAGACTGATACAGATATTTTCATATTTAAACATTACTCACTAACCCATGTATTCACTAAGATACACTTAGTCAGTTATACAATCAATTTTACAAAAAAATCATCCATTTAGACACTTATATACCCATTTATTCTTCCATCGACCTTGAGATATACATATATAAAACATATTTAATTTTCAGAAAAACACACATTCACTGGATGATGTCATCAGTGATGTCATCGGTGATGTCATTTGAGATGTCATCAGTGATGTCATGAGTGATGTCACTGACCATGTCATGAGTGATGCTAATATGTGACGTCATCAGAGTGCATTGCGGGCGCGCGAGTTATAGTTAGCTGAACTAACTATAACGGGGAATTTCTATGGTTTTGTGCGAGTGAAATGTCCAACTAACTATAACGCCCCTGAAACCTATGGTTTTTCAGTGAATTTCACACTAATTGGTATGCTGCTATACATATATATATATATATATATATATTATCTACTGGCGGTCGCCAGTAGATAGTTATAGTTAGGACCTATTTTCCATAGGAAATTTGCAACATTCTATTTCCAATAACTTTGGCGCCGGTTGATGAATCTTCGCGAAAATTTCAAAACTTGTGGGGCGCTCTGGTCTGCTCCTATCCTGAAAGTTTTGGGGTGATTCGGCAAGCGGGGGCCGAGAAAAAGGGGGTCCCAAAGCGTGTTTTCCTCCATGTTAATTCCCTTAGTAAATTTTAGACATGGCTACAGCCCGAACTGCTGAACGGAATTACACCAAATTTGGCAAAAAGGTAGCGTTGGTTCAGTAAGTGACCTTTTTTAAATGGTGTAAATCCGTTCAGTGGTTGCGGAGAAATTAAAAAATAGGAGTCAAAATCAATTTCCTTAGGAAACTTTATGCAAGGCTACAGCCCGAACTGCTGAACGGAGATTACACCAAATTTGGCAAGAGGTAGTTCTTGGTTCAGAAAGAACCCTTTTGTTAAATGGTGTAAATCCGTTCAGTAGTTCCTGAGAAAATCAAAAGTAAAAACACATATATATCTGGGCGGAGCCTAACCACATGTCATCGTGAGATCTGATTGGCTGTCAGCACTTCATCCTGGAATTGCTGGCAGCCATCTTAGGACCAATATAAATGATAGTACCCCATTGAAATGCATTGTAGTGAATCGAAGATTTTGAGGTTTACCAAAAGGAGAACTATAAAGGGTGATAACAGACTTTAGTTACATTAGAATTCATTTGTTGATGGTACCATACTAATTTCAGGAATTGTGGTGTGTTCTAAGGTGATTTTACCCTGTGAAAAACATTCTGCTGGGATATCATGAATCATGTTTGACAGAAAACTATTTTCACATGCTTGTCCCATACAGTTTTAGAAGGTGCTCCAGAAGCTAAAATGAGAGCATATTTTCTGTAAATTCACATTATCTTTCTCAGTCATGTGAGAATGAAGTCTGACATTCTCAGTAAAACATGTACATCCACAAGGGCAGAGACTGTCAGTTGATTCCTTTGTGTTCTACTGCAGCTTCCCAGAGTGTTCTAAAGAACAACTAAGTGTGCTAACAGCCTTACTTATGACAAAAGTATGGCACACCTGAAGCCATCTTGATTGGAATAAACTGGTAACACTTAAAATATTTAATTTAAAAAGGAACAAAATGAGGGGGTTCATTTTTGTCATAGAAATATGGTTAGTGCTGTAGAAAGAAAAATTAGAACATGTTTTAAGTGAGATCTCAAATATCTTCCTGTTATATTTCAACAGGAGCAGCCTGTCAGTTGATGCCTTTGTGTTCTACTGCAGCTTCCCAGAGTGTTCTAAAGAACAACTACAGTGCTAACAGCCTTACTTATGACAAAAGTATGGCACACCTGAAGCCATCTTGATTGGAATAAACTGGTAACACTTAAAACATTTAATTAAAAAGGAACAAAATGAGGGGTTCATTTTGCCATAGAAATTATGGTTAGTGCTGTAGAAGGAAAATTTAGGGCATGTTTTAAGTGAGATCTCAAATCCTCTTCTATTTCATTAGAAAATTCTGACATGCAGACTGAAACAATCACTTTCAATACCAGCAGTAGACTTCCAGTTAACTCCCTGGTGAGCAGTAGCTTTACTACAGTGATCTAATGAACAACTAGAGTGCTAACATTCTGAATTTATGGCAAATGTGTGACACATCTGAATGCCTTCTTGATGGAATCAAAGTAAAAAACTGAAAGCATTTCCTACTGAGGAGACTGCAGTAAATGACGAAATTAGGAAACTTCATAACAAATAAGTCTCCCAAGATGGCCACCAGAGAAAGAAGAGCCCAAATGTAGCACAAATATCACCCAGATGTAGCCCACATATAGCCCAATGACAGAAGTGTGCAAAACACTTTTAATTTTTAGTTTTTCTGCAGTTTTATATAGTGCAAACTGGTCAGGTATTGCAGCGTTACATCTTACTTGGACCCCTTATTGCGTATTTTGCACTGAAGTACATGAGATTGATCTTGCGAAACATTGACCTTACTGATTCTGTTAACCTGAAGTTGCTCTGAACCGGGCTTTGTATCACCCGTTTTTACCTACTGGTTTTAATTAATTCTCACTGTATTGTATTAGGAAAGAGGATTTACTGTTTTTATGTACACTTTTATGATCTATGTTTCTAAATCAGATCAATTAAAGTTTAATGAATTCTATGGCAGGACGGAGGCGAGGATTATGCATATCTTTCCTCACTTTATTTGCATAGCAGTTCAAAGAAAACGTAACACAACAATCATTAAACAAAAGATTACACAACCCATGAACCATTAGGGGGTAGTCTCCAAGGCAACTACAGTCCAATCATATCACAGTCCATCGTATATAATATCGTGACATCCCTTCAGCTTCCTCTTTCTTCACTGCTCGTCAGTTAAGTGCATTCCTTACATTCTTGGCTTAATCTGACGTTGTTGCTGTTTGTATAGCGGTTTCTTGTGCACGTTATTAGCATTATTGCCTTGGTATTGTTTCATATTCCCTGCGCAGCAGGCTCTTGCCCACGCGTTCTCCCCCTCGCAGTTTCTCCCGCTGTGTGCTCTGCGTGCGGTGAGATCCTGTCAGGCGCGTCTGGTTGAGCGCTCCCGCTGGTCTTTATAGGACCCGGACCCCCAGGTTGGCTCCCGGCCCCGCCCCCATCCAAACCCACAAATCAATACTTGACGACCAAAGCTGTGGGTAAAAGAGGCCATGTTTATTACAAACCAACACACAAACATGACAATATATAATTAATACAATTCGATACAATATGGATTTATCAAATTCAATCGTTAAGCAATATGTACATTTAAGTTGATCATAAAATCATAATCCATCAGCAAGTCTGACAGAACCAAATTTATATACCAGAAGAATGTTGTCTATTGCTCCAGCACTAAGGGGCCTTCTGGCTCGCGTCCCCCAACCAACTGAGAGCCACGCAAGGCGCAACCCACCTGCGTCCTTGAGAGGTGAGCCCCTGCCATCTGGTCCTTGTCCGCCACCTGAGGGGCCCACCCCTCCACCACCAGGCTGCCCATCGGGGCTCGTAGGGAATAACCAGGGGCGGATGCCCCATGCCCTAGTTTGTAAACTGGCGCCCTTGCCCCCAGCCGGTGTCTCCATTCTCTCTGGGGTGAGCTTACCGTATCACCCCCTCAGTGCTGGCCTAGGGAGTATGCAGGAGGACTCCCCTTACCAATGTAAGGCAATTTATGTGGCCTCCTTACCGCCACTCTCTATTCAACTTCCAACACCTTTCCACGCTCTACCTCTAGGGATGGGTGGGTGGGAGATTCACGGAGACCCCTGCATTACGGGGTCGGCGCCGTAAGGAAGAGAGGGCGAGGACCAGGGCAAGTTGCCCTAAATAGGCCCACGCCCACTCCTCCCCCTCGCTGTTGCCTGCTCTGGCCGGAAGGGACGTCACGGCGTTGCCCCGGAAGTGATTCACGCTTACGCCCAATCCTTTGAAGAAGAACCACGAGGGCGTGGCCGGGTTCCCGGGGGGCCGCGTCCTAATGGCGCGCTTCCTTACATTCCGCGCTTTTCCATAGGACCCGGACCCCCCAGGTTGGCTCCCGGCCCCGCCCCCATCCAAACCCACAAATCAATACTTGACGACCAAAGCTGTGGGTAAAAGAGGCCATGTTTATTACAAACCAACACACAAACATGACAATATATAATTAATACAATTCGATACAATATGGATTTATCAAATTCAATCGTTAAGCAATATGTACATTTAAGTTGATCATAAAATCATAATCCATCAGCAAGTCTGACAGAACCAAATTTATATACCAGAAGAATGTTGTCTATTGCTCCAGCACTAAGGGGCCTTCTGGCTCGCGTCCCCCAACCAACTGAGAGCCACGCAAGGCGCAACCCACCTGCGTCCTTGAGAGGTGAGCCCCTGCCATCTGGTCCTTGTCCGCCACCTGAGGGGCCCACCCCTCCACCACCAGGCTGCCCATCGGGGCTCGTAGGGAATAACCAGGGGCGGATGCCCCATGCCCTAGTTTGTAAACTGGCGCCCTTGCCCCCAGCCGGTGTCTCCATTCTCTCTGGGGTGAGCTTACCGTATCACCCCCTCAGTGCTGGCCTAGGGAGTATGCAGGAGGACTCCCTTACCAATGTAAGGCAATTTATGTGGCCTCCTTACCGCCACAAGGGCGACCAGGGCAAACCGCCCTTCGCCCTCCCCACCACAAGGCCACCCTTCCTATCAATCTTCGGGCTCGGAGCCATGTCGAATTCAAATGCACGGGTTCCTCATTCTGGTTACCTCTGTAATGCAGGATAGTCCTGGCCCCCAATTCCGCCATGGCACTATGACACCATGCTATTTTGTAACGTCAAACTCAACTGGGCGAATCCGGACCACCGAGCCTCCCTTGCGGCCCTGTGTCCCAGCCCAAACCTATTACTTCCTAAACGTCCGATAACCAACTCTGGGAACTGCAGTCCCCCATGGTACAAAGAGTCTTCCACCAACTGGCACATGTATATGATCATAAGGCCCCCAATGTCAATCAAACAAATGGGGGACAATCTCAACGCCCACCAGCTTCATCTCATGCCCCTGTTAAGTGGCCCATCGCACGAGCAAATGACCAAGCACCGTTTTATTTCTTATTCCCTAAGAGGGAATTGCTCTCATCCCCTAAACTTGGCGAAGCAACACATCACCGCCCCTTGGGCTCTTGCGCAAGACACCACCCCGCTTTGTGCCCATGATCGCTGCCAGTTGCACTTTAGGCATGACCTCGGAGTGCGTCCATAGCGAGGCCCCTACCACTGCGATAGGGCCGGACTCCAAAACCACCGAAGAGATGTTGAGAACCTAGCCATCAGAGCCACTGCCTGCCAAAGAGGCCTGATGGCCCCCTTGATTCCGCCAATGCTACAGGCGCAGCTGAACCAGCTAAGCCTCATCTTGTACTGACATTGTCGCTTAGCACCAGAACAGTAATTACTTAGGTGCAGCTGAGAGTGCCCCCAGCGTCAGCAACCCACCCCCGACCAGTACGCTCCGCATGTTCAAGTGGGACCCCACCTCTTGGACGGATGAACGGTGCCCCCACTGTGAAACATCAAGGGTCGGTGCCAACTACCTGCGTGCACCATCGCCGGGCGCCCTGTACTGTCTAGCAGCCACCCATCTCCCTCCTTGGCTGAAAATTGACAAACGATTTGATGGCCGGGCTATGACCGGGTGTATTAAGTGCCCTGTTAAACTAGAAGGAAGGATTTCTAGCCCAGCCACGGGAATTCAATCAAGCAATGAGCCCATGAAAGATCAGATCCTGTGGTAAGCCGGGATAAGCACAGACGCATACCGGACACAGACGGGATGGGGCTAATTAGAAGGAGTTAAAAGATGTTTAGATGGGCGAAGACGAGACACTTTAATCCAGCCCTCAATATCCGAAGACAGGGTACACGACCGACTGGTATTCAGAAAGCCAAAATTAAAAACAAAAATTGGAGTCTAGCAACCAAGACCTGCTGCCAAGGAAGCACTGTCCTATGAAATTCAGCTAACTGTCCCTAGGCCTTGGAACACCCGGCGGCCCCCGTGAACAAGGGGGGGGGGCTTGAAATACAAGCACAAAGCACTGATCATGTTCACTGCCCGCATGCATGCCTGCGTAAGATCCCCAACACACACCTAGCACATGAACGCTCCCCAATGGAAGGCGTAATGCCGCCGATAGGTCAGGGACCCAGGATTGAAAATGGGCGAAGAGCCCCCAAGGCAGGAGCTACCTCTGCTTCCCACAAGGCTCCACTGACGCCGTAGTACATGTCCAGAATGACCACCTTACCCCATTGGGCTCTTTCATCTATGTTCCCTCCAAGCCAGTACAAATCCCTCCCCAAGAGTAGCGCACACCAGAGGATAGATCTCCTTCCCTTTACTACACAATTAGTAGCCCGAGCAAAGGGGGTCACTCCCCCGCATGCCTCATTTCTCAGCACTGTCCAGAGGCGTGATCCCAGGCCCACACTAATGTATGTATCGCATGAACCCTAGGGGTGAAACCTAGAACCCCTGCAAACCGTCACCGCTCCCCGCACTGAGCATCATGCTGATCGCCCCTTTAGACGTCACTGTCCCCTGCTTCTCCCCCACACAAAGTTCATGACGCACCTCAACTCCGGCTGTGACCCTTTGCGTCGCTACTGCGCTCCTTCCCCACCTGTTTTTAAGGATACCATCGTGCTGCTGGTGACGCCATCCTCACCGACTATGCAGCAGAAAATCTACTCAGCCCTCAAGGAGCGTACCAATGCACCGTATTGTACTATCGGTTTATAGACGATTTTTTCACTAGTAGCACTGCCCAATTATTAACCCCCACACAACCAATTAGCGATAAGATATCAGAGCGCTTCAAATAGCCACTCACGTTACAACGGACCCAAGCCCTGCGAACCTATTTGCCGCTAAATCATCAAATATTGCGGGTCTCTGATGAAACTCGACCACATCACGGGGAACTCTACACTGGTCCATCGGAACAGTGCCCAAATGCCGCCAAGCTACCCCGCTCTGAATGCCATGCGCTTTGAATATCTCACTAGAGACCAATATCATAGGTGTGACCATACCGACTAGCAACTCTGTCCAATTATTCAAGCACACAGTACCTAATCGCGTTCGGGATATCAGAACACTTTGCGTGAGCACCAATCAAGACACAATGCTTTACGTGTGCCCAGAATCGCACCTTGTTGTGCCTTCGTGCTGAAACTCGCACTCCACCCCTTGGCTTCGCATACGATTGCCCAAGCCGTAGGGCCTGTTCCCCTCCTAGGGCCTGTTGGCGCTACTGCAAAACCAGCTGCGCCACAGAGACGTAAACAGCTCCCCCATCATCCACCGGAATGGGCCCAGCACGTTGGTGCCTGCTCTAGCTATTCTGCAGGGCTCGCAAGAAATACGTGAATGTTAACAACGTGTATGTTAAACACACCGTGAAGGCGCAACACTCCGTGTATGTGACGGTTGCAGGTTTGCAGATCCAATCTGCAGGCAGCGTATAATATGACGCACTGACCATCCAACAAGGATATAAGATATGCACCCTGGCCATATGCTCCCATTGTCCATGATTTGAGGATAGGATAGACCCCCATTGTCCATCATATATACATATCAGGATACAATAATCGAACGCTGCCCCTGGGACAGAATATCCGCCCCAAGTCCATGCTACGCGGGTATACCATTCACAATCCCATTCTTATGTAGATATAATATTCACACACTGCCCGTCCTATTAGTATATAGATTCTCTATCCCAAGAGGGTGTAATTAAAATTCCTACACCTTGGAGATACAACCTCCCCACTGGTATGGCATACAGACTGTCCCTCCAAAGGAGATATAATATTCGTAGACTGTCCAACGTGTATGACATATCACGCACTGTCTATCCTATAATAATGTAATACCACCACTATCCATCCAATGGGGATTTACACTGCCTATCCCATGAGGGTATCCATATATAAATATGCATATATAATATGCGCCGACTGTCCAACGTGTATGACATTACATCACGCACCGACCATCCTATAATAATGCAATACTAACATTATCTATCACGCACTGTCTGTCGCCTGATAATGCAATACCAACACTATCCATCCTATGAGGATATACACTGCCTATCCCATGAGGGTGTAATATTCTTACACTGTGGAGATACGGCATACAGACTGTCCATTCTTGAGGAGGATTCGCAGATCGCGTGCCCCAACATCCTACCCCCGAGCGTACCCCGAAGCTACTGCCCCAATCTACGGACTGCAGAGGCAGATTCCCCAGAAATTCAGTTGCATACAAATATAGGAGTCGCCCAGTGCGTGCCGAACGCGGCGAGCTCACCCCGCAGCTGCCCGTGATGAAATTATATCACGCACTGTCATCCTATAATACAGTAATACAAACATTATCCATCCTATGAGGATATACACTGCCTATCACATGATGGTGTAATATTCATACGTTGTGTAGATATGGCACACAGACTGTACAGCCCTGAGGATGATTCGCAGATCGCGTGTCCTAACATCCTACCCCCGAGACCAGGGCCTACCTCCAAGCTATTGTCCCAATCTACGAACTGCAGGGGACGATTCCAAAAATTATTTAGCTGCATACCAATAAAGGAGCTGCCCTGTGAGTGCCGAGCGCGGCGAGCTCACCTCACAGCCACACACGTGCCAAAGAGCCGCCCTGTGAATGCCGAGCGCGGCGAGCTCACCTCACCAGCGTTGCTAACCCATACGATACTATTTCTGAGAGACCTATTGTCTTTCTTGTCAGCCAAAATAAAGTATGCCTAAAATCGGGCCCCAAGTGAAATGCCTACCTTAGGCAGGGCGTGCCACGCCCGGGTTCGCTCTACCTGCTCCGCCACCGGGCCTCATCCAGTGCAACAGTGACGGCCCCAGACGCAATCCATCGATCGGCCCACCACAACAGAACCCCTGCCCCGCATCCCGGAGCACTATGAAGTCCGCGCGTGGCGGGGGAAACAATTGCACCCCCACGACAACTAATTACAACCCCAGGCGCCCCCTTTCACATCCCATTGCCCATATATTTACCGTCTCCCCCACGATGACAACAGGGGCCAACCTGCCTCGCATGAAGCCTCCACCGAGCACCACAATCAAGCTGGGCGAGTAGTACTTCGGCCCGTACAGCTTCCGGTACCAACGGATTCTCGCGGCGGTGCGCCCAGCGTCCCGATACACATTGCCCTGCAAAACAAAAAGGGGCGGGGAGGAAAAGAAACCGCAACACGGGTCAGAAGTCCCCGCCGTCCTCTCCCGTTGCGTGACTCTTCCGCTCTACAGATTCACGGAGACCCCTGCATTACGGGGTCGGCGCCGTAAGGAAGAGAGGGCGAGGACCAGGGCAAGTTGCCCTAAATAGGCCCACGCCCACTCCTCCCCCTCGCTGTTGCCTGCTCTGGCCGGAAGGGACGTCACGGCGTTGCCCCGGAAGTGATTCACGCTTACGCCCAATCCTTTGAAGAAGAACCACGAGGGCGTGGCCGGGTTCCCGGGGGGCCGCGTCCTAATGGCGCGCTTCCTTACATTCCGCGCTTT